>OZ010604.1:19190447-19200447 GCA_963932145.1 Acanthosepion lycidas
TAGATATGAACTTAGAGAGATATGAACACATTATAGATAGATAGATATGAATCCATGAACAAACTGACGTAAATATCATTAAAAATAAAAGTAGAGGAAGACGTATGTCAGTGAAAAAGAAAAGAAATTATAAAAATTACGCAAGTCGATAAAAGTAATATATAAAAAAAAAAAAAAACACGGTGCATGCAATGAACTCAAGAGAAGGGGTTTTATTTTGGCGCCCGGCAACACGAGGGTGGGGCCTTGGGTGAGATTCAAACTCGCTTCAACAGTTATGACCAACAAGACGAGCTTGAGAAGCTCGCGTGTGTAACAGGAAGTCTGACGAACAGATCGAAAAATGAAACCGGACGGCAAAAATGATGAAACCGGACAGCAAAGAAAAAAAAATCTCGATATAATTAAATCGAAAATCAACATGAGACGTGAGAAATGTAGCAGATATTTTCCGAACATTTATTTAAATTTTATTTCCTCCCATGAAAAACTGAAATTTGCAACGATCTGATACTTTAACACGTCGATCTGATTATTCAATTAGAGAAAAAAAGACTCCTTTTCCTAGTCAAAATTATTGTGTATTCATTAAAAATAAGATTAAATAACAGTATTATAAAAAAAAGAAGACATTGTTCTGTTTTTTGTTTGTTTAACGATACGAATGTCATTCGGTGTCAACGAAATTATTGCAAATATTTTGACAAAGTCAAAAAAAAAAAAGCGAAACAAGGCATTTACGCTATTTACTCTGTCTCCCCACTGAGATCTTTTTTTTAAGCTGAGGACCCGAGCGCGAACACCCGGGTAAGGAACAAAAATTGTCCCCAGCCCGCGCAACCGTCGGTGCGAGCAGAGATCCCTCTCTCTGGTGCCATGAGAGGGCGCGGCCTCGGGCAGCTGTTCACCAGGGCTGGGTACCTCTCAGTATAATTTTCCTCAGTTGCCTCTCTGTCCTTTGACAGAGAAGACCCTGAGCGCACTCTGCCCAAAGACAGAGACGCAACTGAGAGATGATAAATAATGTGTTAGAAACTCCTCGAGAAGTATTTACACACTAATGTTTCGCTTTAAAAAGCGAAACAGTAGAGCAGCGATTCTCAACCACCCTGCCTCGGAACACTAGTCTGCCGCGCGATCAAGTGTCACGGCATACATAAATACACTAGAGTTCAAAAGTTTGAGGTCATGCCTGGTAATTTTCTAAATTGGCCCCAAAAGTAGTTGTTTTGTACTTTAAATAAGAGAAAATTATTATACATGGTTAAAAAAAAGTGAGACATGATTTTTTTATTAGAAATTTTATTATAACGAAAACAAAAAATCATTTTATTTTATTCATTTTATTTTATTTTATTTATTTATTTTATTTATTTATTTTATTTTATTCATTTTATTTTATTTATTTATTTTATTTTATTTATTTTTATTTTATTTTATTCACTCTCGTCAAAATACCCTCCTTTATTTTTGACAGCACAAACTTTTGGCATTCGTTGCAAAAGTTTCTCAAAATATAAGTTTGATAATTTATTCCATTCTTTTTTCAATGACTCTAAGAACTCTTTTCATTTTTTTTTTTTATTTTCACTCTTCTGTTCATCCCAGGCTAATTCTGAGTGTGGCTTCAAAGTTTTGAACTGTAGTGTATGTGCGTGTGTGTGTGTAAGTAGTAATGGTACATCGTTAATATTTGAATAAATGAATAAGTATTAAACTTTTATCCCATATTAGCTAAAAAAAAACAAACTTTACCGGTTTTATTTGCAATGTCCTACTTATTAATATGAATTAGGCTTGTCAAGTCTAAATAACATAAATAAGAAGCAAGAAAGACTACGCTCAACTGATGAAGAAATAAGGGCCGGCTTATCGCACATTTGACCAAACATTGAAGAAATTTTGAAAAAAAAGGCCAGGCACAGGTCTCACACTTCTTTAAATAAGCTGCACAAATAGTTAAACAGAATCAAATTCAAATTCGAAAATTCTTAGCGATGAAAATGGTGGGGGTAACTTTTGTAATTTTTTTATTTTAATATTTAAAAATGAAAAAGACTTTTAACTATAATATTTTAACTTAGTATTTTTTATATAAAACTTTGCTACTACAAACATTTAAGAATTTCTCAATTCTCTTATATAAAGACCTTCCAGTATTTTAAGTTTTTGCTTATTATTTTGATGAAGTACTAATGTACTTTCGACTAATATCTGTCTAAAATGTAAATGTAGACATGAGTGTTCCTTTAAATGTTCTGAGATTGAACTATGCTCATTCAAGTGAAACACCAGCCTTCTCGTCAACGTCGTCGTTGTAAAATTTGGAACGAACAGTGAAAAAATATTTTAAATTTACGGAGCACATCCACAGATATCTTAACCCCCTGAAGATAGTCTCAGATGAGATTGAAAGTACTTGGTAAGATAAAAATTATTTGAAAGAAAATTTAAGTATTTTTCTTGATCAATTTTCTACACCCACCAAGAAATTAACTTGTGGACTTGAAAGTAAATAGAAATAATATGTCTAAATTGTTTAACCAAACCTGCTCGAATGAAAATATGCTTGCTATATATATATATATATATATAGTGGACATCCATATTTGAGTATACGCTCCGTTTATTTATTAAACATTATATCTATTTATTTTCGTTTACCGAGCTGAATATCCAAGAAATCTTATTAAAGAAAAACACGCGCTCTCCAACAGGATTCGGAGGGAGCTGCCGTTAGATCTGACTCCGCTACGAAGAACGTTTGCCGCTCAGGCAAGACTGAATAGCGCCTTTAAACGAAATCCTCCTCGTCATAGATTCCCGAAACAGTTTCGCAACGTAACGTAAGCAAAGCAATTTCTAAAGAAGTAATGGATTTTTATTTATCAATCCGACATATTTTTATAACTTAAACGCTATTTTAGTTGGCACTCGTATCTGAGTGGAAGCTTCGTTTATTTATTTAACAGTATATTTATTTATTTCCGTCTACCGGCCTGGATATTCGAGAAAAATGACTGTACAGCCTTGCTTGAACGACAAATGTTCTTCGTTGCTAAGTCAGTTAAAACAATACGCACGGTGAGTGTAGATGGAAATAAAACGGTGATTGATATATAATAAAAGAGTTAAAGTTCATACTAATAATAAATATACATTTTGCTCGTCACCGTTTGGTACAACTCTTAGTTTTATGCATATGGCAATCGTCAGGCACGGGTTAAAATGACTTTTCGGTTTTAAAACGATTAACTACCACAATCTACAGTGTGTGACGATGGTTTGGGATTTCCCTCTTGACGAATATGCGTTTTATTGCTGTTGTGCAATCATATATACTAACTTTTCACTAAAATTCTAATAAAAAAAATGGTGTGGAGTTGTTGTCAATTAACTTTGTTTTTGTTTTTTTTGTTCATCATCATTGGCAAAACGAGGTGAGATATTGTCAATTAACTACCACGATCTACACTTACCGTTACCCCTACAAGGCTATCAGGTGCGTTGTTTACAGTCAAAAATATCCCATGCTAACAATTTATCATAAATCACAGAATTTATGGTTCACATTTTATACCTGGAGTATAAGATGGTCCCATATTTTGGAGATAGTTTTTAAAATTAAAAAGTTGCCTTGTGTACCGACAGACGGCGTATATATATATATATATATATATATATATATAGTTTAAAAATTTTAAAATGTAAGTAGAAACAAGTGTGTTTTGTTAAATTATTTCTTATATGTCAATTTATTAAAAAATAATTTTCTTTATGATTTACTTTATTAAAAATAATTAAAAACAAAAAACTGGTTATTATTTTACATAATGTCTTTTCAAATGCATTATTTGAAGAAAAACATTTACTAATTAAGGTTTGAATCCTTAATAAATTACTTTTATTCGGTTATTAAAAAAAAGTTATGTTTTTCTGCTGCTGAGTTGTCTAGGTCCTGGGTTGTCCCAGTGCTCAGTCGGCGATGTTGAGTCAGCGGTGTTGAGTCGGCGGCGTTGAGTCGGCGGTGTTGAGTTGTCTCTCCCCACTTCTTCCCCATTGTGTTCAAAGAATTTCAGCTGTCTTTTACTAATTCTGCTGCCATTTACTTTTCGACTTTCTTGTTACTTACTCGTTGCGTCCAGCCACATTTCTGCTGCCTCTAGTTTTTTCCTTATCCGTGGGAAGATTGTCCAGCATTCACTGCCATATAAGAGGATGGATATCACATAGGAATCCAGCACTTTTCTTTGTTTCTAAGATTTTTTTTCCGTTTCTCAGAACCTTTGCTTAGCTTTTGGAATACTTCTTTCGCGAACCCAATGCAGGTTCGGAGCTCAGTGCTACATTTTTCATCCTCTCTTGAAACGGTTCGGAGCAGAATGCTTGATGTTGACATCTCCAATTGGTAACCCGCATTTTGGGCTTTTTCTCATGAGGATGACCAGATTTTTTTGTCTTCTTGCAGTTGATAGTCCTTTTTTTCTTGCTTTCTTCTACTGCCTAGAGAGAGGTCTTTGTAGTTTTAGCGTTAGCGCTATCTGTGTATCTGATGTCGCTAAGGTTACGTCCATCGATAATAAATCCCGTTAGGATGTTTCTTTTCATTAGGCTAACATCGCTGTAGAATAAATCTGGTTCGAAAAAAGATATCCTTGTTTCACGCCCCTTTCTATTTTTTATAGCTACTCCATTCATTTTCTATACGCGTGCAAGCGGTTTGCTCCAGGTGTAAGTTCTAGATTATTCTCACATCCTTTCCAAGTAGATCGAGTTTTCCTAGCAGTTCAAACAAATCCTTGTGTCGTACCTTGTCAAATGCTTTTGCGTAATCTATAAAAGACAAGTGCGCATCCTTATGAATTTGTCGTGCTCTCTCTCTCTCTCTTTCTCTCTCTCTCTCTTTCTCTCTCTCTCTCTTTCTCTCTCTCTCTCTCTCTCTTTCTCACTCTCTCTCTCTCTTATCATTCACTTCAGTTCTTTTTTTTCCTATGTTCCATGTCCCTTCAGGATGTTGGCAATCATGGCTCGCCACAATTTCCTGTCTTTGTCTTTTGTAGCTCTGAGTAAATGTTGTCTTTTTGCTATTTCTCCTAAACCCTGTCCTGCTATCCATTTACACAAGTTCCTTGGATAGGTTACACGCTACTTTCCTCTGTCGCTCTTGCCTCCAATCTGTCCTGTGAGTGTCAAATTTTCCAAGCCCACTTTCCTCATTACGTGTCTCAGAAATATTAACTGTCTCTTTCTGATGTTAAGTATATATTTCCTTTTTGTTTCCATTTTCTCAAAAACTTACGTTGCTTGCGTGTTTAGTTGAATTATGTTCCTTTATTATCTTTAATAATGCTTTTCCCCACTATTTCACACGCAGTAACCCTCTTGGGTCTTAGTGGCTTTATCACCTTACTTAGAATGATAAAAAAATAGTTATTTCGACGAGGCTTATAAGTGCATTCGTCCAAGCATTGAATGGGCTGTCAATGTGTTCGCCAAAACCTCTTAGGAGGTCTGTCCACGCGTTTGCAAAAGCCTTTGGGAGGCTTTTCAGTGCATTCAACGAAGCCTTAAAGAGGCCAGTCGATGAATTCTCCAAAGACCTCAAAAGGTTGTTTAATGCATTCGCCAAAGCCCTCAGAATATCTCTCGACGTGTTCGCAAAAGCCCTTAGGAAGCCTTCGAGTGTATTCATCAGTGACCTTAGGAGATTTGTCGATGCATTCGCGAAACCCTTAAAAGGCCTATCGACACCTTTGCCATAACTTGTGAGGCCTGTTCGTCAAAGCCCTTAGGTGCACTTCCAAGGCATACGCAAGAGCCCTTGGGAGACCTAGCAGTACATTCGTCAGATTCATCGCCAAAGCCTACGGGAGATCTCTCAATACGTTCACCGAATTCATCAGGGGACCTCTCAATGCTTTCGTAAAAGTTCTGACGAGGACTGTCGATTCATTCAGCAATGCTATAGGAGGTTTATCGATTCATTCGTTAAAATGCTCAAACCTCTCAGTGTTCCCAGGCGGCCTACCAAAGTTCCCAGGTGGCTTATCAATGTCTTCGGCAAACTCCTCAAGAGGTCTGTCGATTGCATTCGACGAAGGCCTTCTAGTGGCCATCCAGCGCATATGCCAGTACATATTCAGTACATAAAACAGAGCACTTAAGAGGCCATTCTGATTGTTTAATTGAACAAGTACAAACCTGATAACCGCATGTCCAACAAGGAATACAATGAAAACTTTTCCTTTTCCTGTAAGTTTATTTTGATGACGTCACTCTACGTGACATATTGACCTTACATTCGAAATGTTTCTAGTGATAAGGTCAGAGGTTTTAAGGAGACATATAACGATAAAGAAATTTAGAGTTTACTAACACTAATATATGTAGATATATATAGAGAGATTTCTCTCTATATATGTTTATAGAGAGAGGGGGGAAAGAGACAGAAAGAAAAGCAAATAAATTTGATATGCCTCCTTCTCTGTTTCTCTAACTATCAATTTATATCTCTTTCCCTTATATATATATATATATATATATATATATATATATATATATATATATATATATATATATATATATATATAATAAAAAGAAAGAACAGTAAAATATATAATCCGGTGTTCTTATTGATATTTTTTATTTTTACAAAACAGTGCTCAATGTAAATTTACAGAACATAAATATTATAAATCGACTGATTTAAAATATGGTTTCTTCGCTATACAGGAATTACCATGTTTCAAAAACCAAAGCTAAAATCTTCAAATTTAATTATATAATTAAATTAAAAGCATTAGTTCTATTTTATCTTCAAGCAAATTTTGGAATAACTTATTTTTAAATTTTCTGAGTTTTAAACGCACATGCAATCCATAATTTTTTATTTCCAAGGATGCATATATATATATATATATATATATATATATATATATATATATATATATGATATAATGGAATATACATACACCTATATTCCCTCTCACTGGAATATGATTGGTTGGTGTTCGTCATAAATACAGATAGATGTGTAGGTACGACAGAGTTTAAGTCTATGACAACGCCCATCGAACTACGCCAGTGGCTATCCTATTGGTCTAGACTTATTACCTGCGAATTAGACGAGTACCAGTCGATTACTGCTACCGTGTACTACTTGGTTACAGTAGCCAACCCCACTTAGCTACTTCGATCAAATATATCCCTTTCCAGAACATATCAATATATAAACTACGAAAAACGAAACTACGAAACAACTTCATCTTGGCACTTGGAATGTACGAACTCTCCAGGACAACAACTCAGCAGCAGAAAGAAAAACAGCTCTGGTCGCAATGGAGCTAAAAAAGTACAACATTGATATAGCTGCACTGAGAAGTAACCATTAGTCGATTACATGAAACCAGAGAGCAAAATAAGACATCTAACAGTGTTCCTGCTGCACTTGGATACAATACATTCTCCGGTACTCTTTGTGGTCTTTTGTGCAATTCTCGAGCTGGTCTCAAAAGTCATGACCGTCATAGGCATGCAGGTAATTAGTAGGTGGTCGTCAGAACCTCATACGTCGAACTTGACGAGAGAGTCCATCATATATATATATATATATATATATATATATATATATATATATATATATGTATGTATGTATTTATGTGTGTATTCATATATATATATATATATATATATATATATATATATATATGTGTGTGTGTGTGTGTGTGTGTGTGTGTGTGTGTGTGTGTGTAAAAATATATAGAAAATAGGAAATAACTCGTTTGGTAATTAATCCAAATTTCTTTAATTTTTTTTATTATTATTTAAAAAAAAAATAGGGCTCGATACAGAAGTAGAGCATAAATATAATTATTTATTTAAATATATGATTCCAACGCTACATAAGAGTTCTCATGTTTCAAAACAAGAGCCAGAAAACTTCAATATAATTATTTGAATTAAATTGAATTAAAGTACTAAGCTCTGTTCCATCTTCAAGCGAAATTTTTACTCTTGTTTTGAAACATGAGAACTCTTAGGTAGCGTTGGAATCATATTTTTAAATAAATAATTATATATATATATATATATATATATATATATATATATATATATATATATATATACTAATCAATTGTGGGATTTCCACATTAGGCGTTTTCTGTTTAAGGTAGCAACGGCGAGATTAAGAACATAAACAATCAAATTAATATTTTTTATAAAAATCCGATGAACAAAAATTATAAACAGGATGAAAGCAGAATTAAGAACATTATAAAAAATGCATAAAACCAGTTGACAATAACAAAAAAATTAGATTAATTATTAATTACAAAAAATTTAAAACCTCTAAACTTAAAGTTAAAAATAATAATTCACCTCTTAGAACAAAATTAAATAGGGAAAATATTATTTACGAATTTAAATGTCCATTAAGGAATTGTATTCCCGATCAATCAAAATTCGTAAATAATTATATAGGCCACACTATAACATGTTTGACATGCAGACTCACTGTACACCTTTCTGATCATAGCTCAATTAGATCTCATTTAAATATTCATGTAGACCTACTGGACACTATTCGTAACATACTTGTTGACAACATTAATGTAATAGCAAAAAAAGGCAAAAATAATGGAAGCCTTATTAATAAAACACAAACAAAAACACAACAGTTAATAATATTAACTTTGAACATGGACACAATATCTTGACTGTGTTTTGAAAAATGAAAACATTTTATAAAACATACATACAACAAACTATTTCTTATTTAACAGTTAAAATATTTAATCCTTGAAAATAGCTAAATGCATAGCCGAAAGCGCTGTTGTTAAAAAGAACATTCGGACAGTTTTTATATAATTTATCATCCGAAAAGAAAAAAATTATTAGACCGCATGAGAAAATGCGATCTAATAATTTTTTTTGTATAAAAAAAACTAAATAAAAGCACCTTGTCTGTCGTATTAAATGGAATGTGCATGAAAGAAGGATTGCTGCCAAAATACACACACACACACACGCCCACACACACACACACACATATGCACATATATATATATATATATATATATATATATATATATATATATATATATAACTAGCAGGAAAACGGATGTTATTCCTAGTAGCCGTGCTCATATCCTTTCTTTGGTTACACAAAAGTAACAATTCAAAGTTATATTTTGGGGGGAATTACCAGTAAGTTATGAATACCAAATTTGTAAAACGAGTTACGTAATAACAGGCAAATCGTTTATCCGAAAGTAACAATTCAAAATAAGTAGCCCTGAAAACAGCCTTTGTGCGTTCACAGAGAATATAGCCCTTAGGAGAGCTAGTGTTATACTAAATTTACAATAAATATACAAAAAGATTGACATATAGTTTCACAATAGACCTACAAATAGATTTATATAGAGAGATTTACAAACAGAATAACATTTGGATTAACAGAAAGTTTACAACACTGATAAATAGTACAGTTAAATCATAAACATCTGATGATTTAATTTTTCTTATCAAGTTTGCAGAGCCTCTTGATAAGCAACATTTTTGCTCTTTCCATTTGGGGTATGAATAAACAAATGATTTGGATTGCCGACTCTTGAACATTCCACATAAAGTTGGCTATAGGAGAAAACCGGTTGTGCAAGGTTAAGGCCTACCACATCCAAGGACTGACCCTGAACTTTATTAATGCTGATTGCAAAACTCAGTTTCACTAGGAATTGCATCCGCCAGAACTGGAAAGGTATATCCGAGGGAATAAGTAGAATTTTAAGAATAAATACAGCCTCACCGCTTGCTTTTTCAGACAGCATTTTCACCTCCAAGAATGTTGGAATCAATTTCTTAATTGTAAGTCGTGTGCCATTGCAAATCTTTGGTGGGTCCAGGTTTCTTAGCAGCTTCACTGGTGCTCCGATCTTAAAGTCCAATTTTTGAGGTAGAATGCCTGCTCGTGTCAAGCTATTCAAAAATTCAACTGGAT
>OZ010604.1:19205447-19225447 GCA_963932145.1 Acanthosepion lycidas
AAAAGTCCTGAAGTGTTTGTAATATAGGTCCTCCACTATGACAGTGACTGCTGGGCATTCTTATCACAAATAAACTTGAGGCATCAGAAATGTGGTTCTACAGAAGGATGATGAGAATACCATGGACAGAACCTGAAAATGTATACAAAAAGGACATTTATACTGACCAGCAGATAGAAAGAGTTCAAATTTCTAGGGCACATGAGGAAAGAGGGCTTGGAGAATTTGATACTAACAAGACATATTGAAGGCAAGAGAGAAGAAAAACAGCACAAAACCTACCAAACGACTTTTGGTTGGCAAAACAGGGTTTAGGAAATATAGCAACAAGGCAAATTACAAAGGACAGGTAATTGTGGAGAGCCATGATCGCACGCGTCCTGAAGGGACACAGCACGTAGAAGAAGAATTTTCTCATAGATGTCTTGTTTTAACGCCATCTTAAGTTGTCAAGACGAGTTTTGTGTGTGTGTGTGTGTGTGTGTGTTTTATGTGTGTGTGTGTGTGTGTGTGTGTGTGTGTGTGTGTGTGTGTGTGTGTGTGTGTGTGTGTGTGTGTGTGTGTTGCGTGCGCGCGCGCCTTCTGGATATTTTTACGGTGCATGTGCGGTGGTACAATGGATAGCGGTTCAGGATACGAAATTAGAAAACCGAGATCGAATTGTAGTCGAGTTCATTACATTCATTTACCCGCAAATAACCTCGGGAAAGGTATGGACCATCCCTTATCTCCTCAGCTATGGGTAAATAGCACAACTGACTGGACCATGTAGCCTTGGTTGGCAACCAATCTAAGAGAAGGAAAACTCTGAATTCAAACCAAACCGAAAACGGCTTGGCTCTGCCATCCTTTCTTAATCAAGACGAACCAGTGCTTCTATAGCAGCATTACATGTGGCGTCCCTTCGAACCTAAAGAGTTACGGGAGTCGTGGTCGAAATCCGTGAGAAAATGTCGTACCAGAGATTTTATACGCCATCTTAAAGTTAATTGGCAATAATACATGAAATTACAACCAGTTGCATAACTGAAAAGTAGCAAAAATCTGAGATTAAATTATTTTTTAAAAAATAATTAAATCCTTCAATAACTTTTAAGATCACCGCATTTTTTCTAAGTGCGTGTGATCTACAATTTTCCCCACCCCAAGATTTAGTCGCCCAAAGTTATCGGTGCGTATTATGTACAAGAACGTATTATACAGAGTGTGTAGAAAGAAACACCGTATTGAAAATTACTTTCGTCAGTATCAGTACATTTGCACGAAACAAAATATATTGTAAATATCGTACCAGAGATTTTATACGCCATCTTAAAGTTAATTGGCAATCATTCATGAAATTACAACAATGTTTGCATAACTGAAAAGTAGCAAAAATCATGCAAGCTGAGATTAAATTTTTTAAATTATTTAATTTATTTATTATCTTACCACTAGCACAAGACCCTCCTTCAATAAATCTCTACCTTCAGTGCCTCTTGGGTCTTGTATAAGGTGAACATTAGTAAAAAAAAAAATATTCTGTCTTCTTGTAGTTCCTAACTGCATCCGCTACAAAGGAGTTAACTCTCCACTCGATGTGGCCGCTTTCTGAGTAAATGCATACTCGATGAATATTTGCCACAAGTATAAACACAACCAATGTATATCGATAAAATCTCGGCCAGTGTTTACGTACAGACTCATGAATGTTTACGTATAGACTTAAGCAGAAAACATCCATTTTTGCCTACAGTCGCAAGTATAAAACCAACCAATGTTTGTGTATAGACTCAAGTATAAACCCGAACAATGTTTGTATATAGTCACAAGTATAAATTCTAAACTATGTTTGCATATAGATTCCAGTATAAACTCAAACAACGTTTGCATATAGACTCAAGTATAAACCCAACTAATATTTGCATATAGACGCAAGTATAAACCCAACTAATATTTGCATATAGACGCAAGTATAAACCTAACTAATATTTGCATATAGACGCAAGTATAAACCTAACTAATATTTGCATATAGACTCAAGTATAAACCCAACTAATATTTGCATATAGATGCAAGTATAAACCCAACTAATATTTGCATATAGCCTCAAGTATAAACCCAACTAATATTTGCATATAGGCGCAAGTATAAACCTAACTAATATTTGCATATAGACTCAAGTATAAACCCAACTAATATTTGCATATAGACTCAAGTATAAACCAATTTGCATATAGACTCAAGTATAAACCCAACTAATATTTGCATATAGATGCAAGTATAAACCCAACTAATATTTGCATATATACTCAAGTATAAACCCAAGAAATATTTGCATATTGACTCAAGTATAAACCTTAACAAATGTTTGCTTATAGTCACAAGTATAAAATATTTCCCAGCATTAAAGTCCTGGGCGATAATCGAGGACGGTTGCACGACCGAGTGGTTAGAACGTTCGTTTCCTGATTATGACACCTGGATTCGAATCTCACCAAAGGTCGATGTGTCAGGTTACTTCTTGATGTTATCGGTGAAGAGAGGCAATCCCAGCGTGAGGCATCTTCGGAAAGTTACTGAAAAGCATACCACAGTTTGACACAAGCCCTGTGAATGAAGTTAAGTAGACGGAACCGTTCGGAAGCCGCTGATGGTTGCCCGAAGTCACAAGTCATCGTGACCGAGCGTTTGAGCGTACAGGCGTTGTTCCAACTGCTGATCATGACAGATTATATGCTCTCCCCCAAAAACACATCGTTGCAACATTAACCACAGGTGGAATCTGTGTGTGCTGAGCAAATACGAATGTGCCAGAGCAAGTGTCTGCGACGGGGATTGATTGTCGCTCTAGAAGACGTGTGGCTCGGAAAGCGACAGTAGTCAGACATTATAAGAGTAACAATGCATCGTTCCAGAAATTCGGAGAAAAATGTATTTTTGAACATTTTTTTTTTTTTTTGCCAGAAGATTCCGTAGAAGGTTGGAAATTAGAGATTTATTGTTTAGCTAATTTTATTAATTTTTTTTAAATTCCAGGATCCAAAATACCCCGGCTATGGGTAAAATAGCAGGACAGGTTGTGTCCTATAGTCTTGGATAGCACTCAGTCTAATAGAAAGAAATTCTGAATTTAAACTAACTGCTGCTTCATTCTAGGCCCTACGACATTAAGCAAAGACTAGAAGGTAAACGATAAAAACAAAATCAACCTCTGAGAGGAGGAATGGAGTAAGCTCAACCTCAGTGCAAAAGGAACCTGCAAACCATTGCATCATTCTGCCTTGAATGTAACCATCAACCATAATTGTGTGATTGTACGGAGTGGTGATCACAGCGATGTAAAATTTGCTGATTAAAATGAAACAATGATCCAAGATAAGCGAGATACCTCCATAATTTTTTTAGGTTTTGTCAGTTGTTAAGAAGTTATGAGTTATTTTCCTTCTAGAAAAGCAAGCTGATTTCTAGCTGTGACTTTATTTTTGTTTATTATTAGGTTGGTGCAAAAATAATGACGTAATAATGTCGTTTTTTGAAAACGTCAAAAAACGACATTATTATGTCATTATTTTTGCACCAACCTAATATTATCATTATTACTATTCAGTATCTGTTTATATTTCAGAGATGAGGTATTATGTACACTATTTACATTATTCGGACTATTGTCTTCATCTTTGTCGCCATATTTACTACAAAGTTTTGGCTTTCAGTATCTATCTTTCTGAGATGAGGTATTATGTACACTATTTATATTATTCGGACTATTGTCCTCATCTTTGTTGCCATATTTATTACAACGTTTCTGTCTTTAAGTACCTGTCTATATTTCTGAGATGAAGTATTATGTACATTATTTACATTATTCGTACTATTGTCCTCATCTTTGTCGCCATATTTACTACAAAGTTTCGGCTTTCAGTATCTGTCTATATTTCTGAGATGAAGTATTATGTACACTATTTACATTATTCGGACTATTGTCCTCATCTTTGCTGTCATATTTATTACAACATTTCGGCCGTTGTACGCTCCGGTCTTCTTCTGGTGGTTGAAATGTCAAACTGAACGCTTTATTTCGCTCACCGGGGTAGACTGTTCTAGTTCCAAGTGTCATGTTAAATGGATGTCAGTTGTCAGTTATCTCCTGTTAATTCCCCTCTCCAAGTACTCCACTGCCTTAACCGGGTATTGAACTCACACTCTTTGGGTCCTGTCACTGGATCTAACCAACGCCTTTATCCACTGTGCCATGTGTCCTCAAGGATACATAGCACAGTGGATAAAGACGTTAGGGGAATTAACAGGAGATAACTGATAACTGGCATCCATTAAACATGGCACGGGGAACTAGAATAGTCTACCCGAGTGAGCGAAAGAAAGTCTTCAGTTCGACATTCCAACTACCTGAAGAAGGCCGGGGCGTACAACGGCTGAAACGTTGTAATAAATATGGCGACAAAGATGAGGACAATAGTCCGAATAATGTAAATAGTGTTTAAATTTAAGACGAATAAATGATTCTCTCTATAGAAAAAAAATTGCACTCCGCTACAAATTGGTTGTGTTTCTAATGACTATTAGGTCTTCTCATTGTTCATGGATTTCAAATTAACAAGTCTCTTTCCAATAGAATATACAAGTGTTTTTAATTTGCTTACAGAGTCAGCCTGATTCCAAAATGGTATGATTTGTTGGGCTACGACCTCTAGGAGTAAAGTTGAAAAAGTGTGACACACTGACATTCGCATTTATTATATAGTATTGTAGGACTAGTTTGTCTCATCTAACTTTTGGTGGAGGCTTATTTGCTTCTACATACAAACTTTCTACAGACCTTGAGAAACATAATAATAAAGTTTAATGAAAAATTGTTTTAATAAAAAGATTTTATAAGTATCTGTCTATATTTCTGAGATCAGGTATTATGTACACTATTTACATTATTTGGACTATATTTATTACAACGTTTTGGCCGTTGTACGCTCCGGCCTTCTTCAGGTGGTTGGAATGTCGAACTGAACCCTTTATTTGGAACTAGAACAGTCTATCCCAGTGAGCGAAATAAAGGCTTCAGTTCGACATTCCAACCAACTGAAGAAGGCCGGAGCGTACAACGGCCGAGACGTTGTAATAAATATGGCAGCAAAGATGAGGACAATAGTCCGAATAATGTAAATAGTGTACATAATACCTCATCTCAGAAATATAAACAGATACTGAAAGGTCGAAACGTTGCAGTAAATATGGCGACAAAGATGAAGACAATAGTCCGAATAATGTAAATAGCGTACATAATACCTCATCACAGAAATATAGACAGATACTGAAAGGCCGAAACGTTGTAATAAATATGGCGACAAAGATGAGGACAACAGTCCAAATAATGTAAATATTATTACTACTATTTAAACGGGTGACTATATCTCAATCTTTATATCTCTGACGATATCCATCCAAGGTCTGTTTCGTCACACAAGAAGAAATATGTTAAGAAAATAACCGTTGCACTCTTATGTCAACAACATTCAAATTCGTGATTAGATGTTGAAAGTAGACGCATAGAGCGTTTGTTTTGCTCCAGTTTGTTTCATTTTAACATTTTTTTTTTGTGGGGGCGTAATTACTTCCAGCAATGAAAGCATAAAAAAAATGAAAACCTTAAAAAGTAAAGTTCTGGGATAAGAAGCGTTTATTTCGCTCTTACAATATTTTTGGGAAAATGAAGAATTTGGTTAGCAGTGAGAAAACTCTGGGTTTTCTCAAAGACTTCTAAGAACATCGGTAATTATTTTAACAAACTCCATGTTTATTTATTTATTTATTGCTTTTTGGCAAGCGTTTTCTACTTTTACTCGATTCCTTACCTTTTACCTCGGCCATCTTTCGTCACAGTTTCACGATCGCGAAGTGATGAACAAGGAGCTTCCTATGTGACATTAAACATCTGGACAAACGCCAATGGAATCGAACGAACCTCTTTCCCTGCGCATTCCAACTAGGAGGAGTTAGTTCCACTCCGACAGCTTTTCCTCCAAGAACCGCTGTTTTGTGGAACAGGCCCTCGCCTATTTGATTTCGAAACGCTACAATCTTAACTTCTTAATCATTATTATATTTTCACTTTCTGCTTCCTACTCTTACTCATATCACAGATTTCATTCAGTAACCCTCTACCTTGAGTGGCTCTTGAGCTCATTAGTGAGTAAAAAAAAAGAGAACGAATAAGCATCTGGTACTGTGGGCAGAATTGAAGACCATTTATTAGGTTGATGCAAAAATAATGTCGTTTTCTCACATAGTAACATATGTGATAAAACGACATTATTTTTGCATCAACCTAATAGTTCCTCGAAGTCAAAACTGAATAGTCCATTATTTATCAAAGGTTATTGCAGGGCGTATACTTACCAAAAGACTTGTTTTAAAACTTATAGCAACACGTATATACAGGTTCAACGTACCCCAGAGTGAGGTTAAACTGGAAGTAAACAAAAGTGTTATGGATTTATTCGTTCCGCGACTGCTATATCAAGAATTTGTGGGCAAGAGACAGGTAAGCTATTACAGGACATAACGCAGATGCTAAGTAACTAACGGAGGGGGGGAAAAGCAGAAAATTATAACGTGCTGTTGTCTATTTGCGAAAATAGAAACCTCTCACCGAATGGACATCCGTGTCAAGAACAAAATACAAACAAAGAAGACGGATTTATTTGTGATTATCGCAAAACAAGAGGCTGAAGTACTTCGGAGGGGAAGGTGTTTGCTAAGAGGATTCGTGCGGTGTGAAACATCTGATATGGGAGTCTTTCCGCAAGGCAATGGTTAACCAAATATCTTCCCAGGCTATTAGTAGTAAATTTATTCGTCACGAGGCGCTTCTCGCTTTTGGATTTTTACCGAAGTCAAGACGCTTTGCAATGAAGTCAAGATTAACAAGTTGCTTACAAAGACCATAGAAGGTTCGATCCTCACTGGGTGCCCCGGATTTAAAAATGTAAAAAGAAATTTAAAACAAAAACAGTACCTGTCTTCGAGTAGAATTACTTTTGATCTCGTGTTTTGGTTAATTTTGTTTCTTTTTTTTTTTTTCAGAAACAACGATGGGAATATTTTGCAAAAATAAAGATAAAAATAAAATAAAAGATGTTTATTCATTTTCTTTTAATCTGTTGCGATTTGAAGGAACTGGTTTTTATTTATGCTAAAAAAACAAAATTCTTAAAAATGTCTCGTAATTCTTCGAAAAATGTTCCTGATAGATCAATCCCTGGGATTAATGGAAAAATCTCTTTGAATTGCAAAAACCGAAATGTTGCTTCAGCTTTGTTTTGATTTTAAATGTTTGTTTCTTGGAGATCTTTTACTAAATAATCGACTTTTTTTTTTCTTGTTTATTTTCTTTTCTTTTTTTTTTCCTTAATATTTATAGGTGGGGAGGGTCCATTAGTTTGTTTTGTATTTTTTTTATTTTCTTTCCTTGCTAAATTTTTCCTCGGGTTTTTTTTTTTTTTCATATGCTTTTTATTCCTCTTTTGATTTTCCTCTTTCTTTTTTCTCTCTTTCTTTTTGTTCCTTCTTTTTTTTTGTTCGGTTTGCTTCTTTTCTTTTCCGTTTTTTCTTTCACTGATAGCGTTTCCGCTTTTTTCCTTTGTTTAAGACTTTCTTTTTTTTTTTTTTCTTCGCGTTTCCTCTTTTATTCTTTTTCTTTCTTTCCTTTCTTTGTTTTGCCCTCTTCTGTCCGAGCTTTCTCTCTCACTTCTTTATCTTTTTTTCTGTAGGATTTTTCGTCTTCGTTTTTATTTTGGTGTTTTCTTTTCTTTCTCCTCTCTGGTTTTTCCTTTTGACTCTTTCTTTCTTTTCGTGCCTTCTTTGCTGCAGAAGTTTCTTACTTCCTTTCTTTCTTTGATTTCTAAATTTATTTGTATCTTTCTTTTGTTTCTTTTCTTGCTTTTCTTCTTCCTTTGTTTTCCCCCTTTCTTTCTTTCTGTCGTAGCT
Source organism: Acanthosepion lycidas (assembly GCA_963932145.1). Lineage (NCBI taxonomy): Eukaryota > Metazoa > Mollusca > Cephalopoda > Sepiida > Sepiidae > Acanthosepion > Acanthosepion lycidas. The sequence goes on from OZ010604.1 coordinate 19,213,431, forward strand.
TTTCCTATTTTTCGTACTTTCTTTGTTTTTCCTCTTACTTTGTTTTTTCTCTTTCTTTGCTTTTCTTTTTAATTTCCCCCTTTCTTTCTTTCGTTCTTGGATTTTCCTCTTTCTTTCTGCTTTGCTTTCCCCCTTTCTTTCTTTCTTTCTTTCTTTCATTCTTTGCTTTTCCTATTTATTTATTTATTTGCTTTACCTCTTTCTTTCTTTGCTTTTCCTCTTTCTTTCTTTGCTTTTCCTCTTTCTTTCTTCTTTGCTTTCCCCATTTCTTTCTATCTTTGCTTTTCCTCTTTCTTTCTTCCTTGCTTTCCCTCTTTCTTTCTTCCTTGCTTTTCCTCTTTCTTTCTTCTTGGCTTTTCCTCTTTCTTTCTTCCTTGCTTTCCCTCTTTCTTTCTTCCTTGCTTTCCCTCTTTCTTTCTTCTTGGCTTAGCCTCTTTCTTTCTTCTTGGCTTTTCCTCTTTTTTTCTTCTTGGCTTTTCCTCTTTCTTTCTTTCTTTCTTGGCTTTTCCTCTTTCTTTCTTTCTTGGCTTTTCCTATTTTTTTCTTTCTTTTTGGTTTTTCCTATTTCTTTCTTTCTTTTTGGCTTTTCCTATTTCTTTCTTTCTTTTTGGTTTTTCCTATTTCTTTCATTTTGGTTTTTCCTATTTCTTTCTTTTTGGCGTTTCCTATTTCTTTCTTTTGGGCGTTTCCTATTTCTTTCTTGGACTTTCCTCTTTCTTTCGTTCTTGGCTTTTCCTCTTTTTTCTTCTTGCCTTTTGCTCTTTCTTTCGTTCTTGGCTTTTCCTCTTTTTTCTTCTTGGCTTTTCCTCTTTCTTTCTTTCTTGGCTTTTCCTCTTTCTTCTTCGCTTTTCCTCTATCTTTCTTTCTCGGCTTTTCTTCTGTCTTCTTTCTTTCTTTCTTTACTTTTCCTCTTTCTTTCTTTCTCGTCTTTTCCTCTGTCCTCTTTCTTTCTTCTTGTCTTTTCCTCTTTCTTTCTTTGTTTTTCCTCTTTCTTTCTTTCTTTGCTTTTCCTCTTTCTTTCTTTCTTTGCTTTTCCTCTTTCTTTCTTTGCTTTCCCGCTTTGTTTCTTTCTTGGCATTTCCTCTTCCTTTCTTTCTCGGCTTTACCTCTTTCTTTCTTTCTTTGCTTTTCCTCTTCTTTTTTTTTTTTTTTTGTCTTTTCCTCTTTCTTTCTTTCTTGGATTTCCTCTTTCTTTCTTCTTGGCTTTTCCTCTTTCTTTCTTTCTTGGCTTTCCCGATTTCTTTCTTTCTTCGCTTTTCCTCTTTCTTTCTTTCTTTCTTTCTTCGCTTTTCCTCTTTCTTTCTTTCTTTCTTTCTTCGCTTTTCCTCTTTCTTTCTTTCTTTGCTTTGCCTCTTTCTTTCTTCTTGGCTTTTCCTCTTCCTTTCTTCTTTGCTTTCCCTCTTTCTTTCTTCTTGGCTTTTCCTCTTTCTTCCTTTCTTGGCATTCCCTCTTTCTTCCTTTCTTGGCATTCCCTCTTTCTTTCTTTCTTGGCTTTTCCACTTTCTTTCTTCTTGGCTTTTACTCTTTCTTTCTTTCTTTCTTTCTTTCCTCTTGGCATTCCCTCTTTCTTCTTGGCTTTTCCTCTTTCTTTATTTCTTGGCATTCCCTCTTTCTTTCTTTCTTGGCATTCCCTCTTTCTTTCTTTCTTTGCTTTTCCTCTTTCTTTCTTTCTTGGTTTTGCCTCTTTCTTTCTTTCTTGGCTTTTCCTCTTTCTTTCTTTCTTGGTTTTGCCTCTTTCTTTCTTTCTTGGCTTTTCCTCTTTATTTCGTCTTGGCTTTTCCTCTTTCTTTCTTGGCATTCCCTCTTTCTTTCTTCTTGGCATTCCCTCTTTCTTTCTTCTTGGCTTTTCCTCTTTCTTTCTTTCTTTACTTTTCCTCTTTCTTTCTTTTTTAGCATTCCCTCTTTCTTTCGTCTTGGCTTTTCCTCTTTCTTTCTTTCTTGGCTTTTCCTCTTTCTTTCTTTCTTGGCATTCCCTCTTTCTTTCGTCTTGGCTTTTCCTCTTTCTTTTTTTCTTGGCTTTTCCTCTTTCTTTCTTTCTTTGCTTTTCCTCTTTCTTTCTTCTTGTCTTTTTCTCTTTCTTTCTTTGCTTTCCCGTTTTCTTTCTTTTTGGCTTTTCCTCTTTCTTTCTTTCTTTCTTTCTTTCTTTGGTTTTCTTCTTTCTTTCTTTCTTTCTTTGCTTTCCCGCTTTGTTTCTTTCTTGGCTTTTCCTCTTTCTTTCTTTCTTTCTTTCTTTCTCGGCTTTTCCTCTTTCTTTCTTTCTTTCTTTCTTTCTTTCTTTCTTTGCTTTTCCTCTTTCTTTCTCGTTTTTTCCTCGTTCTTTCTTATTTGGCTTTTCCTTTTTCTTTCTTCCTTGGCTGTTCCTCTTTCTTTCTTCTTGTTTTTTCCTCTTTCTTTCCTTCTTGGCTTTTCCTCTTTCTTTCTTTTTTCTTTGCTTTTCCTCTTTCTTTTTTCTTTGCTTTTCCTCTTTCTTTCTTTTTTCTTTGCTTTTCCTCTTTTTTTTTTTGCTTTTCCTCTTTCTTTCTTTTTTGCTTTTCCTCTTTCTTTCTTTGCTTTCTCCCTTTCTTTCTTTCTTGGTTTTTCCTCTTTTTTTCTTTCTTTCTTGGTTTTTCCTCTTTTTTTCTTTCTTTCTTGGTTTTTCCTCTTTTTTTATTTCTTTCTTGGTTTTTCCTCTTTTTTTCTTTCTTTCTTTGCTTTTCCTCTTTCATTCTTTTCTTTTTCCGTTTACTCTTTTTTTTCTTTGTCTCTCTTTCTTATCTTTTCTAATTGAAGCCAAATATCTACTTCTTCTACTTCTACTACTAATTCTTTTATGTGCCGTGTCCCTTCAGGCTCTCCACAATTTAATGTCTTTTCTATCGCTCCTAATCCCTGTTCCCTGAATCATTTACACAATCTCGCTAGGTAGGTTATTCGCTGCTTTCCTCTTGCCTTCAATGTGTACTGCGAGTGTTACATTGTCTAAACCTTCTTTCCTCATTATGTGCCCTATAAATTTCAACCGTCTCTTTCTACTAATTATATATATTCTTTTTATTCCCATTTTCTCTATAAAATTTTGTTGTTCAGATGTTCAGTCCATGATATTCTGAGCCTTTTTCAAGAATCTCGAGAAATACAACAGGAGCAGTAATCCAGATATCGCAACAGTATTCCATCCGCGGACGAATTGGGGATTTATACATGTGCATGATCGATTGTGATGCGACAATTCTTCTGGCACGACACAGTGATCCAACTTACCTGGCAGTAAGGGCTTACGACCAAGTCACGTTGAAACACATTGTCCAGACATCCCAGCCATATAAGAAGATTGATATTACATAACAGTTCAGTACACTTTTCTTTGTTTCTAACGAAATTTTCCTATTTCTTAATACTTTGCTTAGCTTTTGGAAGACATCTTTTGCCATCCCAATGCGCCTTCGGATATCAGATCCGCATTTTCCATCCTCTGTTAAAATACTTCCAAGTATTTAAACGTCTGTATTAGATTGATGTTGACATTCGTCGTTCGCATCTAGGACTTTTTCTCTTGCTGACGGCTATCCATTCTGGCTTCTTACAATTGATAGTCCTTTCTTCTCGATTTCTTTTACTACTTGTCTAGTGCCATCTGTGAATCTGATATTGTGAAAATTGGGCCCATCGACAAAAAATGCGCAATTAGTTTCTCCTGAATCTATCTTACATATCTATAAATCTACCATTCGTCCATGCTTAGAATATTGTTGCCACATATGGTCCGGTGCTCCTGATATATATTCTTGATAAAATCCAAAGGAAAATAAGAAATATTATTCTTCCTGATCTGGCATCTCGGTTCCGTCACTTTCCCGCCGCTGTAAATTTGCTTCCCTGTGGCTTTTCCATAAATACTTTCATAGTAATTGTTTAGATGAGCTCTTCATTATGGCGTACCTAGACTTTACGAATTTAAGCGCAGTACTAGATTGCCGGTAAGGTCTCATCATTTTACAGCTGAAATGGCTAAATATAACCGTAAGTTCTATGCTAACAGTTTCTTTTCTCGCACTTCTCGTTTGTGGAACTCTTTTCTGGTTTCTTGGCTTGCAGCCAATTTTGATCTTCAAATACTGAAATGCAATTTTCCTGATTACACTTCTATTGTTATAGCTCCTTAATAATGTTTCTGTTTTGTAGTTCTTCCACGCCCAGTAATCCATTGTGTCCTGAACACTTCCGCTTTTAGGGAAGCCACCTATAGAGGAAAAGATATTACTCGGTGGGGATGGACGACCGGGGTTTGGATACATATTAAATATTAACCGCCTGCTTCGGCTGAGCCTGGTAAGTATTCAACATCTTGATTTTGGCAAGATACTGAGGCTGTACTTGGAAAATCGGTGATGCATTTTTAAAATCTTTACATACTTATGACATCCAATTTAAATGAATTGGAATTCTCCAATACATCAGAAGGTTTCTTTTCTTACAATTCAAGTTAAGCAACATCAAGCCGAGACAGTACCTAGTTGGGTGACCGCTTGGTAATAATTGGTGCAGTAAGCTTGGATCTGCGGGTGGTATATAAGGAGTACAGCCATATCATATTGAAACACTGGTTATCGTCCGATCATTGAAGTTAAGCAATGTTGAATCTGGTCATAACCTAGATTGGTAACCGCTTGGGAATACCAGGTGTTGTAGGCTTGGATGTGCGGGTCGTATATAGGAAATACAGTCATATCACATTGAAACACCAGTTCGCGTCCGATCACTGAAGTTAAGCAATGTTGAATCTGGTCAAAACCTAGATGGGTGACCACTTGGGAATACCAGATGCTGTAAAGTTGGATGTGTGGGTGGTGTAATGGATAGCGGTTAGGAATTGGAGGTCGGAGAGCCGAGTTCCAATTCCACTCAAGTTTAATAAACCCGACTGGAATTGGCATTCAGCATACACTCACTGAGGAAAGAATGAATCCACGTTTTCTCCCCAGCTGTGGGTTAAATTTGTATCAGTAAATCATCATCTCCAAAATCACTTACAAACCAAAAATTATTTTATGGTATAAATAACCTGCCCACGGTTGATAAACCGTAAAAAAAGAGATAAACCAAACCATCATTTATCCTTCCAGTCTTTGATTCCTTCCAGTCTTTGATCCTTCTCAATCTTATCTACGACATCTTTCTAAGTTCCAGTTTCGCAGAAAGCAATTCCCTTTCTTCTCATTTTCTCTTGCAAACCGGAAGTCTTTAATTCCTTGAAAGCGTTTAATTCCTTGAAAGTGTTTAATTCCTTGAAGCGTTTAATTCCTTGAAAGTGTTTAATTCCTTGAAGCGTTTAATTCCTTGAAGCGTTTAATTAACGCAGGCACAATTATCATCATAAGAACTGTTTCTACTTGAGGGTTCGTTGCAATCAATGTGATTTGTCATCCATAGAATCGCTGTACGTTTCCGACCATGATCCTTTGCGACCACGCCCGTAGTGTATCTTCAACACCCACAGAGCCCACCTGCGGTTCATACTGCAACTATGCTTAGTGGACCGTACTTATAGATCATGTGCACCACCAGGGACACAAATGGTTTTGCATTCAGTTGCCCTTCCCCTATACTGTTTGCTAACCACGAATACAGAGTCCCGTCTACCATGTTAAAGAGAGAATTGCATTTACATTTGAGGTGAGGAGAGATGGGTTCATGCCTTTCCAAAGGTTATTTGTGAGAAAATGAATGTAACGAACCCTGTTGGAATTCAGACTCGACTAACTGATAATTCTATACAGTAATTCTATACACTATATAATTGTATACACTAATTCATTCTATTCAATATATAATTCTATACATTAATTATATGACCATATAAGTCTATGAACTAATTCTGTACACCATATAATTCTATACACCAATTGTATGGACTAAATAATTCTATATACTATTAGGTTGGTGCAAAAATAATGACGTAATAATGTCGTTTTTTTGACGTATTTTTTAACGTCAAAAAACGACATTATTACGTCATTATTTTTGCACCAACCTAATAATTCTATACACTATATAATTTTATACACTAATTCTGTAACGGCCTTTTTTCAGGACATTTAAAAAAAAGTTTGTCTTTATAAACTTTCCTATCACATTCTAACTTTCATTTAAAAATCATTGAAACAATTTTCATTAGACCAAAAAGAATCCTCCTTATGTCAACAGAAGGGTTGGTTTTTCGGATAAGATGCGTTTTGTTTATAAAAAAAATATGTCTCAATAAATATTTTTGATACGTGTGTATTTTATTCTCCATGTTTACTTTTTTTAGTCAGTGTGCACCAAATTTTTTTCAGGTGATTTGGCTTCGCCCATCACCTCTCCAGTGTCACCACAGATGGCGAACCCCTAGAGGAAGTGTCCAGTTTCAAATACTTGAGAGCAAACCCTTGTCAAAAGTTTGCAGCTGCAACGCAGAACTCTACACACGGATCGCCACAGCAGCGATGATCAGACTGGAAAGGATATGGAAGAGCAGTATCAAGTTCCAAGTTCAACCTCTACAAATCATTGGTCATATCCATCCATCTCTATGGGTGTGAGACTTTGGATATTCCTGGTTGAGGCAGCAAAAAGGATGCGGGCATTTGAGAACAAATGATTCAGAAAATGCCTCTGCATCTCCTACTGAGAGTAGCAAACCAGTGACTGTATGGAGCAAGGTCAGAAGTCTCATAGGCCAACAGGAACCTCTTCTCGCCACTATTAAATGTCGGAAGATATAGTTTAACCATGTCACACAGCATAACAACCTTTATCATGCAGAAGAATATTGAAGGTGGATGCATATGCGGATGTCAACACAAAAGCTGGTCAGACAAAATCAAAGTGTGGATGGACATGGAAATGCTGGAACTCCTGAGAGCTACAACTAAAAGGAAGGAGGAGGTTATGTTTTTTTTTTCTGGCCTTAGATTGAATCAGTCAGAGACTGATGATGATGACTAAAGCAGAATGTTATAATATGCACATTTAAAGCAATAGATTTCTCTAATCATTAATTACACATCTCATGTGATGTCTTTATACTATGATTTTGTTGTATTAATTTAAATCAAACTAGAAATGTTCAAAAGAATAAAATATTAAATGTAAAAGACTTTATTTTAAAATTTATTCCTCTGACCTCTTTTAAAAAATTGTCTGTTCTCATTTGTCAAAGAACTTGTCATATATATATATATATATATATATATATATATATATATATATATATATATATATATATATAAAATATGCATTTTAATTGTTTTGTTTCATACAGTGTCTATTATTTATCAGTTGTTTGTGAGAGTGAGATTTTCTCTTACAACTAATAAGTTTCACTTGACTTCAAGCCATTTTGAGAAATCTTTCCTCTCTATTGTTTGGATGTGATCAGGTATTTATGAAGATGTGCCACTCGTCTCTAGTTGTTTGCTTTTGTGATTATTCCTTTGTTATCTCATACTGGCAGTACAAAACCAATGACTGCATGGAGTAAGGTCAGAAGTCTCATAAGCCAACAGGAATCTCTTCTCGCCACTATTAAGCATCGGAAGATATCGGGCTTTGGCCATGTCACACAACATAACAACCTCTGTAAGACCATCATGCAGGACAATGTTGAAAGTGGACGCAAGCGGAGACGACAAGGCAAAAGTTGATCAGGCAGCATAAAAGAGTCGACGGAGATGACAATGCCGGATCTCCTGAGAGTCACCGCCAAAAGATCATCCTGGAGGAGATAGTCTGTTTCTTCTAACCTTCCCGTACGCTCCCACGATTGAAGCAGCGGAGAGAATGGTATTTTCCTTCTGACCTTAGGTCCGGTACTCTCCCACGATTGAAGCAGCCGAGGAGAGGGTCTAATTCTTCCGACCTTAGGTCCGGTACTCTCTCCGATTGAAGCAGCCGAGGAGAGGGTCTGATTCTTCCGACCTTAGGTCCGGTACTCTCCCACGATTGAAGCAGCCGAGGAGAGGGTCTGATTCTTCTGACCTCAGCTCCGGTACTCTCCCCCGATTGAAGCAGCCGAGGAGAGGGTCTGATTCTTCTGACCTCAGCTCCGGTACTCTCCCCCGATTGAAGCAGCCGAGGAGAGGGTCTGATTCTTCCGACCTTAGGTCCGGTACTCTCCCCCGATTGAAGCAGCCGAGGAGAGGGTCTGATTCTTCTGACCTTAGGTCCCGTACTCTCCCACGATTGAAGCAGTCAAGAGACTGATGATGATAATGATGATGACCAAATCTTTTTATTTTCTCGGTCGAGTTCTGTCTAGTGAGGAGCGATAACCGGTTAATTCATTTAATATGATTTTTGTTTCTTTTTTTCTTGCCCCTAATTTCGCGTTGCCAAGTATCGTAGCTGTTGTTTTCCCCTTCTTTCCTTTTCAATTACGCCCGTTTCTTAGTTAAATGTAAATGTAAATCTAATAAGACTTTATCATTAGGATTTAACAGTTTTTTATTTGTTTACAGCTGAAAAATACAAAATTATGTTCTCGTGACGAGGACTTTAAAGAAGCCTTAAAATACGAGTTAAAATGAGATAAAATCTAATTTCTATAACGATGTATAATGTGTTTTACAAAACATTATTCACTATTCGTTAATGTGGATTTTATTATTATAAAATAAAACTCAGCAATCGTTAACCTTCGTGCAAGCAATAAAACGGTGTATCAAAAGGGCAGTTTTTCCCTTAACACCACTATTATTTTAACTACCTTCACTCCTTCGGTAGTGTTTGTTGTTTTAAAAAGCAACGATTAGAAATTTAATAAAACCTAAATATATAAAAATGAATTTATGCATTTTCTTTGTTCTTTTAGAATTTAGAACAAAAATTTTAAACACTAGATTGTTTATTTACAAGAATAATTTTATATTTACAACATTCTATAAATGCGAACCCAAAAAGTTCAAACTAACTGAATGCAATGCAATGTTTATTATTTAACAATTTATAAAGAAATAAACATGAAAAAAAAATTTCTGTGACCAAGAAAATTTAAATAAATGTGTCAGCATATTTTCTAGACATTTTTTTTTTTAATTAACAACGATTTAAAACGTTTTCAAAATTAAGTTTTTTTTCAAAAATGAGTAGGAAGGGTTTTGGTGAAAGTCAAATTTTGTTTTATAATCCATTGATCTAAAATTATGAATAAAAATCTTGTTTTCGTAGTAATTTATACAATGTTAAATAATAAATATTTATAAATAATAATATAAATAATTTATAAATAATATATTTTTATAATTTATAATCTTCAAGTTTCTCCTGTATTTCTTGTGTAAAAAAATGCTACTGTGATCAAAGGAGAAAACGATTTACTACAACGGAAATGTCTAGAGAGTGCCTTGATCGTAAGGTCATCTACAGTAAATTTACGCCCGGCCTCTTACAACATTTCGCCATTCGTGGCAGATCTCCTATTATTAAAGTGTGGGATATTTACTAACAAAATTGATGGAAAGAAAAAGCAAAAGAATCTAAATGAAATCGGTTAGATATCAAAAAAAAAAAATAAAATAAATTTTAAAAACTAAAATTCCCATCATCCATTGCTTGTACGTAATTTAGTCCAGTGAAGTTCTAAAGGACGAAACGCGTCATAAGAAAACTTTTTTGTTATTTATATATATATATATATATATGTAAAAGGCTGTGTGTGTGTGCGTAACGAATGCACGGCCGCAATTTTCGACAGATTTGCACCAAAATATACATGCACATGCTCCAAGTTAGCGGGAAGGCCAAGACTGACTTTGCATTTCCCAACTCCCATCGATAGTGGAAATAATCGATTTTTCATGCTTCTACGGCAGTTTTCGTGTAGTTTGCGGACATTTTCTACTGGCCAGAGTGAGAGCCAATAGCTGGCTGCCACGAATAGGCAAGAAGATTCTATTGGCCAGCGTGAGAGCCAACAGCTGACTGACACGAATGTTAACTAGCATGCAAAAAAAATCGATAGCTGCATTCGTCACAAGTGGGAAAAATTTAAATCTGCATGGCACTTTACTCCAATTGGCTCATTCGCTTGCTTAAACTCAACGTTGATTCTGATTCTGCAGAACTGGGTTAGGTATGAAAAAGTATGTTAACATTGTTTTTTCATTCGGTTTTTCCAGTTACAAGTCCTTTTTTAAAGCTGATCATTTTGTGTTCATTTTGTTTAGTTCTTTTTTCATAACAGATTAAATGTTAAGTATAGAGCTTAGAAAAAATTTGCAGTGTAAGATAGGCAAGAAGTAAGGCATGTAGTAACATCAGCACGGCAAAGGGCACTTCTTTAAAGGCAAGGAAGGGCAAAAATATTTTAAGTCAAGTGATAGCGATTGCTGTATGAGTCGTACGATTTTTGAATCAAGCACGGTCAACGCCGAGCCATGCTGCTAGTATATATATATATATATACACACACACACACACACATATAAAATGTGAATGAATCGAATATAAATTCAAACATGTGTAACATTAATTTAAAAGAGGGCTCAGTACAATCTAATAGTAGAGCGATATTCTTTATTATAGGAATATCCCATTCACGTTTTATATATTGAATTGAATATATTCATTATATTGATATTATATTGATATTGATTCATTATATTGATATTATTTTTTAATTCAATTATTATAGGATATCACATTCAAACATGTAAAATAACGCTACATAAATGCAATCATGTTTCGATGTGTATCAACACATCTCATCAGGCATTAGTAAATGACTGGTTAGGACAATTTATTTAGGAATAAATTGTACTAACCAGTCATTTACAAAACATTATTGCATATATGTAGCATTATTTTACATGTTTGAATGCGATATACTGTAATAAAGTGTATATATATATATAGAGTCTGATTTGCAATCTCTTCGTCACCGAGGCCCGGCGGAGCAGTTGGTATAGTGTTCGCTTGCCAACCTAACTGTCGGGGTTTCGATTCCCTCGGTAGTGGATGCGCACTGCTGATGAGTCCCAAATATAGGACGAAACGGCCGTCCAGTGCTTCCTGAGGTTTCTATCAGACTCGATGAATCAATTAATATATATATATATATATATATATATATATGGGAAAACGATAAATAATTTTTTATATATCATGACAGTTTTAGGAAAAGTTGAAAAAGATTCATGTGACACATTGTGTCATCGTCCTGAAGTGATGTTTATAAGATTACACATGTGCATGAAGAAGAGGGGATGTTGAAATTCTTTTTAAATAAGACAATGTGGGATATTTAATAACAAAAGTAAGAAAAAATACACAAAAGGAAAAAGAAAGTAAATGAAAACAACTAAGCTATATATCCAAACACATATATTTTTTTTAAATTTAGAAATTTATAGCAGGAGCACCAGACCAGATATGGCAGCTGTATTCAATGCACAGATGAAAGGTAGATTTATAAATACGTAAAATGGATTCTGGTGAGAAAATTTGTCTGGCATGACACAGTGAACCAACTTTTCTAGCAGCAGACCTAGTAATTGACTTGCATAATAAAATCTGACAGAGTAAAGTAATACTAAAAGGGATCAGTTTATTACTTAACACAAATATAAAACTGATCCCCCACTTTATGTCCACTAGAAATATTGCCATTGATTGGTTTGTACCAATTTTCCTGTGTAAACATTCACTTGCATAATAAAATCTGACATAGTACAGTAATTCTAGGGGGAATCAGCTTATTAATTAACAACAATATAAAAATGATCCCCCACTTTGTGACCTCTAGAAACATTAAGTTTATAGACTGAAATTGTATCTCTCTCTCTCTCTCTCTCTCTTAACACACGTACACAATTTATGTAGAAACATGTCAAACCAACACTCTTGTAAACGTGTAAATTGCTGATACAAAGTTTTGTTTTCTGATGTTAAATCTTGTACTTCTAAAGGTCTTTTAACTGCCCCCACCCCTCAGTCTGTTCTGTTCTGGATACTTTATTCACTGTTCGGCAAGAACACTCCGCACCAAACAATAGGTCATA
>OZ010604.1:19230447-19260447 GCA_963932145.1 Acanthosepion lycidas
ATAATTTCTCATCAAAAATGTGTCATTATCCCACAAAAAAAATTAAAATAATTCATATTTTTGCAAAATTAGGAAAAACAGCATTTTTGGGTGGCACATTGAGATGAAGAATTTATAAGAAAAAAATTACACTATATTTGATGTAATATTTGAAAAGAAAATTACCAGTGTTTTGAGTTCCTCATTCTATTTGATTGTGTCTTGCTATTAAGAAGGCTGCAAACTTCAAGAAATGTTGCCAAATATCAGTTGATAAATCATAAATGCTTCTGGACGGATAATGAAATAAACACTTTTTCTGAATATACAAATATTTATACTGTCACAATCAAAAAAAAAAAAATGGCTAAAATAGCCACGGATCGTAAAGCTAATTTTTTTTTCCTCTTTGCAATTCACCCTTTTCATTCTTCAGCGATTTCAGGTTGGTCCCTGGCATGCATAAACCAATTCTGTAGACAAAGACAAAAATATCAAGATTTAGGCCACAAAATTACAGGAAATTTCATTGATTTTCCAGGAAAAATTTATTTTTGGATGTTGACACATAGCAGAAATAAGCATCAAGTATTTTACAAGTATCTTTAATTCTGCTTGTACATGATTTATTTTAGATACACAATATACCATATATGGCATAAATATTTACCCATTATCTAAATATAAAAATTTGTCTATTTGAATATAAATTAAAACATACCAATTTGATTCATTGTTTATCGTTTAATTAAATATGGCAGCTCAAACAAAATGTTTGTTGAATTGAAAATCACTGCTATAAAGTATTAGGTGGTGATAAAACAGTTGAATGTTTGCAGAAAAACTGTTATTAATGTGAGAAAAAAGTTTAAAGAGTAAAAATCAATACAGGTATACCTTACCCTATGTCGTTGATTGGTTCCAGAGGTCCTGACGTAGGTCGAAAAATGAATTAAGTCGAAATAACCACACTATAAACCACAAATAAGCACTCTCCTTTGCCTATTATAGTATTCATGACATGCACATACAGTATTCTGAATAAAATAATTCATTTCCACATTATCTTCCAGCGATATAGCTTAGCATTAGCACTTGCACTGGGACTTTTCTTCAGTACCATTGGCAAAAATGTATTCTAAATCACAGTTGAAAGAATGTCAATGGCAGAGTACAGATGTAAACTAGTCTGAATTCAAAATCAGTGTTGGAGTGGAAAAAAATGAATGAGTTCTGCCTGTTGGCATAATTTTAAATATGAACATCTGCTGAACATTCTTTATTATACAATTTTTTTTGTTTTGATGATTCTATGATACATACATATATATATATATATATATATAGATAGATAGATAGATAGGTAGATAGATAGATAGATAGATCTTAATGTTTATTCCAACTTAATTTCAATAAAAACAAAATAAATAGAAAAACATGTATTTTTTTCCTCAGTTTCTTCTTTAAATAATTTTATAATTTTAAACTTAATATAGATTAAATTTAAAATTTAAAATTGGTAATTTTGAATTTTATAGTATAATTTAATATTAATTAGTTAGAATGAATTCTATTTTAGTCTAACCCTAACATTAAAGCATTAAATAATTATTACAACCAAAGTTCGTTGTCAAGTTTTTTGAATTCTCATATACTTGTATTTTGATTGGTCATTCTTGCTTATGTAACATCATTTCTATTAGCGAGGGATGTTTGATTGATTTGAACCTTTTAAAACCCTTTATTCTACATTCAACACCATCACTTGATAAGATACCAGAAGTGTTGAAACAAAATGGCTATTTTTGTAGTGATTTTATAACATCTTTATGTGATCATTTTCAAATAAATAATTATATTTGCTCTACTCTGTATTGAGCACTCTTTTAAAAATAGTATTTGTTGGTTATTGGAATCTATTCTGTATACACCAATACTATACTTGGATATATATATATAATATTATTTTTAAATTTATTTGAATATAATTTTATACACTTATTTTAGTGTTTTGATGTTTCTAATATTTTTAATGGCCAATGCAAACTCAAGTAAAACGACCTAAGGCAAGTTTTATTTTTCCATATAATATTCAAGAAAAACTGACATATCTTTGAAAATGACTTCACTCGAAACAACTTAAGTTGAGGTATCACTGGATCACCAAATTCAATTCCTTGAAGAAACTGTTATGTTCACACAAAGAGAGTCATTGAAGGGTGTCAGGAAAAGGGTGAAGAGAAATCTACGACGAAGCATGAGGAAGATGGCAAAAGAGCTAAGTATCTAAGGAGGATTGCGAAAGAGAATTTAGGATTAAAACTATACAAGAGTCAAAGACAACAGTTGCACTCGAGTGCCTCCAAGCAAAATTGGTTTGATAGAAGGAAGAAAATTTTGGAGTAAATGTACCACAGATAATGTTATGTTTTTCACTACAAAAATGATGGGGTCTACACCACTTCATCAGGAAAAATTCCCAAAGGTGTCAGAACTCATTTCAAGTAACGGAAACAAACTGGTATCATGGTTTGGGTGGCTGGTGCTTCTCATAGTTTGAAATCACACTCAGTGTTCATTGAAGAAGGAGTGAAAAGTGAATAGCAGTAAATATTGGAGAGATGTGTTTACCTGGTTGCCAGCCACATTTGGAAGTTGCTGTGTCTTCCCTGAAGGTGGAGCTCTCACACACATCACATGACCAACTGGTGCAAGAGATTTCTGTGGATTTTTTGACAACTCAATTTGGCCTCCATCAAACTCTGATATTAATCCTATGGACTTTGCAATATGGCTCATATTAGACAGCAATGTTTCACATATCTCATACTCAAATGAGTCAGACCTGAAAGTAGCTCTTATGATGATGTGGTACAATTTGAGCAAAGAGATGGTGAAGATGTCATGTACTGAAAATAGACCTTGACGTCTCCGTAACTCTGTCAAATGCTAAAATCAATATTGAAGGACCTCAGAAGAGAAGGCAGGAGCCTTACCTGGATTATTTTCATTCATCCTTTATGCGTAATTCCTGAAAAACAGCAGCAGCTTCCCTTGCCAGCTTCATTCGGGTTTGAGCCTTCTTTAAAGCAGCTATAACAAAAAGAAAATAATTTGGATAATGATAGTAGAACAAATTATGATCAGTAAGTTCAGAGCTTTATACACTGATTAACTAAGATTTTGATCTGAAATTTTCACCATATAATCTCCAATCTGTGTAAAGAAATAGATTAAGTGTACTGATATGATTTTCAAGTTTGTTAATTTAACAAAATAACAATATAGCTGGATTAAACAAAAATTATAATGGAAAAGTAATTTAGTTCACACTCTAGTCAATTGGTTGGTTGTTTTGTTTTATGGCATATCAAAACCTCAGTGGGTCATTTCATGCCAACAAAATTTTTTAAATAGATTCATAGCAATAGTTTGGAAAAAAAAGGTGTATATATATATATATATATATATATATATATATATATATATATATATATATATATATTTGAACCATTTTTCAATTAATCCCATTTTTGTGTACAATCCAAGAATGTATAGCTGTTTGAATTACTGGTATTTTTTTTTAAATATTGCTGATAATAATTTTTCCTTCAAAAATTAAGCATTGCTTATAATAATTTTTCCTTCAAAAATGTATTGTTGGTCATTTTGTTATAATTTTTTTTATCACAAAGTATTTCTGGTATTAAAACATATTTTTACACAAATTTGGGTGTTAACTATTTGCCCATAGCTGGAACCCTAACAGGTGCTACCACCCCAGGTCAGGGTGGACCTGGGAACACCAGCAATTAAGAAGTGGTTCCATGCTTCTCAAAACCTCCTGATCAGAGGCCTTGCTGTTGAACATAGTTTATCGTCTTACCCAGGACAGACACTCTAATCAAATAGAGATATATAGGTCCAGTTAACACAAGAGTTACTTAGGTAGACATAGGTCCACTTTACACTAGAGTTGAATAGAAAGACATAGGTTCACTTTACACTAGAGTTGAATAGAAAGACATAGGTTCACTTTACACTAGAGTTGAATAGAAAGACATAGGTTCATTTTACACTACAGTTGAATAGAAAGACATAGGTTCACTTTACACTAGAGTTGAATAGAAAGACATAGGTTCACTTTACACTAGAGTTGAATAGAAAGACATAGGTTCACTATACACTAGAGTTGAATAGAAAGACATAGGTTCACTTTACACTACAGTTGAATAGAAAGACATAAGTTCACTTTACACTAGAGTTGAATAGAAAAACATAGGTCCACTTTACACTAGATTTAAATAGAAAGACATGGGTTTAGCTTACACTAAAGTTAAATAGGATGATATCGGTTTGGTTTATGTTAGAGTCAAATCAGAAGATATAGATCATATAAGTGGGTGCTGAAAAGTTCTAAACCTGGCTTACTTCTCAAAAGAATTATTCCCATGATCAAACATCTAATATGCATATTATTAATTTAGAAAAAGTGGGTTCTACAATTTTTCTCCACCCACTAGTTTATTTCAACATTCTACATTGAGTCAATTTCAACCTGAGAAAATATAACCAAAATTGGTTTTCTTGAATTTGATCCTCAGAAAACAATAACATGGAAATACTAGACACCCACTCGCTTCTTATTTAGTCTGTCTTTGGTTTAGGTAGGTTAGTTGATTTCGTTTCACAGCATATCAACCTCTATTGGTTATTTAATGCCAAAATGTAAATGTTTTGAATGCAATTTTATGGCTTCCACTACAGATAAAAATGTATTATTGGTTATTTTGTTATAAAATGCATTGTTGGTCATTTTACTATAAATATGTATTGCTGCTATTTTTAACATAAAAATGTATTTTTATACTTTCATAGTGTTTTGTTTTGTTTCGGTGGGTAACTATTTGCCCATAGCTGGGAACGTAACAGGTGCTACCATCCCGGATCAGGATGGACCTGGGAACAACATCAATTAAGAGGTGGTTTCACACTACTCAAAACATCCAATCTAAAACTGCTATTATATCAGTACCTCTCCTTTCCTTAAAGAATCCTTAATTTGTTACATTGAGGAAATTTCTTGTCATTAAAAAATAAAATGCTAATAAGAGTTAATGATGATACCACCTCCAAGGAGAATGCGCCCCACCCTTGTGTTATTGAACCAAGCTTTGAAGAGCCAATAAATGAGTCACTGACCATCACAGCCTCGGTGGTCAGAATAGAAAATACCAGGCAGTCTGAAGTAGATGTGGAGTAATAGGATTGGAAGCAATGGTCAACTGCAATGTCAAGAAGCAGGATATCTAAAACCAGGAAGCATGTGATCAGTCAAAAAGATAGGAACAAACTTAGGGGTCATGTGCGGCTCGTGTAATCTGATAACTAGAACTGCAAATGGAGATTCTCTTAAAGGTCTTCTTGAAAACCATTTTGCTAATTTTAGGAAACTCTTAAAAACATTCTTGCCTGATGGTCAGTTGGTCACAACTTTAGTTTGCTACATTTGGATCACAAATCGTAATTACTGACTTTATATTCTGTTAGGCAGTCTTTACAGAATTGCTTTTCCTTGTTTTTTTTAATACTTAAGTTCACTCAATTTAAGGCCCGTGAGCCATTCAAGATAGAAGGTTACTGTTAAGATTGTTTTGTTTATGAGATGTGATATAAATGAAAGAGGAGGGGAATATAAGGATAAGGAGATTTTATGGACAGTAGAACAAGAATAATTTATCCTCATCATGGATTCAGTTTGAAGTTCCTTGAAGGTTAACTGGATTGACTGACTCCTGAAGAAGGCCAAAGGACACAATGGTCGAAGTAATGTGATAACAACATTATAGATGAGAACATTAGTTCAAATGTAAATAATATTTTACTAGTTCTACCATAACTAAAAGTAACCTGTTGTCAATTTCTAAAAGAGTATTTAGTTTTATATGACACTTAATTATAACCACCCCAACACTGAAATAATTTTTTTTTTTTCCTTATTTCACCTGAAGCAAGGCAATAAAGTCACTAAGATGCAAGGGGAGTTACTAAGTGTAAATGAATATAAGAAAAAGAAAAACATTATTAATTAGTGAGAACAATAAAAGAACAGGAATCAAGATATCCATAGAGTCTTGTATCATAGCAGGAATTTCATAGAAAAGACAGAGGAAAGCTACATTATGACAGTGAGAAAGTGACTGAAGCTGAGATGCCAGGTCAGGACCAATGATATTGCAGATTCTTCTTTGAATTTTATCAGGAATCTCTAAATATATAGCAGAAGCACTAGACCATATGTGACATATATATATATATATATATATATATATATATATTAGTTACAGTTTCTGGGAGAGAGCATGTTATCTAGAATGATCAACAATCTGAACAACAGCAAACTCAAGTCTTCAGTCATGATCACTTGTGACTTTGTACTAGCACAGCTATCAATGCCCCCCCCCAGGTGTTCAGTCTACCCAATTTCAACTCACAAGGCTTGGGTCAACCCGTGGTTTTAGTTTTCAGGCACTTTCCAAAGGTGCCACATGCTGGGATCACACTCCCACCACCTCCAGATCAATAACGTCAGGAAGTCTCCTTCCTGACAAATCAACTGTGTTGAGATTCGAACCTGGGTCACATGCTCAGAAAGCAAATGTTCTAACCACTCGGCCACATGACCATATAAAATGACTGCCTACAAACATTACAAGTTTTTTTGTTTTTTTTTAACAGAGTGGATTCGGACCACTAACCTTTCGGTCAATAGCCAAACACACTAACGAATTGCGCCATGAGGGCCTGTCAGATATATATATATATATATATATATATATATATATATATATATATATATATATATATATGTATATATATATATGTATATATATGTATGTATTAATTATAAGGTGCGATGGGTAAAATGTTGCCATTTTTTATTTCTAATTTTGCACATGCACATTGTGTTTTTGATTTTGTTGACTGCACAGTATATTAGGGTCAGTTGGGCACCATCTGTGAGAAAAAGTGCACCATGATGCAATTCACTCCAACAGAAATTTGGAAACGGCATGCTGAACTGCTTGGCATTCACACCAGAAGCTCCAATACAAACATTTCAGTGTTTGGGTATCAATCTGCAGAGGATTCAGAAAGTGTTGGATGAGTCTAATGGTGATTACAAAAATAAAAAGTCCTTCAGGTGTGTGTGTGTGAAACCTATGAAACTCAATCCGCAATATATTAGGAGAAAATACAAGTATAATAGCCTCATCCACACATAAAAAAGATAAAAAATAATGGAAGCACAAATAATAATAATAAGAAAAACCAACACTTAATAACATTAACTATGAATATGGCCACAATGTGCTGACCATGTTTGGGAAATAAAACAATCCTAGAACTTCAGAGACGTACATAAAAACAACCCACACATTCAGTTTAAAGTAAAAAATAAAATTAACCTTGATAATGGCTAAACGGATTACTGAAAGTGCTCGAATATGCAGAACATTTGAACAGTTTTTAAAAACATTATGTTAAGGAAAGAAAACATTTATACAGACACAAGAAAATTGAATAAAAAGCTTAATTACAGTCCCTTGCCAGTCATCTTTAACAAAACTTGTATAAAAGAGGGATTGCTGCCCAAATACACACACACACTATATATATATATATATATATATATATATATATATATATATATATATATATATATATCCTTGTGCAGGTATGCAGAAAATAGAAAAGAACACGTTGGGTGCATAATTCGGGGTTCCTTAGTATTTTTGTTTTTATTTTTAAGAAGACAGTGCTCCATACAGAAGTAGAGCTTATATTATAATAATATTTTTTGTTTAAAAATATGATTCCTATTTTTAAACAAAAAATATTATTATAATATATATATATATATATATATATATATATATATATATACACACACACACATACACAAAGTGGAATTGATAAATTTTTGTCATTTTATATTTTTAATTTCACACATGTACGTTGTTTGTTTTTTATTTTGTCGACTGCACAGTATAATAGGATCAGTTGGGAACTGTCTGTAAGAAAAAGAGCACCATGATGAAATTCACTCCACCAGAAATTTGGAAATAGCATGCTGTACTGCTTGGCATTAATGCCAGAAGATTCAGTATGAACACTTCACAGTGTTTGGGTATCAATCTGAAGACAATGAAGATGATTCAGAAAGAATTGGATGAGTCTAATGGTGATTATGAAGGTATGGCATCTTGGAAAACTCACTCTGATCATTCCGATATAAAACAAACTCCTGAATTTGTTGGTGAGGGCCTCAGATTCAGCACAGAGGCCTACATCAAGTACCTTGAGGAGGTAGTAATTTCCTGGGTCAAGAGGGTGGCTGCTGGAAGACATTGTATCTGGCAACAAGACTCAACATCATGCCACACAAGCAGTAGAATCCATTCATAGCTGTCAGACAATTTCTGTAATCACATCACCCCTTTCATCTGGCCACCTAACCCCCTAGACTACAACCCCAATTGATTATTATGTGTAGGTCATAGTTGAGTGAGAGAACAACGAAACTCCTTGTAACACCAAATATGAACTGAAGGCAAGGATTATGGCAGTATTCACCAACTTAAACAAGGAGACCATGCAAAAGATTTGCAAAAAATTATGAAGTTGTCTGAAGGCCATGGTTGAAGCCAATAGTGATTTTATTGAATAAATTTATTCTTCAGTATTTCAAGATATTTTTGTGTAATTTTGGTAAATATATCTGTTAAAATGAGATGTCAGTGTTATTTTCATTTTTGCATAATTTATATGACAGCTTATTGATCGCTCCCTGTATATGTATATTCTTTTATATCTTTATAAATATGTAAAATAAATTTGGGCAAGAAAAATTGTCTACCACAACACAGTGAACCAACTTTCCTGGCAGCTGACCTAGCAATTGATTCAATATCTTCTTTCCATTTCATGTTAACAGAAAACATTAGCCCAACAAGGTGCAATGTGTCACTCCCCAAGAGGTTAGCATCAGCCATGAGAGATTAAGAAAAACAAAGCTGGTAACTGGTAGGCCAGGGAGAACAGTTTAACAGGACTTGTAACTGTAACTTCATAATTTCTTTTTTTTTTTTGTTTTTGAGTAAAGAAAATGTTTAATCTGGGAACCCTAAGGACCAGGCCACTGCCAGACAACAGAAAATGTTGGATGTCAGAAATCATGCCTAAAAAACCCTATTCCACATTCATGCTATGTTATCAAAGGTAGAACGAAACTTAAAACAGGAAATAAAACAATTATTAATGCTTCCAAACAAAGTTTTTATTGTTTCATGCAATACAAATTCTAATAAAAAGAGCCTAAAACCAAAAAATAATATATACTTCATATCCTGAATTGGTAAATATGCAGCTATATATAAGAAATGAGCAAGAACGTATCACCAAAACATTTTGCTGCTGTTGGCTGCTGCATAAAGTTGTAAACAAAATGTGAGACTGAATTTGTAGCCAATCAACAAACTAATAGATTTTTCAAAAGAAAAAAAAGGCCAGACCATGGAAGTTACACGACCATGAAGTAACAGATTAAAGTAATTTACGTCAATTAATATAACATCCACAATGTTTGTCTGAAAAGTAATGGGACTGGATATGCTGTGTGATCACTTGGGCATCATCTACAGTGAGTTCTTGCCACAGGGGCAGATGATCAATTGGTAAGTATACAAAAAGATCCTGTAGCATTTGCTTTGCTCAGTGCACAAGATAGGATGAGTGTTGTGGCAGGGCAAATCATGGTTACTTCACAACAAGAACAGCATTGCCATACTGGAACAACTTCCCTATTCACCTGATCTCAAGGGGATCCATTTCAAAGGCTTGAAAGCCATCAAGACGGCAGTAAAAAGGAATCTGAGGGGTATCCAAGATGAATCCTTCCAGCAGTTCATAGAAACGTGGCAGAGAAGGATGGAAAAGTCCATTAGACTTGAGGGGGATTATTTTGAAGGGGAAACCATGTAGTTTGTCGTTTGGAATTGAAATAAATTGTTTGTGACATCAGTCCCATTACTTTTCAGACAGACCTCGTATATGTATTCTTTGTTAAAAATTATCAAAGAACGCAGACCTTGTCTCTAGCTCTCGTTCATAGATAGTTCGACAGCTTATACAAATTTCTGTTTGCTTTTGTATGTGCGCATTTATTTTTTCTTATGCAATGTTGTAGTTGAGTTTTTTGAAACTGGCAAGTTTTGCACTTGAAAAGATCTTTCCGAGAAAATTTTTTTAAATGCCATATCTCTTCAATAATGTAGGTGATCATAGCTCTCTATAAATTCATTTTTTTATCTATAAATTGTAACCTTTTCTTGATCTCTCATTGTCATTTATACATTTTTGAATTTAGAGTGGTTCTTCTCTTAGACTGGCTGCAAGTCAAGACTAGATAACCCAGTCTACCCTGCTATTTAACTCATAATACTGGAATATTAAATGTAAACTGGGAGGAATAAATGTGTTATCGAACAGGATAAGTAAAAATGCTTCTGGATACATTCATTTAAAAAATACAGTCAATGAAAGAGTTACTAATTGTTTTAATCAATGGACATTTGAGAAAAGATTTGACAATGGCTGAAACTTAACCTCATGGGTGCAAAGGGAGGAGACTTTAATTCGGCATAATTATTTGGATCATATAATCACTAAAACATTCCCTAAAATTATGTAATATTTACACACACACACACACACAAACAGACATATATATATATATATATATATATATATATATATATATATATATATATATATATATACACACACACACACACACAGACATATATATATATATATATATATATATATATATATATATATATATATATATATTTTATTTAATCTTTTTTGCGTTCTTATAATTTTCTTCTTTTCTGGACATAAACTATATAGAAATTGTCCGAATGTTCTGTATGTCCGACCACTTTCAGCTATAATTTTGGTCATTATCAAGTATGATTTTATTTTTAATTTTAACTCAATGTACAGATTGTTTTATTTATGTCTAGAGTTATAGAAATGTTTTATTTTCCAAACATGGTCAGCACATTATAGCCATATTCAGAGTTGAGGTTACAGACTATTGGCTTTTTCTTTTTTATTAATAATGCTTCCATTATTTTTAGCCTTTTTTTACAGGTGGATGGGGTTACCATATTACTTACGGTTAGATCACACCAGTAGGTAAGTTGGACCCTTAATTTGGACCTTTTCAAAGTGAGTATTTGCAATTAACTTACAGATAGCTTGCACTATAACCTGAGGAGTTACATGCCTTTTTTTTAATGTAAATATAACTAATATTTTTAAATATTCACCTTTATTTCAAAACTTTGCTTACATATATTAAAACATAAGAAAAGTGTTTATTCGTTTAAATAGAGTTATTAAACTTCATCAGGACTGAAACACCAAAATTCTTTTTCATCATCATCACTGTCAAACATTCTTTGCATTTGTATTTACTTATCGAGTGTGGGGCTGCTCTGTTTAGACAAAAATTTGGATACTAGTAATCACTTTAGGACTAATATCACTTGAAAATCAAAGTCTTTCGTCATAAATCAGATAATAAATGGTAAATACAGGCACTTTTATTTGATGTGTGACTCAGTACTGTTGGAAAAGGTGATTGTGTAAAATCAAAATATCCCAAAAAAAAAATCATTTTCTCCCTTGCTCTCACTTATGTTTAAGCCCAGGGTACTTACCTGAACTGCTGACATGCCACAGTCTACACCAGATTATCTAAGATGCTGAGCAGATAGGTTGCACTCCTTTTATCATTGTTTGGGGTTGTCAAAGTGGGTATTTGCCGTTGACTCACAGATAGGTCACACTATAATCCAGGGAGTTACATGGTTCTTCTTTTTAATGTAAATATAACTAATATTTGTTAAATATTTTCAAATATTCACTTTCATTTCAAAACTTGGCTTGCATATATTGAAACATAAGAAAAGTGTTTATTCATTTAGATATACTTATTAAACTTCATCAGGACCGAAACCTCAACATTCTTCTTCGTCATAATCACTGTGAAGCATCAATTTCATTTTTTCATTCAGTTCATTTTATTTCTCCCTTATGCTCGAACCCAGGGTACTCGCCTAGACTCCTGATACACCACAGAGTCTACTCCAGATTATCTAAGATGTTGAATGGATAGGTTGCACCCCTTTTATCGAAATTTTGGTAAAAATAAATGCAACCTATCTTCAAGTACATACTTGAATTATCAACGAGTATGTTGCAGATAGAGTTTGGTAGGTCTCTATGTGCATTTACCTTGTCAGTCATTTTTATGAAAGATATATATATATATATATATATATATATATATATATATATATATATATATATATATATATATATATATATATATATATATATATACACTCTGCCAAAGCATCAATGACTTGGGGGTAGAAACTCTGACTGATAGCAAATCAGTCAGGTTTCAATCCTGGCTTGACACATTCAGTTGTCTAGTCACACTGATGATACAGCGAAACAGGACAGTATGTGAATGACATTATATTTTATATATATATATATATATATATATATATATATATATATATATATATATATTCAGATTCACAATTATTTCCACTCAATACACCTTGAATAATTCTGAAACATAACCATTACTGCCCACCCACTACCCATTAGAATAATATGACAGACCTACTCATAATGCACCACTGACCAGCATATATAGTCAAGCTAAAACACAATGCATATGGCAATGCATATGATGATTGTAGTTCAGCATGAAAAAGACTGTTGCCACTCAGCATTGATATTAATGTCCACTTTTATCGTTGTCTTTGGTGGAACTCATTGCCAAGTCTTGGGATGCTCATCGATATTTCCTTCTATGTGAAATGAGTCCTATGTTAAATCTGAAGAGATTTCCACAGCCACAGCATGGTAAAGTAGGAGAGTTCAGGAGATGGAGAGTTCTGGTTTTTCTTTGGGTTTTCTTTGTCTCTTCTATTTGTTTTCTGGTGTTTTCAAACGATTTTGTTTTTTTTTATGGACTACTCTTCTCCAATTGCTTCTTTCAGCAGCTTCCGTCTCCCGATTGACCAGATCGATTTCTCTGTCCTTAGCGAGGGTGTCTTTGAGCTGATCCTTAAATCGACAACATGAGGCTCCACATGTTCTCTTGTCAGGTGTGAGCTCTGAGAAGAGGATTTGTTTGGGTAGGCAGATGTCTGGCATTTGGCCAAAGTGTCCGGCCCTATAAAATTGTAATTTTATATTTTCATTGTGTTTTTTTGGGGGGTTGGGGACCACTATTTACCCATAACTGGGATCCTAACAGGTTCTACCACCCAAGGTCAGTGTGGACCTGAGAAAAAACAATGAAGATGTGGTTCAACACTCCTCGAAACCTCCAAACTCCCAATAAGAGGCCTTGCTGCCAGATGCAGTTTATCGTCATACCCAGGATACTCATTCTCAGTCTCATCCACCATATTTTTGTCCTATTTTTTCTTGAAGTCAGAACATTATAAGCATTTGACTGTATCCCTTTTGCATGTGAACACCATTCTTACTTTATGAACTTTTTGCCTAATTACTCTAGCTTTGCCTATTTTTGACTTGCATATATATTGTTTGCTTAGTGTTATTTTGTCATGTTTTTTTTTTCATTTTTATTTTTAGTGTTTATTGAGAACTTTGTCCATCCCATTTGAGCATTTGTCTAATTACACTTAACTATGGTCACTTACTCCATATTACCAATGAAGGTTTGGTTTGGTTTATTTTGTTTTACGGCATATCAACCTCAATGTGTTATTTAATGCCAACAACTTTTTTAGGATAGATTCATATGAATAGAATATGTATTCTTTTGTTTAGATTGGTTTGGTTTATTTTGTTTAATGGCATATCAACCTCAATGTGTTATTTAATGCCAACAACATTTTTAGGATAGATTCATATGAATAGAATATGTATTCTTCGGTTTAGATTGGTTTGGTTTATTTTGATTAATGGCATATCAACCTAAATAGGTTATTTAATGCCAACAACATTTTTAGGATAGATTCGTATGAATAGAATATGTATTCTTTGGTTTAGATTGGTTTGGTTCATTTTGTTTAACGGCATATCAACCTAAATGGGTTATTTAATGCCAACAAAATTTTTTATTGCTGGTAATATTTTGTTTTGTTAAAAATCTGTTTCTGGTAATATATTTCCCTCAAAATTGTATTGCTGGTAATATTTTTTTTCAAAAACGTATTGCTGGTAATAGTTAACTATTTGCTCATAGCTGGGACCCTTACAGGTGCTACCACCCTGGGTCATGGTGGACCTGGGAACACCAGCAATTAAGAGGTGGTTCCACGCTCCTCAAAACCTCCTGATCAGAAGCCTTGCTGCTGGACGTAGTTTATCGTCTTACCCAGGATGTGGATGTAGTTTAACGTCTTACCCAGGACGATTATCAATGAAGACTTTATATATATATATATATATATATGAATTAAAGATCAAATGCAGATCAAATATGGATCGGAATCTGACCAGATGATAAAAAACAAATAGAAAACGTATATCAATCTAACATGATTCACTTTTATTAAAGATTCGTAAGATATTTTTTGTATAGGAAAAGTTCATTTTGTGATCTTGTAATCAGAACTATGACACAATATTTATCTACAAGGACCATAAATCCCATTGCCAAATATTCACTCCCCCCACCCTCCTAGAGCACTGTTATCAAAGATAGAACAGGAACTGTGCTCAGCAGAAAGAGTTAGCTCTCTGAGGTATATCAGACATTCTTAGCAAACAGTAAAGAATTATGCAAAATCAGCAAATTCAGATTCACACAAACAAGTGCATCGGTTACAATGGCTGGTGGTCAACAAGCAAAGGTCCAGAAGGGAGGTGAAAGAAATAAAGCTGGGATAAAATACTGTCTGGCATCTCTGTTTTTTCCTTTCCTTCCTTTCAGAACGTACAAAAATAAATAATTGCTAGATGATACTCTTATCAGCCATTAGAAAAAATTCCTTCTTGCATATTTTGTCATGCACAATGCAAGTAATCCCAGCTTTATTTTGCTTCTTCATGAGATTCCAACACAAACAGCCATGTGTACGCACATTGAATAGTAAAAGCAAAAAGACTGATGAACATAGTATAGTGGCTTACACAGTCTTCTTTCCAGTTTTATAGATGATCGTCTTCAGGCTAGAAATTCAAATTCAA
Source organism: Acanthosepion lycidas (assembly GCA_963932145.1). Taxonomy (NCBI): domain Eukaryota; kingdom Metazoa; phylum Mollusca; class Cephalopoda; order Sepiida; family Sepiidae; genus Acanthosepion; species Acanthosepion lycidas. Next base: position 19,245,748 of record OZ010604.1, read on the forward strand.
GGAGTCAGTCGTCAATTTTTTATTTCCTTGAAAACAATTATTGATTATTCCCATTTCTATTGTAAAGTCAGCCACAGAATTTGCATAAATAAAATGGTAATATTAGCTTTCCTTATAAGGAAACATTCGGCATTCATAAACTGAGCAACCAGTGCTACTCAAGTTACAATTATCTTCACTCCTTTGACACTGGCCTGGGATCAAAGTCTAGTATCTGTTCCAATCATCTCTAATTATAATTGCTTGTTTGCTTATGTGAAAACATTCAGTATTCATTGAGCTAGCAGCCACTGATACTTAAGTTATGCTTTTCTTCATTCCCTGGCCTGGGATCAAGTTGTAGTATCTGTTCTCGTCATCACTAATGCTAATGGTAAAATTAGCTGTTTCCTCAAAAAGAAACATTCAGCATTCATTGACTGACCAGCTCATAATACTCAAGTTGAATTTTTCTTAATTCCCTGGATGCCAGGCTAGGATCAAAATGTAGTATCTTCTCTCCTCATCCCTAATGATAATTTTGAACATTTACTTATAAGGAAATATTCAGCATTCATCAGACCAAACAGCCAGTGATACTTTAGTTATGATTTTCTTCACTCCTTAGCCACCGGGCTGGGATCAAAGTGCAGTATCTGTCTTCGGGTGGACAAACTCTATTTTATCTCTCAATTGTTCCATGTGATTATTTGGCTTTTATAAGGGAATCAATTTACAATTATATAAACAAACTGGACCCCCCACCATTAACTTAATCATTTTTTTTTTTTTAAATATTCATAATATCTCTCCCCCCCAGTTTAAGTGTCATTTCTCTTCATTTTTATTCACTACTTTCTTTTTTTTTAATATCTGTAAACTGTGGGGGTGATTTTCAGTTGGTTTCTCTGCAGTTTTAAATTCAGAGTTTTCCTTCTTCTACATTGGTTGCCAACCAAGAATAGAGAGCCTAACAGACATGTGAGCAATGACAAAGTTTTAGATAAAATGAAAACAAAAAGAAAACTTAGACTTAACATCAAGAAGAGACAACTGAAATGTCTAGGTCACATATTGGGTTTGGAAAATCTGGTATACACGAGAAAGATTGAAGGCAAAGAGGGGGACAGAGGAAAACAACACATAACCTACTTAGTGAGCTTGAATAAATAGATGGCAGAACAGGGTTTTGCAAAAAGACAAAATTTATTAAGGATAGGAAAGTGTGGAGAACTATGATCACCTATGTCACAACACATAGAACGTTAGAAGAGACAGATTTGTAGCTTTGCCAACTGCATTACAATTTAATACAAGTGCCAAAACATACAAAAATACAAAAATTCTATAAATTGATGGTATTTAAATGACCTAATGTTTTTTGATAAGTACAATAAAAAAAAAACAACTGGCAGAATTAAAATATCTTACCTGATTCAAGAACGAACTTATTAAAACTAATGCCAGTCATGATGAACAATTTTCCTCTCAATGGTTATTAGGACTTAAGTTCACCACAGATCTCAAGTGCAACACATCTATACAATGCAATTAGGCACATCAACATGGTGTCATGGTTAACAAGCTAGATCAATTAACAACTGAATAATGAGTTTGATCCTCACTGAGTACAACATACTTTGGAACTTGTACAACATTTAAGCTACACTTAGAAAATCATTTTCAGTATTTCAACATGATGTAATAGTTAGCAAGCTTGTCTCACTAGACCAGTTGCATTTGAATAGTGAGTTTGATCCTCACTGACTGCCCCATAATTTGAGACTTGTAAAACATTTAAGCTACACTTAGAAAATCATTTTCAGTATTTCAACATGATGTAATAGTTAGCAAGCTTGTCTCACTAGATCAATTACAACAGAATCGTATGTTTATTCCTCACTGGGTGCCCCATACTTTTGGCCCTGTGCCACATCTAAGCTATGCTTAGAAAACCACGATAATTGCAAAGGCATTTCAACATGATGTAATGGCTAGCAAGTTTGTCTCACTAGATCAATTATGACTGAATAGTGATCCTCACTGGGTGCCCATACTTTCAGCCATGATTAAAATATCACTATATATACAATCCATTGCTAAAGAATATGAAAAAATGGCCAGCTCCTAGTGAACCTCTCCTGAAAGTACCTGATTCTTCCTTCCACATTCTATCTTTACAAGAATCAGACCCAAAATGGAGTATAGCTGCCATATCTGAACTGGGAGCTTCCCTACCCTTACTTACCATCCTTGACAGAATTTAAAATCGCTTACACGGCCTTGTGGGTGATGAATTAGTTTCAATCTTACAGCTCCTTTTCTACAGACAAAATATTGTAAGCCTCTTGATATTCTGTTGCTATTTCTATGGCAAATGTTCAGACAAGTTCCATTTCTCAGTTCCACCAGCTCAGACATCAGCAGCTAGGACCTGCCATGCCACATCCACAGAGTTGAATCATCCTCATTTCCTTTATATTCCATTGGTAAGAAGCAAGTTTTTTCTCATTTTGTTTTTGATAATTTCACCCTAAGCAAGGCAATAAAGCCACTAAGACCAAAGATGTGACTGAGTGTTAGAGAATATGAGAAAGGAAAGTGAACAATAGAAGAACAAGAATTAAGAAAATTGATTGAAGTTTCACTCAGCTTTTTCCCAAGAAGCACTACATTGTGGAACAGACTCCCAAGAGGATGCTTTCTCAATCACTGCAATCTTAACCTCTTCAAGTCAAGGGTCAACCTTTATCTATCCCACATATTTTCATAATCTACACTTCCTCCACTTACACCCATCAAAACCCTTATTCATTAATCCTCTACCTTAAGTGGCTCTTGGGCCTTTTATAAAGTAAACATTTAGTAAAAATGAATTCAAATTTTGAATTGGGAAAATATTGACAAGGCTTTAATTTCACTGCAATAAAGTTGATTTATATAAACCCTTTAAACTGTATTTTCAAAAGATAATACATGTATGATTGTATAGGCATTTCAGGGACACTTTAATGTAATGGTTAACAAGCTTGCCTTACTTGATCAATTATGACTGAATAGTGAATTCGATCCTCACTGGGTGCTCCACACTTTCAGCCTTGTGACACATCTAAGCTACACTTAGAAAATCATTTAGGGCACTTCAACGTGATGTAATGGTTAACAAGCTTGTCTTGCTTGATCAATTATGACTTAGTAGTGAGTTCAATCTTCACACTTTCTGCTTTGTGCCACATCTAAGCTATGCCACTTCAACATGGTGTAAGGGTTAACAAGCTCGTCTTCAATCAGTTACGAATGAGTAGTGAATTCCATCCTCACTGAGTGCCCCACACTTTCAGCTTTGTGCCACATCTAAGCTAGGCTTAGAAAATCACCATAGTAATTTCAGTCAGCAAGAGACAATGCTAATGTCTTTGAAACTTTGATACGTAGTGCCCCACCCATTTTCTGCTATATGTTGATCTTGAAGTTTCCCAACCTGGAGGCCACAAACCATCGAAGGAAAATTGGTGGGAATGAGCAGCACTTTTTTTAAATTACCAAAAATCCGGAAGTTATCCAAATTAAATGAAAATTTCAGTACGTATTCATTAATTATTTACTTTTATAATGAATAGGTTTTCTTTTATTTAAAAAAAAGTCTGAGAAAATTTTATTCTTTTCGTAATATCCCGCAATATTTTCTTGATTAAATTTTACTCGAAAAAAATGTTTAAGTCGCAAATGTTTACATTTCCATAAAGATTAATCATGAACACATCTCCACTGAAAAAAAATGTTTTACAAGGATTCCAACATAACACAAACAGGATTGTCTTAAAAATTTGTTTTAAAAACAGTATTTCAGTTTTGGGGAAATGTTTTCATGTGTTGAAATCTATCTTTAAACATTTTTATTTTTAAGCGATGATTTTCTCAGTTTTATTTTTCTAGAAATGTAAAAAAGTAGGGACTAGAAATTTTATTTTAATTACTAACTATGGACTTTGGGTTAGTATTATTAGTAGTAAAAAAAAAAATCAAAGATCCTCCTTAGTGGATGATCTTGGAATAAAAAATGGTTTTACTGAGATATATTACCCTCTTAAATGATTTAAAAGAACTGTTCAGAAAGAAAATTACAATTTAAAAAAAATAAGAGTTACTGAAATTATCACTTCTGCCCCCCACTCCCCAGTAGGCATGGTTAAGAGGTTCAGGGTAGTAAGCACCGGGCCTATTGATTATTATAGTTGACAATTGACAATATAACTTAGATAGAAAAAAGAAAAAAAATTGCTGCTGAAACTAGCCCCTTCAGGTCTTCAACCTCATTGGGGGGGGTTCCTGCATTATACGCACCACACCGGCCATGCAGATATACAATGTATATTATTAGTTGATGACTGACAATGACCCATGAGTTGAAAAGTAATTTTTAAAAAATGGCAGATGACCATAAATCAGTGCTGAAAAAAAATTTCAAAGGCTACAATGGGGTCAAAAAAATGTGCAGAGTCAGGAGTAAGACAAGCCAGCCCTGCAGTCAGCAAACTATCTTTATTTGTATTGTCTATAATTTTGAAAAATGTTATTAGGTTGGTGCAAATAATGTCGTTTTTTCACACAGTAACATATGTGAGAAAACGACATTATTTTTGCACCAACCTAATATTATCACTTACTACTGAATTCATTTTTTATGTTGCATTTTTTGACAAACGTTTCAGTTATGTCTTGATGTATGATTTATTTAAAGAGAAGGTTTTTTTTATTTTTCCCACAGAAATTAATGACGAGGAGAAAATAACTGGCTCGTTCTGCTCATTCCCAGCAATGTTAGCCACGTGGACATTAGCATTTTCAGAACAACCCATGTAATACAAGTGACCCCATATTTAGATGCAGATAAACCCTCCTTGCTTGTTTAATGATTTCCTCAGTTTACATCACTAAGCACAATCATGTAAAAACACAGGCAAACATCTCAAGCAGAAAGACCAAAACTGCCTATTCTTGACGATATCAGATACCGGATTTCACCTGTTACTGATTTATTCTTGAATTAACAACTGGATATTTACCAAAATATCCAGATATTTTCCAAGAACTTTCTCTCATGGCATTTGAAAGTTTTCAGATTGTACTGTGCAAGACAAAAGTAGAAAAACTTTGTTGATAGTTGCCAGTTCAATGCTATTATCTAACACAGGATGATAAAGTAATCTACAATCCGAACCCTTATGGAGGTGAGTTTGCACTTAGTTTACTCTCTTTCCAGGTGATAGTGACAGAATTTGATGTGTGGAATTTACAAGTATGTCAATGTATTATAAACATATGCAGATAAGATTTTATGACCAATACAATGTGGGATAATTAAGAAAAATATTGATAAAAATAATGAAATGTTGTATAATATAAGCTAACGTCTGGATACATTGGGCATCAAAATTCAAATATAAAATGTATTAACCCCTACACACACACTATATATATATAGATATATATATATATAAGGTTGGTGCAAAATAATGTCGTTTTCTCACATAGTAACATATGTGAGAAAACGACATTATTTTTGCATCAACCTAATATATATATATATATAGAGAGAGAGAGAGAGAAAGATATATATATATATATATATATATATATGTGAAAAGTGTGTGTATATAAATATAAATAAATATATATATATATATATATATATATATATATATATATATATATAATTATTTATATATTATATGCGCGGTACTTATTAGAAAACACTCAACCAAATATATGACATGTCTCATTAAATAATCTAGGCAAATTTTGTCTACTTATTTTCAATAGGATCCTGCATATCTATGAATGTGTTATGTGCTCACACCATAAATTCAAAATATTCTTTACCTCCTTTTTTTTTTTAGAAATAGATATAACATGTCTAAATTATTTAACCAAACATGCTTGAATGAAAATATGCTGCCTAAATACGCACACACATTATTTTATATATATATATATATATATATATATATATATGGGGGGTCATATAACTCTTCTATGGTTTCTTTAACAGGAACATTGGTAAACATACTTTAGGAGCCAGAGGTGAGCCCATCACCATACCATCACTCTGTGTGTAAATGTTACCATAGTGATCATAAAAATGCTATTTGTGTGGTGCAAGACAGTAAGAGTTTGAGTAAACTATTTACCATAATATTCTGAGCTTAGGGTGATTATATAAGTTTTGCATTACTATTACTATATGTATAACTGTTTACTAACATTCCTGTTAAAGAAACCACAAAAATAGTTATACAAATACAATCACGTTAAGCTCACACCTCCTAATATCAGACCAAATATTTTACACAAAAACCCTTCTTCTCTTGCTCCACACAAGTACCATTTTATGAACACTATGGTAACATTTTCACACAGAGTGACAGTGTAGTGGGCTCACCTCAGGGTCCTACAGTCTGTTTACTTATATATATATATATATATATATATATATATATATATATATATATATATATATATATATATATTACACTATTTACACTGTTGTTCGCATCTTTGTTGGCATATTCACAATGTTTCAACTATTGTACACTCTGGCCTTCCACTAAAAGGGAGATAAGTGATACTGAGACATCTGGAAGAGGTATGGCACAAGGAACTAGAACAATCTACCCCAGTGGACAAAATAAAGGGTTCAGTTTGAAATTCCAATCAGCTGAAGAAGGCCAGAGCATACAACAGTTGAAACGTCATGAATATGGCAACAAAAATGAAGACAACAGTCTGAACAATAGTGCAAATAATTACAATACCTCATCTCAGAAATATAGATATATATGTTTTTTAAACTGTATATTTTTGCTTACTCCCCTTAATTTTCTGAGAGTTTTTGATAAAGAGAATGTGCCTTTAAGCAGGATTTGAACCTATAATCCCCTTATGTCGGGGAAAGTACTGTATAATCTGACATGCTTTTACACTGACTCAGGCACAAAAGACTTCATGGCAAATCAGAGTTGAATTATCCTTATAATGGAAAGCCTATCTCTCATCAAGATCTTTCAAAACCCATATCTGCTAACTTATTTTGTATGTGAAATGTCATTTTTAAGGAAAATTAATATCCACTTTAGTTTCCATTTTCCTAAAGATTTTCTTGTTGTTTACATATGTTGTCCATGGTATTCTCAGCATCCTTCTGTAGAACCACATTTCTGTTGCTTTAAGTCTTCTCTTAAGTTGTGAGGAGTGTTTTATCTTATAGTGGGACCACTACTTCATTGGAGTGCCTAAAATATTTCCATTAAATAGGGCAAAATAATATTAATTTCAAAAATGAATGTTTTGAGACTAAAATGACTGGCTCTGAATTAGATTTTTATCAACATATTTTATATGGTTGAATTCGGAGAGATGAAAACCATATATTTTTATTTATGATGAGAGAGAATTTCATATCCTACAAATTGGTAAAGTGTTGGATAATTTTTTAAGTGGCATTTCAGGCCTTAATCAATAAGGTTTTAAATTTAATGTTATAAATAGTCGTAGCTTATAAATTGGCCAAAAACAGGTGAACCAGAACTGTACAAGACAAGGAAATGACACTCCCAAATTTTGTTTTTTTCCCACAGAATCCCATCAAATTTACAACAGCACTCACCCAACAAAACCCAAACAAGGAGAGAAAAAAATTTACACGACTTAGTAAAAATTCCAGTACTTGCTCTACTTTCTTTTGTGATAAAGAAACTGACCAACAGCTAGAATTAAAAAAAAAGGTCAAATGATACCATTATCAGACAGTCCCAGAATTATCTTCAGAATTCTTACTTTTTGAAATCAGTAAAAGAAAGCCAGCCACACAGCAGACAATGAAGAAAAGAAAGAAACTAACAAAAGCCATCTGAAACGAGTTAATCTCATCCATTTTGAATGGGCGGATGATCAGATTCTTCTAATCAGCATTTCTGTTGCTTCAAGTCTCTTCTTCACCTATAATGAGATTGTCCAGCATTCACTGTCATATAGCAAGACTGACTTTATGTAACAGTCCAGTTTTCTTTTCTATGTTCCTTATGAAACTTTCTTGTTTCAGGCCAGAGTTTCGAATCACTTAATTTTACATATTTTCTTTAAGGTGACAAAACCAGCAAAAATAAATAAATAAATAAATAAATAAATAAATAAAGCAAATATTCACATTGAATATCTGTCTGTATTTCTGAGATGATATATTGTAACTATTTACACTATTTAAAGTGTTCGGACTATTGTCCTCATATTTTTTGTCATATTTAAGATGTTTCGACCATTGTACGCTCTGCCCTTCTTCAGGTGATATCCGTTGGAATACCACTGGAAAATACGAAAACTTAAGGAATCAGCACATATGCTAAGCCACCAACATCTCCTAATCTGGCCAAGCATAGACATGAATACCAAATGAGAACCACTAATACAAAATGCTAGAGAAAACAATAACAACAAATTGTAATATGAGCTCTGGTAAAATTTGTTTTGTTTCTTAACACTTTGCTTAGCCTTTTTACAACAACCAATCAGTAAAAGAAAGCCAGCCACACAGCAGACAATGATGAAAAGAGAGAAACTAACAAAAGCCATCTGAAATGAGTTAATCTCATCCATTTTGAATGGGCAGATGATCAGCTTCTTCATTCTTCTAATCAGCTTCATAAAATGGGTCAATGAGAAATCAAGGCTTGACCTTAAACATTAAGAAAGCAGCCACCTTCTTTATGCATTGTGTCCCTTCAGGATGTAGGCGATCATGGCTCTCCACAATTTCTAGTAAATATCAGATCTTCCAAGCCCTCTTTCCTCATTATATGCCCTAGAAATTTCAACTGCTAAGTTCAGTTTTTGTCCCCATTTTTTCTAAAACTTTGTCATTGCTCACATGTTCAGTCCTCAACATCCTTCTGTAGAACCACATTTCTGTTGCTTCAAGTCTCTTTGAGGAGATTGTCCAGCATACACTGTCATATAGGATGGCAGGTATCACATAACTGCTCAAAATTCTTTCTTTATTTCTAATGAAGTTTTTTCCTGTCTCTTAATACTCTATTTAGCTTTTGGAAGGCATCTTTGGCCATCCCAATGCATCTTTGGATCTCTGTGTCACACTTTCCATCCTCTGTTAAAACACGTCCCACATTTAAATTTTTGTACTTACTCGATTTTGATATCTCTGATTTGTAATTTACATTTTGGCTTCACCCCTTTTACTAACAACCATGCGTTCTATCTTCTTGCAATTAATGCTTAGTCCTTTCTTCCTGCTTCTTCACTACCTTCTGTAGAAGGTTTTATAATTTTCTTTCCATGCTTGCTATCAACACTATATCATCTGCGTATCTTATGTTGTTAAGATAGTGGCCGCCAATAATAAATCATGGTAGGATTTCTAATTCTCTCAGAATCGCTTAAGATGAGAAAAAAAACAGGGGTACAGATTTCTAACTAAAGATCAGTGTTCAAGTCCGGGTAAAAAAAAAAAAGAAAAGAAAATTTCAAATGCTGATTTTCTAGGCAGACATTTTCTCCTCATTTGGAAAATTAACACAACACAATTTTCCTCTCTACATTTCTCAACTGCTATTTGACTTTGTAAATATTCATAAAATAAAAGAAAAGACTTAGATCTTACAGCATTCAGGCTGATACTCTAGATATGAAATAATGGAAGCCATTATTTGTTAGGAACTGGCCAATATTATATGAGAAATTTCTTTAACCTGGAACAGCCAATAAGATATTTTGCTGATATAACAACACATGCTGACCATTCCAGCAACCTGTTCTGTTGTACTGAAAAAAATTCAAAAGAAATTTCTAGAAAACTCTCAAATATTTTCCCAAGGTGGCAATATTTATACTTATTGCTGATGTCATTTACTGACATGTTCTGCAACTACTTTTGGCAATGGTATTAATTAATATTAGCTGTTTCCTTATAAGGAAACATTTGGCATTCATTGACCAAGCAGTCACTACTTGTTGAGTCACGCTTTTCTTAACTCCATCAGGCTGAGAGGAAAATGTAGTGTCTGCCTTAAAGTGGACAACTACATTTTATCCTTCAATTGTTTTGTTTTTTCAGACAGAGCACAGATGTGCCTTTGTCTTCAAGACAAGTGAAACTGAAAAATTTCTTCATTCTCTGGCCATCGGACTGGAATCAAATTGTAGTATCTGTTCTTTTCATCTCTAATGGTAAAGGTAATAATAATAGGAGTTTCCTTATAAGGAAACATTTGACATTCATTGACCGAGCAGCCAGTTCTACTCGAGTTACACTTTTTTTCACTCTCTGGCCATCAAACTGGGATCAAAGTGTAGCATCTCTCTGATGGTAAGGGTAATAATAATAATAATAATAATAATAATAATAATAATAATAATAATAATAATAGGTGTTTCCTTAGAAGAAAAAATTTGATATTCATTGGCAGCCTTCATTTCTTGGCTATCAGGCTGGCGTCAAATTGTAGTATCTGTCTTCAAGTGGACAACTACATTTTATCTCTCAATTGTATTTCTGTCTTCAGGCAGAGCACAGATGCATCTTTGTCTTCAAACAGAGTACAACTGAAAAATATTGAAAGGTACCTGATTCCAGAGAACAGCTGCCCACAGCAGTACTTCCCACATTACACTAAAGAGTGAGGATTGGTAAAAATACTGATGCCAATGCATCTGACAGTTGCAGGAGCTGGGCTATTTTTGGACCTGACCCGGGTGCACATGCTCAGGCTCCCCACATTAAACTGATGTTGTGTCACATTCTGCCAGTGGGGACAGCAAGTAAATACTAAATGTGGTATGTGTTCTCCTCATCTCTAGTGGTATTTTTTTAACCACTTCACCCAAGCAAGGCAATAATGGGAGTTAAAGAGGATGATAAGACTTTAAAAGGAACAGGAAATCCAATCCTAAACAGGAAACAAGGGATAAACCTCTACTCCTGTTTAAAAGACTGTGGAGGAGTGTGAACTGGACGATGGATGAACCTATCTACTCCTATTGAGAAAAAACAAATAAATAGTAAATAAAATTTCAGAGTTTAAATGGAGACATCAGAAATATAGATTTGAAGACTTCAAAAAGTACTGGAAATGGTAATATTAGCCTTTTTTCTTATAAGTAATAATTCAGAATTTATTGACTGTGCAGCCAGTGCTACTTGAAGTACACTTTTCTTCACTCCCTGTCCATCAGTCTTGAGGTTTGGTTTGGCTGGTTTAATAGCATACCATCTCCTTATGGGTTTTTTAATGCTGAAATTGAATTTCCTTGAGAGCTTCAGTAAGGTTTTTTTTAGTTTTTTTCACTATTAAAATCTATTGCTGGAAGTTTTTAGCATAAGAATGTATTTTTATCCTTTCATAGCATTTTGACCCCAGTCTGACATTTATGTAAAGAAATTTAAAGAAAAAAAGAGTGAAAAAAATAACCCAGTCCTTAGTAGTTAATAAAAACATTAAGCCATTTGAACTGAATTTTGGTAAAAAGCAAAAATGAAAAATGATGATAAAATAAAAAACGCCATTCATGAGAAAAAGCAGATGTGACGACAACTAAGTTTCATTCAAAAAGCAAAAATAATCTTCTACAATAATAGTTCACAATGTTTGTGTGTGCGTATGTGTATGTATGTATTATTCATTTCATGCCAAGCAAGGCAACAATGCCTCTAAGATGCAAGGGGTTACTGAGAATATATAAAAAAAAATACTATTAAGGACAACAAAAAAAGAACAAGAATTAAGAAGACAGTAGATAATGATTGATAAGTAAAAACCAATGCTAATTGGTCAGATGCAACTACAGTGAAGCTGGTAACAGAAAGTGCTCAATACAAAGCAGAGCATACACGATTGCAATAAAAGTACAGAGTAAAATGTAGGAGCAAAGCTACTTAAGTTTCACCCTCGAATCGAAGGATCACCAGGCTGGGTTCAATGCCTGCGATGGAGAAACCATTGTTAGATCTGAGATGCTTTAGAACAACTTGGCTACAGAGTACATCATCAATCAAGCAAATTTGAATAGTGCAATAATTCAAATCTTTCTCAGACTCTTGAAACGTTCATATTTGCACAGTTTCATATCCTAATGTAAACAAAGCAATTTCTAAAGAAGTGGTGTTTTTTTATTTATTAATCTGACAAATTTTATTACTTACACATTATTTTTAGTGGATACCCATATTTGAGTAGATACTCTTTATTATATAGTATAATTATTTATTTAGGCCAACAGACAAAAATAAATAAATGCACAGCTTAATAAATAAACAGAGTGTCTATTTAAGTATGGGCATGCACTAAAACAACATTTAAGTAATAATATATATATATATATGTGTGTGTGTAAAATGTGTATGTATATATATATATATATATATATATAAGCAATTATTATATATATTATTAGGTTGGTGCAAAAAATACGTCAAAAAACGTCATTATTTTTGCACCAACCTAATATTTATGGGCAGTACTTATTGGAAATCACTCAATATTAGTGATAGAGCTAACACGTTTAGTTGGATTGATGTGAGTTTGTGATGCTGGGTTTCATGCTCTCTGCGATCATCAGGCAAACTGATTAATTTTTTAAATTTTGGATTTATTTACGGTTGCATATATTGGTGTTTTATAGCAGTGGGAGGAAAAATTGTCATCAGAATGCCACTCATATGTACATACACGCACGTTCACACATTGCAACTCACACAAACATAAACATATATGAACAGTGTGGGACTGGGTGTATATGTGCATCCATGTGTCGTCGTGTGCATACCTATGCAGTCAGTTGCTGTATTCGATGTTGGATTGCGTAGCGATCTTCTTTCCAAGTGGAAGTGTCAACGCACAGACCATTTGTCTATTTGGTTCACGGAATAATGTTTTCTCACACACACACATATAAGTATGCATGCATGTTCACACACCTTTCTGTCTGTTCTTTGTTTTGTTTTTTTACTTAAGATGGGGTCTGTGTAAGACTATGGTAGGTAAAATTGTTATTATTTTTAATTTTTTAATGCTGTCTTATTATTCTAAAGCCAGTTATTTGCTTGTTTTTGGTGATTGCACTTATGTAAATGGTAGAAACTGCAATTTATAATACTTATTGATATTTATGCGGTGGTATTAATTTTGCTGTGGGGGGGGGAGGAAGAAAGTATAATTGTGGACTAATGCAGCAATGGTAATTGTGGTGCAGTAGTAATGCTGGCAGGGGCAGGGGATGATAGCAATTGTAGCAGCAAATAGTTATGCTAAAATGGTAGAAGTGATTGTACTAATGGTGGTGGAATGGTAATAACAATAATTATAATTATTATGATGGTAGTTTGAATTAGAAAATAATTGATGGTGTTATAGTGTCATATTCATAGGGTCAATGATGGTTTATGTAGCAGTGTTGGTTGGTAGTTTCTTTTTTTTTTTATCCGCTTAGTATAAATTGTCTGTGAAGAGAACATCGGTGGTACAAGTAAAAAGTAGTTTCTGTCATACGTTAAGTTTAATTTTTAATGGAGGGAGAAATGGATTGTTGTAAATATTCTTTATAATTCTATCAATCGTTTCTCTAACAGGGACATTGGTAAATAAACTTTCAACATCAAGTGAGGTTTGGGTTTCATTATCAGGTTTTTGTGTTTTTAAGATATGGATTAATTTAGGAGTTGATTTAATATTGTATTTACCAGGTACGTATGGTGAAATGAGTTGATTAATGATTTTGATTAATTGATAAACCGGAATATAGTAGAATTGTTCTAGGCAATATGTATCGCTTATCAGTAAGCTTTAATATGCTCTACATATCAGCAGAGTTCTCCTGAATATATGTGTTCAAGACAGATTCATTAACAGAGGAGATGGATCATAATACATGGAGTAGGGATTTTGGATATGGTAGGATGGAGAGAGAAGTTAAGATATTTTTATACTTCCATCCATGTATCCTGGTTTGTAGTCAACAATTATTTTGGGAAGTTTTAAGTTGTCTTGTTCTGCTTTGTTGGCTGTGATCAGTCTATTGATTTTCATTTTCAGTTGGTTAATAGGATTTTTGTTGACTTTTCTAAATTTAGTGTGATCATTGAGTATTTGTTATAATTTTAAATTGTAATCAGATTTATTTAATACAACAAAGATATTGGTTTTCTCTGCTAAGGAATTGATCTGTGAATTTGAAATGTTTAAAATAAAAATAAATAGTCTTGATATGTCTAGATTACACAACCAAAGATGATGAATTAGAAACAGATGAATGTCGGGTGTATAGGAAGTTCTTGAAAATATATATATATATATTCAAGAACCTCCTATGCACCCAACATTCAGCAGTTTCTAATCAAAGAGTCAAACAATGGTATTTTTGATTCCAACTTTGTAGAAATAGAGTCAGGGTCAGGAGAAAGATCTACTTTCAAACAAATCTCGTACAAAGGTATTTGCCCCAAAAACAAAATGGCTGACTGATAAAGAGAAAGTCTTAATTGCTGTGTCATTTTTCAATCTGTTTTATGAGATAAGCATAAGGAGGTAAGACTATCAATTGTTTCAAGACTGGTAACTGGACTAATAGTTGTAGCAATATTATTATAAGGAACTAGCATAGTACCCATCAAAAATGAGTTTATTTGCATCTATTTCATTTGTATTTCTCTGTTGA
>OZ010604.1:19265447-19267947 GCA_963932145.1 Acanthosepion lycidas
ATAAAAATTGTTTTTGAAGGTGAAAAAACATTGATTAGGGATTAAATGGCACTTTTTTATGACTTTTTTGTGTAAGAAAGGGTAATTTTATTTTTGTTTTTGTTAGATGTGTTTTTAGTAAATTTAGTCTTTTCTTTAAAGGAACATTTGTGTATAAAGATTTTATATTTAAACAAGTCATATATTTGTTTTTTATGTCTATGTTTTTTAATTTATTTAAAAGTTCGCCAAAGATTTTATATGTGAGGAGCTAATTGTAACAAGAAGTGGGCTTAAAATTTTGGCTAATTTGCCAGATAATTTATATGGGGCACTACCTATTCCTGATATAATAAGTCTCACTGGGATATCTGGTTTATGTATTGTTGGTAATCTGTAGAATTTGGGTGTTTTGGGGTGATGTTCAGTGAGTTTCAACCAGGAACTATTCTTCATTTTTTAATCATTTCTTTGTTTCGTTTTTAAATCTTTGTGTCACTTTTATGACCTTGTATTTGTTAATTTTTTCAGGGATATTATCATCTTCGATAAGGTGTCATATTTTTTGTTGATAAATATGTTTGTCCATAATTATAATTTCACAGCCTTTGTTGGAAGGAGATATCAACGTCATTTACTCACTTTTGTTTATCAGACATTAAATTATGTCACTTAGCGTCCTCCATAATTTTCCTTAACTTTTCAGTTAGCCTCATGAATATTTATAAGCATCTCTTAAATTTAAAAATTTTTTAACATTTTTTTTTTTCTAAATACTTGTTGCAAAATAAAATCTTTACATTTGCCTTGATAAAGTCCATCAGAGGACAAAACACGTTGGCTAAAATTCATTTTCCTTTTGTCTTTATTTATATCATCCTTTTCCAGATAAATTATAATAATGATATATAAATTTTATATATATATATATATATATATATATATATATATATATATATATATAAATATTTATATATATATATATCAAAAACAATTTTATAGGAAAGAAGCATAGCAAACTGAAAAAAGGTTTCATGTGACACATTTTGACTTTAAGATTTTATAAATTAAGTTTATGTATCTGTTGATGCAACTCCAAATGTATGAGAGATGAAGAGTATTTTGAATTTAAAAGAATTTTCTTTAATATTTCATTTGGGTATATAATCTAACCAAATTCATCTAGATTCTTTTTCTGTCTTCATCACTTTTGCTATTAAGTATCCCACAAGAATGGTGAAATTTTGTAAGAACCTGGACACAAATTTACTGTGGATGACTTACTTAAATAATTAAAGCACTTTCTAAACATTTTCATCTTAGCAAATTGTTTTCTCTTTTAATTAGAGTCACATTTTTTAACTCAAAATAGTGGTCAAGTCACATTATGATGTTTTTTTGTAAAAGATCTCTTTTATGGTCAAATAATCTTTTATATAAATTCCTTGAGGATCCTCCAATGTATCCCTTGTGGCAATTATTACAGGTAATAGAGTAAATTCCTCCTTCAAGTTATAGCTTATTATTTTGTATTTAATTAATTCTCATATTGTTTTAGACACAGTTGTGACAAATTTTATGTTGACTATAGATAAAGATTGGATTTGGTCAAGATTCTCAAGACTGGAGCACCTAACCAGATATGTCAGAAAGATTCAATGCATTGATGAAATATATATATATATATATATATATATATATTTATTAAAGACATTTTTTATGTTTAACGTTCTTTTTATAAAAAATGTCTTTAATAAATAAAATTGTCGGACTTTGTCCATTTCTTAACGTATATATATATATATATATATATATATATATATATATATATATATTTAATTTGAAAGGATTTTTTTATACAATATTATTACTTATTATTATAAAGATAGTTTTCAGTGGGTATAAGTGTTCAAGTTGCTATCCCTGTTTATTTTTAATTTTACTAAACAGCAAAATTAATAACGACTGGCCAAAATTGAGAAGTCTTGCTAAAGAAAAATTGTGCAACTAATACAAATTGAACCCTTTTTTCCATCAGGAAAACCACTTTTTGAGCCTGGGTCTGTGGGCAAACT
This sequence comes from Acanthosepion lycidas, assembly GCA_963932145.1. Taxonomy (NCBI): domain Eukaryota; kingdom Metazoa; phylum Mollusca; class Cephalopoda; order Sepiida; family Sepiidae; genus Acanthosepion; species Acanthosepion lycidas. Next base: position 19,267,502 of record OZ010604.1, read on the forward strand.
GTATATATATATATATATATATATATATATATATATATATATATATATATATATATATATATATATATATATGTGTGTGTGTATGTATATATATATATATATATATATATACACACAACGAGTATGAATAACAACAGTTAAAATGCTTACACTACCTTCTGTGTATGTGTATACAGGACTTGAAAAAGAGTGCATATTTGTGTTTGTGTGTGTATATATATATATATGTGTGTGTGTGTGCATATATATATATATATATAACTACAGACAAATATGCACTCTTATTCAAGTCATGTGTATACAAGGAATAAGCATTTTCACTGCTGTAATTCAGATCCGTGGTATTGATATCAAATGAGATGCCAATGGTTTCCTAATTTCAAATCTGGTAAACTTGTTAATTTCAAAAACTTGTGTCTGAAAAACAAAAATTCAAGAATGGCGGA
>OZ010604.1:19270447-19360447 GCA_963932145.1 Acanthosepion lycidas
AAAATCAAATTATAAACAAAGAATTCAACATATTCTTAGTAAATAAACTTTTGTCTTCTGACTCTTCAAACACTTAAGATTCTGAAGAAGTTGGTTTGTTGTTTCTTTTCAATTTGATGTTTAGGCATTGAATGCTTTTTACACTTTTAGGGTATAAAACGTTTCCTTTTTATTTGCCCACCGGTATATCCAAATAGTACTTATTTACATAAAGATATAAATAAATACTTTGTTATATTGCATCTAGCACTATTTTATTAACACCAGCACCCAATGTGCTATATATATATATATGTGCAGATATGTAGAAAAATAGGAAAGAACACGTTAGATAAATAATCCGGAGTTCTTTAGTATTTTTGTTTTTATTTTTAAAAAACAGTGCTCTATACAAAAGTAGAACTTAAATTATAATTATTTTTTTAAAAATATGATTCCTTTGCTAGACAAGAGTTCTCATATTTCAAAAACGAGAGCCAAAAACCTCAATATAATTACTAAAATTAAATTGAATTAATGTACCAAGTCCTGTTTCATCCTCAAGCGAAAATTTAGGAATAACCAATCTTGAAATTTATGCATCTTTATAAGCATGTTCATTTGCAAAATTAATTACTATGGAAATGGCTGGGGTGACCATTTTGATAAGTGTATCTTTCGCTTTGACTGACCAAACAATGTGTGTACATGAATGCCATCATTCGCTTTGAAATGAAAACCCTGACCTTACCTCAGCTTGACCTCTTTCCGAAGGTAACTGATATGTGGATAAAAATGAACTTTTAGGCCCCTTATCAAAATGGAAGAACATCATTATTAATTAATAATAATATTAATAATATAATAATATTATGAAGGTGTAGATAATAGAAATAATTGTGTGTGACATCACAAAGAATTCTTTGAACTGCTAGGTAAGCTTGATTTATTTGGAAAGGATATTAAAATAAACCCAAACTTATACTGGGAGCAAACCACCTGCATACAGATAGAAAATGAATTCAATACACAAAAATAGAAAGGGGCATAAGACAAGGATGTGTCTTCTCACTGAACTTATCAAACCTTAGTGAAGCAATACTTAGAGAACTAGAAGTCCTACCAGGATTTATGATTTGCAGCTACAACCCTAACAATATTAGATATTGTTAAGGTTGTAGCTGCCATGTTGACTTGAATATCGTCTAATTTTAATTATGTTTTAATAACTATGTCCTGAAGAAGGTCTACTAGACCGAAACATCTGACGTCGACATTGAAACAACATTAAAAAAGCATACTTGCATATTCGGATTTTTGTTTTTCCATATTTTTCTTCATACTGTCGGATCTATATCCACATATTTGCTTACAATATTAGATACGTGAATAACACAGTGTTGATAGCAGATGCTGAAAAGAAACTACAGGAACTCCTACAGAAGGTAGCAAAGAAAAACAAGAAGACAGGACTAAACCTCAACTGTAAGAAGACAGAATATATGGTTGCTAGTAAAAGGGACAGCCAAACATAAAAATTACAAGTCAGGGATACTAAAACCAAACAAGTGCAAGAAATTAAATATCTGGGAAGTGCTTTAACAGAGGACAGAAAATGTGAAACCAAAATCTGCATTGGGATAGAAAAAGGTGCCTTCCAAAAGCTAAGCAAAGCATTAAGAAACAGGAAAATTTCATTAGAAACAGAGAAAAAAGTACTGAACTGCTACATAATATCAGTATTCCTCTATGACAATGAATGCTGAACCATCTCATCACAGATGGAGAAGAGACTTGAGGCAACAGAAATGTGGGCCTACAAAAGGATGCTGAGAATACCATGGACTGAACATGTGACAAAGTTTTAGAGAAAATGTAAACAAAAAGGACATATATTTAGCATCAGGAAGAGACAACTGAAATATTCTAGGGCACATAATGAGAAAAGAGGGCTTGGAAAATTTGACACTCACAGGAAATATTGAAAGAAAGAAGAGCAGAGGAAAATAATGCATAACCTACGTAATGAGGATTAGGAGAGATAGCAAAAAGACAAACTTTATTAAGAACTACAAAGAACAGGAAATTGTGGAGAGCCATAATTACCTATATCCTAAAGGGAAATGACACACAGAAGAAGTGTGTTTGTGTATGTGTGTGTTTATGTCCATGCATCTATTATGCTAAATACATATAGACTTTATTTGACGGGAGATATAACGACAAAATTCTTCCTATGTTTGCGGAAATAATTCAGTGAAAGAACATGAGTCTTTGTTGGTATAAATAAAGACGTACGGGGGGGGGAGGGTCTTTCTCGTTTATCCTTTTGATTCCTACTGGAATGTGGGGAAGATTACACAAGGCATTGGGTTTTTACATAAAGAAGGTGGTCCATTGTCAACCAAAGAGGTTATTGGGTACAAAGTGAAGAGGCCCCTGTGGTAGGTCTGGCTTTTCCTGGTTACAAACCCAGAAAGCTGCACTTCCCTTGAGGAACTTGAGAGAGAGAGAGAGAGAGAGAGAGATTTTTTTCTCATTCACTGAATCTTACTAATGGGGAGGAGAATGGAAAGTAGGAGGCGGGGTGGTGAGCCTTGGATGGGGAAGAGGTGGAAAGTGAAATTGCTGAGGATGAAAAAGAAAAAAGAAAGAGGGAAGACAACAGACTGGACTTGGGTGTGGAAGTAAAGGGGTTTAAAAGTTTAGAGTGGAAAGAGATCAGGAATGATGGGAGGGAGTGGAAGGAAGAGATGGACATGATAAGGTAAAACAAAGAGCGGGGTGGGGTGGGGAGTGAAATCAGCTGATGTCTTTAAGGGAGAGGAATGAAAGCAACAAAGGAAGGAATAGTTATTTAAACCATGTGTGCTGATTTTTCAGGAGTCAAATTGGTTAAAGGGCCTGTCCTTTTTGGCCCTTTCGAGGGGAAGTTTCTGCCTGCCAATCCATTACTGTAACCATTGAACCAAACTCGCTAGTACAAAAAAAACAAAAAAAACTGATGATGATTTATTATTTTTTTGTGCATCACCAGATGTGTAAAATAAAACCACAGACATCTTGAACATCAGTCCGAAGTTCTATTTACGAACACAGTTCAAAAAAAAAGAAAAAAAACATTAGAAAGGTTGTAAAAAAAATGTGGGTAGTAGTGATTTTCTAAGCACAACTTAGATATGGCACAAGGCCAAAAGTATGGGGCACCCAGTAAGGATGGAACTCACTACTCAGTCGTAATTGATCTAGAAGGACAAGCTTCCTAACCATTACACCACATCGAGGTGCCCCCCCCCCCCCCCGCCACCAAAAAAAAAGTGTATAGTATAGCTAGGGATATAGATAAAAATGAAGAGAAAGGTAATAAGTGAGAAAGAGAAATCAGAGAGTGGAAGGATGAAAATGTAATTGTGTTGATTAGGGAAATAGAAGTAATGAGGAAGTGGGAGAGAGAGGAATGGTTACAGTTGGACAGAAAGGCAGATAGAAACTCTAAAACGAATAATAAGAGAAAGCGAAGTGGTAGAGAGTACAAAAAGAGTTTAGGAATGTATTTTCTTCTTTCTTTTAATTATTTCACCCCAAGAAAGGCAATAAAGCCACTAAAAAATAAGAAGTTAATCTCTTTTGGCTTATTGTCTTCCAGTCAATTTTAATCATCCAAAATTTAAATACAATATCAAGGATTATCTTCTGTCTTTTTAATCCCTGTATTTTCTTGTTATTTCTCCTTAATAATGTTTGTTTTTTTCTCATATTCTCTAACACTCAGTAATCTCTTGTATCTAAGTGGCTCTATGGCCTTGTTTGGAGGAAGTGGATAAAAAAAACAAAACAAAAACAACAAAAGAATTTACTTATCTAAACAACAAAAAAATAATAAATTATGATTGGAATTTCAAACTGGACTCTTTATTTTATCCACAGGGGTAGATTCTTCATTCCATGTGGCATGCTTCTTCTGGATATCTCAATATCAGTTATCTCCCTTTAACTCAACTGTCCAAGTTTTTGTTCGCCTCGGCTGTAGTCAGGTATTGAACTCACAACTCTTTGGGCCAAGTCACTAGATTCAACCAATGCATTTATCCTTGGAGAGTTGAATTAAAGCTAGATAACTGATACTGAAACATCTGGAAGAGGCATGACACTTGGAACTAGAACAATCGACCCCAGTGGACAAAATAAAGGGTTCAAGTCAAAATTCCAATCACCTGATGAAGGCCAGAGCATACAACAGCTAAAACATCATAAATATGGCAATGAAGATGAGGACAATAGTCTGAACAATGTAAATAATGTTAATAATTACAGTACCTCATCTCAGAAATATAGACAGATGCAGCAGGAAATAATTAAACATTTTAAGGCCAGTGAACAAATGGATCAGTGAGAAACAGTCTGGCCTCTCTTTATAATCAAGTAGTAAATTAAATGTTTGCCAGGTTTTGAGTGGGAATTTTTAAAAAAATATTTTTTCTTCAATGACTTAACAAAGTAAACATTTAAAAAAAAAAGTTAACTTTACATTTTTGCAAATTTCTTTAAAAAAAATTAAAATTAAAAAAAAAAGAAAATAGAACAAGAAAACATCCAAGTTGTGAAGTTAACTGTTATAACATAATGTTGATTATGATGATTGTAAGCACTTCCTGTCCCACTAGGAAATGCTGAGATCAAGACAGATCCAGCAGGCAGTTTGAATGGTTAAGTTTACCATGTCTCGTATCATTTTTGTGTTGCTTTGACATTTCAGCAATCAGTCTCATATAACTTATCTTTCCACCCAGTGGAACATTAAAGATTATGGAATTTTTTTGTTGTGTACTTACAATGCTTGGTAAGTTTATTTTGAATGGCCAGTTTGCTAGTGAAGCAAGTTCAATCCTCACAACTATATTTTTGTGACAAACTTGTAATCAAAACAAAAACCTTCAAAAACAATGAGACAAACAATGAAATGATAAGGAATGGAATCCCCTTGATCATCTCCCTGTGAAGCAGTGCTTAACTATGTATTATCACAGATATTTACTAATTTAAATTTTTTTTTTTAATCATTTCAAAAATATTGAGACAAACAATGAAATGATAAGGAATGGAATCCCCTTGATCATCTGCCTGTGAAGCAGCGGTTAACTATGTATTATCACAGATATTAACTAATTTTAATTTTTTTTTAATCATTTCCCCACAAGCAAGTCAGTAATGCTACTAGGATGCAGGGGGTTACAGGGAATTAAAGAGAATGAAAAGACTTTACTGAAGAGAAGTGAGGAAAACGATATTAAGGGAACAGGGTTCACAAAGACAGAAAATGGTGATGGACATTGCATTTAACACTTTTTTCAAGGATGTGACTTTCCACTGGACTCCATACAGTGAGCCAATTCCGAGAGGACTCATTATTGGAGGCAACAATCTTCACAACATAAGATATGCAGATGATACAGTGTTGATAGCAGACATGAAAAGAAAACTACAAAAGCTCCTGCAGAAGGTAGTGGAGGAAAGCAAGAAGAAAGGACTAAGTATAAACTACAAGACAGAATGCATGATTGTTAGCGAAAGGATGAGCCCAAATGCAAATTACTAATTGGATATATCAAAATCAAACAAATGTGGAAATTTAAATATCTGGGAAGTGTTTATCAGAGGATGGAAAATGTGATACTGATAGCCAAAGATGCATTCAAAAAGCTAAGCAAAGTATTAAGAGAGAGAAAAACTTCATTAGAAACAAAGAAAAGAGTACTGAACTGTTATGTAATATCTGTCCTACTGTATAGCAATAAATGCTGGACAAGAAGAGACATGAAGCAACAATAATGTTGTTTTACACAAAGGCTACTATAGAATGAATATATGAGCAATGACAAAGTTTTGGAAAAAATGGAAACAAAAAGGAAAACTTATACTTAACATCAGGAAGAAGCAGTTCTAGGGTACGTAATGAGGAAAGAGGGCTTGGAAAAATCTGATACTAACATGACAGATTGAGGGAAAGAAGGACATAGGAAAACAATATATAATATACTTGACAAGCTTGAGAAAATGGATGTCAGAACAGAGTTTAGAAATAAAGAGAAGATAGAATTTATTTAGAGCTGCAAGGAACAGGAAATTGTGAAGAGCCATGATCATCTATGTCATAAGGGGACATAGATTAGACTAGAACTGACAGTTGCATCTAACTAGTTTAACAGTAAAACAGTGGGACCTAATTGCCAATCTAGTAGAAAGGGACTGAAATCAAGATGCTATGTGAGGATTGATTGCATTACAGACTCTTGTTTGAATTTTTCAAAAATCTCAAGATATACAGTTGGACCACCAGACCAGATATGGCAACAGTATTCAATGCACACATCAATGGTATGTCTATAAACGTCATTTTGGGGTACTGTGATGTGGTGTAATGGTTAGCAAGCTTGTCTCAGGTAGTCAGTTAAGTGCCACACTTGATACAGACATGGGCGATTATGCATCTTTTGATACATGACTGACGAGGCAGGAGATTTTTCCCGCAGTAGGTTGCCATTTTTTTCTGTGATAGACCAGTTGCCAACCAAGACTAAAGAACCCAGACTGTCTTGTTATTTAACCCATAGCTGGGAGGGAGAATAGATGGATTCATACCTTTCCCAAAGGTATTTGTGTATAAGTGAATATAAAGAACTCAACTGGAATTCAAACTCGGCTCTCTGAGTTCTCATTCTGTGTCGATATCCATTACACCACAAGGCACAAAGCTTGTCTCACTACATCAATTAAGACTGAATAGTAAGTTCAGTCCTCATCGGGTGCTTCATACTTCTGGCCTTGTGTCACATCTAAGCTACATTTAGAAAATCACCATAATTGACTCTTCTTTGAATTTTTGTCAAGAATCTTGAGATGAGTTTACTTCTTACTAAGTGCCCTTGGTTATTCAAGATAAACTTTGTAAATAGCTTTGTACCAATTCTTGGGAACTGGTGCTCTTAAATGCACTTGACTGTTTGCAAAGTAATGCACTGCCCAACACGTTGAGAAATCTGAAATTACATCAGGCAATTAAATTAAATTTTATACTCGTAAGATATTAAAGAAAAGAAAGGGAAACAATTGAGGAAAACTGGTTACAGAAAACAATTTTTCAACGAGCAGAATTTTCAAGTTACAATTCACATAGCTTGTTTTTTAATGAAAATTCAATGCCTTTCCGGAAAGAAAAGCTAAAACCTTCCTGCCATCAGTTCTCATTTTTTTGTTTTACAATAATGTTCACCTCGTAAAAGACCCAAGAGCCACTCAAGGTAGAGGGTAACAGAGTAAGAGGTAAGCAACACAGTTTATGAAGATATGTGGGGAAGATAACAGTTAACCCTGGACTTGAACTTGAGGTTATGATTTCAGTGATTCAGGGAGCATCCTCTTGGGAGTCAAATCCACAAAATAGCAGTTCATGAGAAGAAGCTGCTTGAGTGCTCCTTCCATATTTTACCAATGAAATATGGAAGGAATGAAGGTGGTTTGCTACAATGTGCGTGGCATGGCGAGTTTTAGAACTGGTGGAACTAAGGAATGTAGTTTGTCTGAATACTTTTCATGGAAATAACACTAGAGTAACAAGAGCCTGCGGGGAAAGAAGTTTTAGGATGGAGAATAATTCATCACCCACAAGGCCGTGTAGACGCTTTTGGATGCTATCAAGACTTTGGGGAGGCGAGGACTTGGCAGACCCTGCTTTTACATGGCTGCAATACTCCATTTCATTGGTACAGGTAAGCTATGCTCATGGGTAAGGGCAAAGAAAAGATACTAACCCAGAACTTGCAAAACATTTGTTTGTATGGCATTCATCCTGAAAGATAAAGAAAAAGAAATATATGAAGAATATTGAATAGAAAAATTCGCTTTTCAAATTAAAAAAAACGTGTGCATATACAGTGTGTTCTGCTTGATTATGCAAAGTTATTTTTTACCTAAAAATATCCAAGTTAAGCAATATATTCTGAAGAATAAAAGCTAAAGTGTTGTTGATACTATTTTATTATTTTGTCAATCATTTAAGTTGTCGAAATATACAAAACGTGCTTCTTTTTAATGATTTATGAACTTAACACCTTATTTAGTGTTCATTTTCATTATGCAAATGGAAAATAAAACAAGAAAAACACATTTTATTCTAAATTTTATTAATTGAATTGTGGCACATATGACAATATATCGTGTGCTCTAAGTCCTACATTACATAATACATATGTATAGCATGTTAAACAAAACAAGTCTGTTAATGCGGCTACAAACAAACATGACATCCTCCATTCTTCCAAACCGTTATGAGGCGTCTGTCCACTGCTGATGTCAATGTTTTAATTTCAGAAGGTTTGATTGATCGGCAAGCACTTACAATTGCTTTCCACGGGACTTCTAAGCTGGTGAATTGCTTGTTTTCAGCATTAATCCGCCTCTTGACTATAGACCACAAATTTTCTATTGGATTTAAATCAGGGCTGTTTGGAGACCATACCATTAAATTTTTCCCTTTGAACCCATAGTCTGATAGCCAATTGGTGGTGCTTCTTGATCTATGCACTGGAGCATTAACCTGCTGAAATATCAACGATCTTCTTTTCTCAATTGGTTGTTCATCAAGCCAGGGCAGGAAGGCATCTTCCAAAAGCCTACAATATGCATTTGAATTTAGCTTAAGCTCTTTGCGTACTTTGTATGGGCCTATTAGTTCATTTCCACAGTTCCCAGCCTAAAACATCACTCCTCCGCCACCCTGTTGTCGACGAATGCGTACTCCTGCTGGTCGACCATTTAACACCCATCCAGATGACCACTCATCAGGCCCATCAAGGGTAGCACGGCACTCATCAGTGAAAATCACATTGCTAAAAATTGGTCTTCATGTAACTGTGTACCCATTCAACTCTTTTCATCTTTTTTGCTTTGCTCAATGGGGGCCTCTTGATGGGACTCTTCACTTTGGCAAGTGTCTTGAGGACCTCACAACGAGTAGTTTTACCAATTTTGGGCACTCCAGCGCTTTCAAATATTTTTTGACTAGTTTCATGTGGTTTCTTCGAGACTTCATATTTTATTTTTACGAAGACCCCTGGCAGTTAACTTTCGCAAATGCGATTGTTTAGGTGTCTTTCTGCATGATTTACTGCCTAAGATGAATGCTTTGATTGTACCGTGGTCTCTATGTAACTTTTTTGAAATTTCTAGCGTTGACAGACCACTTCCAAGCATGCGAGTAATTTCAGCATGATCGTTTTCAGTAAGATCCTTTTTCTTACTCCTATTAAGGATTTATATGGTGATTGCTTAATCAGACCGAACACTTGAAACTGTGCCTTTTTACATACTTTGAGAAAAAGAACTATGTTACTATACAACTTTTTTTTCATTGACCATATTTACTCGTCTGAAAGTATAATTTAATCTGTAAGAAGCACCAAGTCTGAAAAAAACAGAATTTATTGACACGTTAGATGAAAAATTTACTTTGCATAATCAAGAAGAACACACTGTATTTTCAAGTTCAGGGGAAAGATGTATGACAAAGTGGAAAAAGGTTTCATGTGACACATTTCGATCTTTAGGACTTCATCAGACAGAGTTTGCTTATGTCAGTTGGCTACACATGCACATGAACAATAAAAATTTAATTTTTTTTATGTTTTACATATATAATCTGGCCAATTTCATTTAGATTCTTTTTTCTTTTTGTTTCCATCACCTTTGTTGTTAAATATGTCACATTGCGATAACAGAAGACCTGTCAAAAAGGAAGAAACATTGTAAGAACCTCGATACAAATTTACTAAATCAAATTTTAGGAAGTTGGCCATTTGTTTCTTTATTTTAATAACACAAACCAACATTTTTAATAAAAAAATATTTCTTACAATGTTACTGTTTAAAAGTAGGATTTATAATCAGATATATCAAAAACTTCCTTCATTTTCACTATTTACATTATTTGGACTATTGTCCTCATCTTTGTCACCATATTTGCAGTGGATAAAGGCGTTAGTTAGATCCAGTGACATGATCCAAAGAGTGTGAGTTCAATACTCAGCTAAGGCAGGGAAGAACTTGGAGTGGGGAATTAACAGGAGATAACTGACATCCATTAAAAAACATGGCACGTGGAACTAGAACAGTCTACCCCAGTGTTGTGGTAGGATCCACCTAATTTGCATAGTGGAGTACCGACCATATAAATAGTCAACACACATTCCAGGAACGGTCTTCCCAGGAATATACAAAAGACTATATGTAAATATTGTGTACACTTTCTTGTTTCAATACATTTTGTTCTAAGTACATTTTGTGTTGCATTATTATTCCATGCATTAGTCAAGTTTCAACACCCAGTGAGCAACATAAAGGGTTCAGTTTGACATTCCAACCACCTGAAGAAGGCCAGAGCGTACAACAGCCGAAATGTTGTAATAAATATGGCAACAAAGATGAGGACAATAGTCCGAATAATGTAAATAGTGTACATAATACCTCATCTCAGAAATATAGACAGATACCGAAAGCCCGAAACGTTGTAATAAATATGGCTACAAAGATGAGGACAATAGTCTGAATAATGTAAATAGTGTACGTGTACATAATACCTCATCTCAGAAATATAGACAGATTCCTTCATTTTAATGATTTTATTGAGACACAACAAATTTGGGATGTAAAGAAAAATTGTATGTGATCATTACAATTGCTAAAAAAGAAACATGAAAAAGTAAACACAATCATAATTTCCTGTACCATTTAAAGTAGATATGAATCAACAAAGATCTGATTTTTTTGTACTAAAAAAATAAGCAGTTTTGCTAAGAAGGAAAAAAAAAGAATTGCTGTATTATCTGATTTATAATCTATTTTTGCAAGAGTTAGCATTCAATCTATAATTGAAGAATTGATTGCAAGTATTACTGATAGAATAGGGCTCTCATATGTATAATGGAAATGCATTGCTAATGATTTTACTATAGGAATGCATTGAAAATCAGGAAGAAAGGTATTGTCAGTGGTCAGGAATGAATCCAAGCATTACTGATAGAATAGGGCTCTCATATGTATAATGGAAATGCATTGCTAATGATTTTACTATAGGAATGCATTGAAAATCAGGAAGAAAGGTATTGTCAGTGGTCAGGAATGAATGCAAGCATTACTGATAAAATAGGGCTATTATATGTATAATGGAAATGCATTGCTAATGATTTTACTGTAGGAATGCATTGAAAAACAGGAAGAAAGGTATTGTCAGTGGTCAGGAATGAATGCAAGCATTACTGATAAAATAGGGCTATTATATGTATAATGGAAATGCATTGCTAATGATTTTACTGTAGGAATGCATTGAAAAACAGGAAGAAAGGTATTGTCAGTGGTCAGGAATGAATGCAAGCATTACTGATAAAATAGGGCTATTATATGTATAATGGAAATGCATTGCTAATGATTTTACTGTAGGAATGCATTGAAAAACAGGAAGAAAGGGATTGTCAGTGGTCAGGAATGAATGCAAGCATTACTGATAGAATAGGGCTATTATATGTATAATGGAAATGTATTGCTAATGATTTTACAATAGGAATGCATTGAAAAACAAGAAGAAAGGGATAGTCAGTGGTCAAGAATTAATGCAAACATTATTAATAAAATTCCACTGATGCATATGACAGTTTTTTTATGCAGGGAAATCCTTTAATTATCTTGACAAAATCCTGTCCGACACCAGATATTATTGAAAATGATATTAACCTTGAGTTTCATAAAAATTTGTTAATCTGTTGCATTTTATAACAAATAAAAACTCTGACCTTCTCAATCAACAAAGTTTGACAAATCCTGTCAATAATGACAGGACTTGTCAAACTTTGACCAAATATGTTTCCTGTTTATGGAAAACCCTTGCAAAATGCAATACCGTCTTTTCTGAGTATTTCACACCAGTGATTCTTCACAAAACAATTTGTGAAGCTATTTCTCCTTCTTTTAAATTTTACACAACATTTAAAACTATAGTGTTATTAGTCAGTGACTACATGTTATTAAACTCTGAGACACACACACACACACATATATATATATATATATATATATATATATATATATATATATATATATATATATATATATACTAGCTTAAAAGCCACCCTATCAGGTTGCATTTAACTCATGTGAAGGGCTCTTGATTGGGCCTTTGGCTTGTTCCAGAGTTTGAGAGTCGCTAATTCTTTGCATTTTCTCAGCTTTGGAAGCTCTCCTTGCTGCTATTTGATCTGGGTTTTCATTTGTACAGAATTTTCTTCTTCTCGCTGCAGCCTTGGCTCTTTTGATTGCAATCTGCTCCTCTGTTGGCAGAGATTTCTTTTTTGCGAGGCATACTGTTGCCGTATGCAATAGCAAACAATAAACTACAGAAAAAACTCAAAATTAATTGCTGAATTTAAGTATTGCTTTAATATTTAACCCTATCTTTTAAAAGTTCAATGTTATTTCTTTTGCTGCCACTTAATTTAAAGACAATTTGATGTATGTAGGTCCTTATTTTCCATACAAACAATTATTTTTATTTCAGGAGTGACTTTTCGTTGGATTTCGCAATTAATTTTGATTCCAAAATTTATTTCCAAGTTATGAAAATCGTTATCGTACAAAAAAATTTGTTTCAAAAAATCACATAAAAAAAAAAAATTGCCAAAATCAATCACAATAATGAAAACTTGGGAATCGAAAATTTCAGGATTGTGGGTCCAGATCTGTCACAGAGTATTTTTAATTTGCTTACAGAGTCAGCCTGATTCCAAAATGGTATGATTTGTTGGGCTACGACCTCTAGGAGTAAAGTTGAAAAAGTGGGACACACTGATATTAGCATTTAGTATTGTAGGACTAGTTTGTCCCATCTAACTTTTGGTGGAGGTTTATTTGCTTCTACATACAAACTTTTTACAGAACTTGAGAAACATAATAATAAAATTTAATGAAAAATTGTTATAATAGAAAGATTTTATAAATTACACAGGAAAAGGCACTGGCTGCTCGGTCAATGAATGCCAAATGTTTCCCTATAAGAAAACAACTAATATTACCATTTCAATCAGAAAGGCATGAATCCACTTCTCCCAGTAGTTCATGCCAAGGATTACACCCTGTTGCTGATACCATGCAACTCAATACAACCTGTCATATGCTATTTCAGAAGCAAAATGATTGCTACCAAGTTATCACTATTATGACAAATAAACGTTATGAAGGACCCAGCATGGAACCCAAGTGATCTATTAAGCCATAAAATAATTTGAATTGGTTTGCTTTGGTTTGGTTTATGGCATATCAACCTCAATGGATTATTTAATGCCGACAAAATTTTTATTTCTGGTAATATCTTTTCTTTTCAAAAATATATTGCTGGTAATAAATCTTTTTTAAAAAGTATTTCTAGTATCAAAACCTATTTTTACACTTACATAGTGTTTTGACCCCAGTTTAGAGTCTAACTATTTACCCATAATTGGGATGCTAACAGGTGCTACCACCCCAGGTCAGGGTGGACCTGGGAACACCAGCAATTAAGAGGTGGTTCCATACTCCTCAAAACCTCCTGATCCTTGCTGGTTCATCATCGTACCCAGGACGGTAATTTGAATTGATATTTACATAAAATAAAAATATGTAGTAAAAATGATTAAATAAGGGGACAAGTAGGAAAGCCTTTACAAATTTGACATGTTTTGCTATTTATTTAGCTTCATCAGAAACCTTTAGAAAGTGGCATAAATGTGGATTTGTTTTCATTTTTAAATTTTGGATGCATGGATGGTGAAATGGATATGACTCAGAATTATTAATTGGAAAGCTGAGTTCCAATTCTAGTTGAGCTTGTTATATACACTTATGTGCAAATATCTTTGGGAAAGGCATGAATCCACCTCTTCTCCCTCCCGCTATGGGTTAATTTCTAACACTTACATCATGAGATAATTATTATCTCAAAAAAATTCTTACAATCTAAAAATATTTTCTGGCTTTAAATAACCTTCAATGGCTGTCTATATTTCTTAGATGAGGTATTTTAACTATTTACACTATTTACATTGTTCAAACTGTTGTCCGCATTTTTATTGTCATATTCACAATGCTTTGGCCATTGTACACTCCAGCCTTCTTCAGGTGATGTACGTTGAAATTTCGAAGCAAACCTTTTATCATGGCCCAGTGGATAAAAGCATTGATTGAAGTAATCCTGTGACTTGACCCAAAGAGTTTTGAGTTTAATCCCTGGCCACAACAGGGGTGAACAAAAACTTGGAGAGTTAAGTTACTAAAGGGAAATAACTGAAACTAAGATATCCAGAAAAGGCATGGCATGTGGAACTAGAACAATCTACCTCAGTGGACAAAATAAAGGCTTTGGCTCAAAATTCCAATGTATATCACTTAAAGGAGGCTGGAGCGTACAACATCCGAAACATTGTGAATATTACAATAAAGCAGTCTGAACAATGTAAATAGGGTAAATAACCTGCAATGGGTTGATAAGCCATAAAAAATGAATCAATTCAAATTCTGCACCATTTTATTTTTATTGTCTTGGTGGATGTTCATTTTATGATGTTTGTATGTATCAGTTTTTTTGCATCATGTTTTTATCTAATGGCATGTGTGTTTAAGTGTGTATTTAAAAGAAAGATGGTTACATTAGCGTATTCTGAACTCATGTTAAATATAGGATGAATTTTGGAAGTGAATGTGTGCTACGAGGTAAAATCTGATTGTCTGCTTAATAAATTATTTGGCAGAGAAGTTAAATGAACAGAAAGATGTAGCATTAATTATTGCTCTTTTTATTGTTTATATGAAAATATGAAACACTGAAATTTGTTGTTTCCAATGGCCAAAGCAAAAATATGTACAAGGTGCGATGGGTAAATTGTCGCCATTTTATATGTTTAATTTCAGGAATGCATGTTTGTTTTTGATTTTGTCGACTGCACAATATAACAGGGTCAGTTGGGTACCATCTGTAAGAAAAAGAACACCATGACGCAATTCAGTCTGCCAGAAATTTGGAAACAGCATGCTGTACTGCTTGCCATTCACACTGGAAGCTCCAATACAAACATTTCAGAGCGTTTGGGTGTCAATTGTGAAAAAATTGATGGTTCAGGTGGGAGGAGTAAGGTAATTACTGGGGTTGTTGTCCTGGACATTAAAAGTTGTTATGTTCTTTTTACCAATTTTTTATACTTACAAGGTTTTGTGACTTGTTACCACATGACCACTGAAGTGGTTATATAAAGGAAATATATTTTCCTCATTTTTTTACCTTTGTTGTATGACACAAATTATCTGATAGAGAAACTGTTGTGAAAGTGGATATTTTTTTTTGCAACTTAAGGTAAGTACCTTTGCTCATTTCCCTGGCCTGCACCATCACAAATTTCCTTTGTCTTGAGTCGAGATTTTCTTGACACAATCTAAGAAGAGTGCAGAGGTTTCAGAAAGAGTTGGATGAGTCTAATAGTGATTACTAAGGCACAGCAGCTAGGAAAACTCACTCTGATCCTTATGATAAGAGAAGAACTACCAAATTTGTTAGTGAGAGCTTCAGACTCAACACGAAGGCCTACGTCAAGTGTCTTGAGTGCTGTCCTGGGTGATTGCTGGAAGACCCTATATCTGGCAACAGAACTTCACAATATGCCACACAAACAGTAGAACCAAGTCATGGCTGTCAGACAATTTCTGTGACCACATCACCCCTTACATCTGGACACTAAACCCCCAGGCTGCAACTCCCTTGATTATTATATGTGGGGTACAGTTGAGCAAAAAACCATCCAGAAGAGTTGCAGGAGATTCCAAAGTCATCTGAAGGCTGTGGTTGAAGTCAATGTGATTTTAGTGAATAAATTTAGTCTTTGGTATTTCAAGATAGTTTTGTGTAATTTTGGTAAATATATCTGTTAAAATGAAATGTCAGTGTTATATTCAATTTTGCGTCATTAAGACGACAATTTATCCATCGCACCCCATCTGCATAAAATCAAAAGTTGTGATTGTTTTCAAGAAAGTTTTTATTAAAAGTCACTAATCCTATCCTTTAGTTTGCTATTTAATCCACGATTTAAACTGATCTCAAAAATCAGCTTCAATCTATTGTTAACTGGGGCAAGAAATGACTTGTTAATTTTAACACCTCCAAAACTAAACTACTCACTTTTAAGAGAGTAACTCATTGCACCATCTTGAACTAATGTTTCCCACTGATATGAATTGGAATGCTTATGTTGAGTTGATCACTAAATCTAATCCTAAGGAAGCTGATTCACTGTGTCATGCTCGACAGTTTTTCTTGCCAGAATCTATCGTAAACCTTTATAACTCTACCGGTCTGAATATAGTTGTTATAACTGATCTGGAGTTTTAGCTTTGCATCTAGAGATTCTTGATAAAATCCAAAGAAGAATCTGCAATGTTATCAGTCCTGACCTGGCATCTTCAATCACTTTCCTACTGTGGCAACATAGCTTCCTTATGCCTTTTCTATAAATATTTTCATAGCAATTGTGCTGTTGAACATCTCTCTTTGGTACCTCGACTTAAGTGCAGTACTAGATTGGCAGCTAGGTCTCATTATTTTACTGATGAAATTGTGCTAGATGTAACCATATGTTCTATTCTAGTAGGTCCTTCTCTCACACTTCTCACTTGTGGAAATCTCTTTTGGCTTCCTGTCAACTATAATCTTAAAAAATTTAAATGCAATATCAGTTGTCACCTTCTGTCATTTTAAATCCTGTTCTTTTATTGTCCTTTCTCCTCAATAACATTTTTTACAATTTCTTTCATTCTCAGTAACCTCTTATGTTTTTAGCAGTTTTATTGTCTTAGGTTGTGTCATAAGTAATTTCTTAGTGTTCCATCCAGTTGTAATGATGCTAAACAATTTTTTTCACCAGAATCTATCTTATCCCAGAAGTCATTCATACATTGAATATTATTCCTACATCACATCTGGTGCTCCTGCCATGCATCTAAAGATTCATGACAAAATCCAAGAAGAATCTGCAATGTTATCAGTAGTGATCTGGCATCTCAGCTTCAATCAATTTCCCACTGCCATAACATAGCTTCCCTGTGTCTTTTTTATAAATATTTTCATGGCAGTTGTTCCACTTTGGTACTTCAACTTCATGAATTTAAGCAGAGTACTAGATTGACAGTTAGGTCTCATCATTTTCCTGTTGAAACTGCTAAGTGTAACTGTGTAGGTTTTATTCCAATAGATTTTTCTCACTCACTTCTCACCAGCAAAACACTCTTCCAGCTTCTGGCTTTCCTCTCAACTACAGTTTACAAAGTTTTAAATGCAATGCCGATCATCATCTTCTGTCTCCTTCAATCCTGGTCTTTTTATTGTCCACTCTCCTAAATAATTATGGTTTTTCAATTTCTTTCAATATCAGTAATCACTTGCATCTTAGTGGCTTTATCATCTTGCTTGGGAACGGAGAAAAAACAAATAAAACCAAACAAAACAAAAAATACTATTTAATCTGTTTATATTTTACAAATAACAGGGTGCAGGAAAATAAATTTGTTACTTACCCCAAGTTCTCCATGATGTTGCCGAATGTTTTTCTGCTTGCTTTCATCTCAATAAATGACCTAAAAAAAAAAAGAAAATTGTGTTTAAAATCCTGAATTACTTTTTCAATTTTAATATCAGTCAGATACACAACTGAAAGATGAATTCTCAATTTCCTGATTATTTTTTAATCAGAGTTTGTCGAAACTGACAACAAAAACTAAATTGCTTCGATCATTTTCATTCATTTTGTCTGGTTCCAACACAACCACCAAAGTTAAGCAACATCAAGCCCTAAGATTACCATTAAACTGCAAGGCAGATTAGGCAAAAACAGCAAAAAATTTAAGAAAATTTTATGCGGTAATAGATTCATTAGACAATTATTCTTGAATATATGATAGAACCCTTTTGGAAGAAAATGACCTTCTGATCTGAAATGAACTAATAAATTAGGATATATATATATATATATATATATATATATATATATGAATATGAATATATATAATTCTGCTGAAGCTTCTGACCTGGTTGGATTATTTCTGTTGTATAATTTAAGTGCATTTGACTGTCTGGATTCCGATAGTATAGGATTGTATAGAGATGATGGTTTATTAGTTGTTAAAAACTCCACTAAAACTAAGGTAGACCGTATTAGGAAAATGATTCATAGGGTACTTAAGCATTTAGGTCTTAGGACAATAGTCACTACTAATGTTAAACAAGTAGATTTTCTAGACGTCACCCTAAACCTTGCTAACAACTCTTTCCAACCATATGTGAAGGTTAATTCCAATCCGATATATGTTCATCCAAATTCCAACCATCCCCCTTCAGTTATCAAACATATACCCTCTTCCATTGGATTTAGAATTAGCACTAACTCTTCTAACAAAGATGTTTTTAATAAACATAGTGACTTTTATAATTCTGCACTTAAAAATAGTGGATACAAAGATATCAATATTCAGTATAAAAACCCTGTTAACTACAACCATAATAAGAATAGATCTAGAAAGATCATCTGGTTCACTCCCCCTTTCAATTTAATGATTAAATCTAAATTAGGACGTATGTTTCTAAACCTAATCAAGAAACATTTCCCTAACACTGAAACTAACCCACTTAGTAAAATATTTAATCCTAATACACTTAAATTAAGCTATAGTTGTGCAGATAACCTAGAGAAAATCATTAAAAAACATAACAACATAGTCTTTAACAAGTATAGGGATTCAAAAAGCTCGATTACTCAAAAGGTTACTGACAGTAATACTAAATATAATGACACAAATAATAATTAATGTAATTGTAGGTATCCTAATAATTGTCCACTACAAAATAACTGTGGAATACGTTCTGTAGTCTATCTTAGTACTATCTCAACTATTGAGAATCCTAATATAAAGAAGTTTTACATTGGTAGCACAATGAATACATTCAAAGAACGCTGGTGGGGGCATATGCAATCTTTCAATAACTGTGACTATAGGTACATGACTTCATTGTCCAAGTACTTTTGGAACCTAAAAGAAAAGAACAAAACACCTACGGTTAATTGGACATTGATTAAGAAAGCCCGGACATGTAAATCCCTATATTCCCCGTGTTACCTGTGTCTTAACGAAAAGTTTGAAATTATTAGATTTAAAAACAAGGCTGATCTCTTAAATCAGAGATATGAACTAACGGTTAATTGTAAACACCGTTATAAATTTAACTTATTATAGGGGTCGTATACTTTAAATGATAATGATACGTAGCTGTAAGTTGAATAGATTATAACTTTTATTACCTGATGGTCAATCTGACGATATGAATGTGTATGGTATACCTACATAATGTTACTCATTTTTCTGTATGTGTATGTATATATATGTATATATTTATGTGTAGTTATGTGTGTTTGTACTGCGAAATGTGTATGTTTGTATTTTAATGTATTAATATGTTGCTAAGTTTTGTATATATATATATATATATGTATATATGTATGTGTGTGTATTTGTTTGTGTGTTTATAGATATATGTGTGTATGTGCGTGTATGTATGTATATATATATATGTGTGTGTGTGTATATGTATATGTATATATATATATATATATATATATATATATATATAAAGTAAGAAGGTGAAAAGGAGGAGAAGAAGAAAAGAGGTTAAAAATATTGGTGTGTATGAGTATGCATATGTATTTGTAGATGTGGGTATGTGTGTGTATATATATGTGAGTATGTATCCTTATATGCATGTATATATATTTCTTTATGTGTGTATATATGTAAGTGTCTGCATGTTTATGTAGTTGTGTATATATATGTATGTGTGTATGTGTATATATATATATGTGTGTGTAGGTGTATGTGTATGTGTGTATATATATATATATATATATATATATATATATATATATATATATGTATGTGTGCTTGTATGTGTATGTGTGCATGTATGTGTGGGTATATATATATGTATGTATATATATATATATGTGTATATGTACGTATATATATATATGTATATATGTGAATATATGTAGGTGTATGTGTATGTATGTATATATATATATATGTGTGTATATGTTTGTATGTGTATTGTTATATTGTGTACCTAATTTTATTTACGTATATTTATGTTGATATGGATGGTTTTTTTTTTTTTTTTTTTATACATGTATGTTAGGATACGTGTATTTTTGTGTTTGCATGTATATCGAAGTATGTCTATGCATATGTATGTGTATGTATGTCTGTATATTTATATATGGTCAAATGTCGTTGCATTTATGTGTATGTACGTATATATGTGTATTTATTACTATAGATAAGTATTTTTATGTAGATATTCATGTGTATGTATATTTCTGTATGTGTGTATGCATGTATGTATGTGTATATATATGTATATATATATATATATATGTATATATATGTGTGTGTGTATATGTTTGTATGTATGTATATTTATATATATGTATATATGTGTGTGTGTGTTTACTTATGTAGGTTTGCAGTTGTATATATGTATGTTGACACCTACTATATATGAAATTGTTTATGTGTACGTGTAGGTAGGGAAACTTGAGTATGTCATTACGGCCACATGAGTTAGGATATATGTGTGTATATATGTTTATTTTTGTGTATTGCTGTGTATATATATATTTATTTGTAAATATGTGTACACATATTTGTGTGTATATTTGTGGGTACATATATGTATATGTGTATGTATGTGTATGTGTACTTGATACCATGGAAATGTATACGTATGTATATGTTTATGTATGTATGTGTAGATATTTCGGTGTGTATGTATGTATGTATATTTATGTATATGTGTGAGTATGTGTGTATGTGTATGTATATATGTATATGTATGTGTATATGTATATATATGTATATATGTGTGTATATGTATGTATATATGTGTATATATATATATGTTTGTATGCGTATATATGTGTGTGTATGTGTGTGTGTGTGTGTATATACTTATATGTATATGAGGTGAACATCGTAGCTACCGATGGGTGTTGAATTTAATGTCCGATTTTTTTTTTTTTTTTTTTTTTACATACACTATATTTTAATATATTAAATAATATTAATTTTGATCATTTTTATCTTTGTATATTTACTCGCTTAAGTTAGATTTCAATAGGTTGTTAACATTCATGCAATGACATTTTCTGTCTTAAATATTTATCGGTTGGGGTATCCAACTGTCTGGGTCAATGTCTGTATGTGTGTGCATGTATTTATATGTATCTATGTGTATGGAAAGTGCATCCACTTTTAATTATGTATGTATGTACGTGTGTGTTGGTTTCCCTTCTCCCATTCCCCCCCCCCTTTTTTTTTTTTTTTTCCTGACAGACGGTGGAGATGTTCTCTGTCTTGTCCCCTTTTTTTTGTGTGTGTATATGTCTTGGTGCTTATGTATTAGAATCTGACTGCGTTTGGTTTACGCGTGAGTTTGGGACCCCATTTACACACCATGAGGATTAAAATGTATACATTGTAAAAAGACCGGATATTAAATATAGCTAAAGTAATTTCAATGAAAAAATAAATTGAATAACATATATATTTCTTCTTTTCTCCTCAGTAATTTTATAGTTGTAAACTTGATAGCGAATAAATGTTAAATTTTGATTTTGTAATTAGCAGTTTTAAATTTTAATATTATATTTTATCATATAATTTAGTAATTATTCGTTGGAATAAATTATTTTTTAATACTAAACATCTGAATAGATATTATAACATGACTTCGTTATCGAGCTTTTTGAATTTTCCTGTACTTGTGTTCTGATTGGTCCATCTAGCCTTTGTAACAACGTTTTCCCCTTGCGTAGAATATGAATTAATTTGAAACTTTTAAAACCATTTATTTTACATTCAACGTCATCACTTGATAAGACACCGAAGGTGTTGAAACAAAATGGCTATTTTTGTAGTGATTTTATAACATATTTATGTTATAAATTTTTTTTTCTTTAAAAATAAATAATTATATATATATATATATATATATATATATATATAATATATGATATATATAATATATATATATTATTTCATAATTATTATAATCTATAATATTAATATTATTATTATATTATATAATATTATATATATTTTATTATATTTATTATTTATTTTACATTTAATATATTTCAAATACTGAATATATTAATATTTATTATATTTGATATTTAATATATTTTATTATATATATTATATTATTATTATAATATAATATTATTCTAATATTATTATTATATTATTATTATAATATTATAATGTATGATATTATTATTATTATTATTATTATTATACAATTATTATATATTATATATAATATATATATAATATATATATAATATATATATAATATATATAGCAAATTAGACGAAATAAGAAGTGCACTAATAAATTAGGTATGCGACATTCAATATTTAGGGCACACTTCAAAATCCAGTAGATGGCCAACAACTTTTGGTATATAGGAAGTGTGTGTATGTGGAGGGATCATATATATATATATATATATATATATATATATATAAACACATATGATTAAGTCTCATATTTTCATTAAAAAATAATTCATTATAAAAATAATTTGCATAATTATATACCTATTATTTGATCATAAATGAAACAGTTTATAAATGAGTAATTAAATTCTAACATTTTAATTTTACAATACCATATATAGTTTATTAGTAAATATAATAAATATATTATTTTAGATCTTTATAAACATAAATTACTTAATCATGTTTGAAAAGCCTTTTAAGAAAATCTTGATGTATTTTAAAAAATAGAAAAATAAATAAAAAAAAAATAAAAATGCTAATTGTTTTGTAGTGTAGCCCAAAAAACCAGACCGTGATGACATGTTCGAATAAAAGAAAGTCAGTATCAACAGAGAGAAATTTCAAACCCCACCTAATGTTAACAGATTCTCACTTTGCCACATAAAAATATACTTGTATCTTCATTCGTCGAAAAAAATCAACAGCCCCTTAATAAAAAAAATTTGAACTCTCCACCAACTTAAAATATATAATACTATTTGGCTTATAAATAGAGTAAATCTATTTTTTTCATAAGTTATTCTGCATTGCTTGAAAATGGAAGAAAAACTTTAAATTTTAAGTTTAATTTAAGATTTAGGTTTTGGTTTCAAAACATGGTAATTTCTGTGTCGCAATGAATACATATTTTAAAAAAATAATTATAAATCTGACTGTTCTTTCTTTTCATATATATATATATATATATATATATGTGAAAAATATATAAAAAATAGGAAAGAACTCGTTAGGTAAATAATCCAAAGTTCTTTAGTATTTTTGTTATTATTTTTAAAAAATAGTGCTTGATACAAAAGTAGAGCATAAATATAATTATTTATTTAAAAATATGATTCCAGCACGCTACATAAGAGTTCTCATGTTTCAAAACAAGAGCCAAAAACTTCAATATAATTATTTAATTAAAGTACTAAGCTCTGTTCCATCTTCAAGTGAAATTTTTTGGGGAATAACTTATATTTGAAATTTACGTGTTTTATAAGCATATTCATTATTGAAATCAAAATTTCTATGGTAACGGCTAGAGCAATTGTTTAAAGAAAAAGGGGCGTAAGGTGTTAATAATTTGTATCAATATCTCAGTTACATTCAACAGATGTCAAGTCAGGGTAAGGTTGGGGTGTCCAAAATTAAAAGCGGAAGATGACATCGTCTAGTCTGGTTAAGCGTCTATGGAGATTTATTTTTATTTTATTTTATTTTTTAATTTTATTAGTTATAGTTTTGTTTATAATTAAAATGGAAAATTATAAACAAAACTAGATCTTGTAAAACTTGCAATGACCCATGCCCTTTATGCCTACATGAAAAACTACACATTATTAAGTTTCTAAATAATAAAAAATCTATTAAACAATAGACATGAGTTAACGGTTTTTTGCCGGCATCATCAAATTTTTGCATTGAATAATTAGCATAAAAACAAACAAACAATAAAATAATTTTTAAAATACATAGTCCTAATAAATAGGTTAAATGCTCTACAAAAAAAGATAACCCTTTATGAAGTCGTCAAAAACAAATGTTAGTGATTTACGACAGTTTTTATATACACAAAACCCTTTCAGAAAAAAATAATATATGTTGGAATCATATTTTTAAATAAATAATTATATATATATATATATATATATATATATATAATAAAAAGGCTTAAACACTAATATTCCATGGTCCTTACTCTGTCCTGGACATTGAGTTCTACCTGGATTTTATCCTCTCGGAATTTTTTATTCTAAATATACATGTGTATATATGCACCTGTGGATTTTGCATATATATGTATATTTACCACTAATATTATCTATATATATATATATATATATATATAATACAATTATTTTATATATATATATATAATACAATTATTTTATATATACATATATATATAATACAATTATTTTATATATATATATATATATATATCTGTGTGTGTGTGTGTGTAGCAATGTATCAAAAATACTTTTACAAACTTTGGAGGTGAGTTCCTGACACCAAAATAAAATCCAAAGTTTGTAAAAGTATTTTTGATACACCCTCTATTTATTGGCTTCCAGGGAAATTCTCTGTCATGCCAAACTGTTTAAACTTCTTTATAACAGACTGTACCATAACTCTATCTAGGGATAGTGCTGTAACTATTTCCTGACTTGTAGAAGTTGTCTCAAGTCAATGCCAAGCTCCTTTGTCTTCTCCATGGTGTTGTTAACATAAGAATAACAATGGTGGCACTCTATGCAACATGTGATGTTCTTTGCTGAAATTATCACAAATATTCTACTGAATAAATAGTCTAGAAGGCTTCACGAATAAAATAATTATGCAAAGTACTTATACTTACACAAAAAAATCAATGTAAAACGATATTTTCTACTGTACGAATAATTTTGTCTTTTCCTATTTTGCATTATTTACCCATCAAATTTGTTGTATTTAACCAATTGTTCTGAAAATTGAGTTTTATTTTCCTTTTTGTGTATTTAATAACATATAAAAATTCTGGCATCATGTGTGCGTTAGATTCTGAGAAATGGATAAAAATATTCAAAATTGATGGGTGTACAAATAATTTTGTCATTGACTATATATATATATATATATATATATATATATATATATATATATATTAGGTTGGTGCAAAAATAATGACGTAATAATGTCGTTTTTTGACTTTAAAAAATACGTCAAAAAACGACATTACGTCATTATTTTTGCACCAACCTTATATATATATATATATATATATATATATATATTGTGTGTATTTAGGCAGCCTCTTTTCATTCATACACGTTTCATTAAATAATATAGACAAGTGTTGTCTATTCATTTTATGTAAATTTTTTCGTAACTTCTGATAAGTTTAATAACATTATCGTTGAAAGAAGAAAGAAATTCACAATAGTGATCCATATTTTTTTTAATACAATCTAAGCTTTCGGCTTACTTAAGCCATTATCAAAGATGTCAATTACAACATATTAAACAATATACCGACAAGAGAGTGATGATAGTCTGTCAATGTTTACATAGAAGATTTCTAAGCAACGATAAACACGCGCATATAAGACGCTAGAAGCGAAAATCGCACCGCATCTCATGGCGTCACACATGACCACACGAGAGTGAATTGTAGAAGTATGAATTGAAAGCCGTTGGTATAAACCAATGGCTTCTGTTACCAATTATAGACATTTAAGAATATTTGTAGAGATGCCATAATTGATTTTGTTTAGGTTGGGTTTCAATTGTTTGATGTAAAATGCTTCAAGGATTTTTAGTTTTTGTCTATTGTTTTCATGTCGAAGTATAATTGTGTTTCCGACAAGTATTTTACAGAATTGTGTATGCGGGCAGGCATGTTGTCCATATATTGTTTAATATGTTGTAATTGACATCTTTGATAATGGCTTAAGTAAGCCGAAAGCTTAGATTGTATTAAAAAAAATATGGATCACTATTGTGAATTTCTTTCTTCTTTCAACGATAATGTTATTAAACTTATCAGAAGTTACGAAAAAAATTTACATAAAATAAATAGACAACACTTGTCTATATTATTTAATGAAACGTGTATGAATATATATATATATATATATATATAGTCACAGTATCAGCCACATTTAGGGATTGGTTAGCTGCCCTAGCAAACAGGCATACTTCGATATAAGTGGCCAGCCATTATTATATATCTGTCAGATATAAGAACATCTATATCTTAAAAAACACAATATTAGATATTCAATATAACAGCCAAGAAAGAAGTCGGTTTCTCTGCTACAACCAATGGAGACTGATAAACAAGAGAGACTGCTTAGCCGAGAAGGTAAAGTTTATAAATAAAAAGCGAGTTTCTTTGGTCTGGTCCTAATTGTTGGAGTAGCAACGAACAGGAAGAGGTCATCCAGTTGTCAAAAATAAAACCAGATTCAAATAAACAGCAAATATGACAATAATCAACACAGTGTCTTCTCTTCCTTTTCTCACAGACACTCTGCCTGCTTGACACAGATTGTCCCTGAGAAAAAAAAAGGAAAAAAAAGACAAACCGGAATGACTTATAAGTGATTTAGTAAGTAGATACAAATCGTTAATTGTCAACAACATTATTTTTTTTAGTACAAATATTACGACAGTTTTTGTTATTGTTTCACTTGATGTGAATTTCATTTCATCCCCCCCTCTTACACCTGCGATAATTCCGCAGTGCATCTATTCAATTTAGAAATAAAAAAAAATTAATATTTTTAAATGATATTAATCAAATTTATTTAAGCTTTCAAACTGCCATGCATAGATTCTTGATACAAACAAATATTTTACTGGTTGAAATAAATTGCTAGAAGCTTTTATTGAAGAGGGTAAGCACATTTTTAATTAGCAGGTCAGTCAGTTATGTGCAATGCGTGATACATGCTTAGGCAATCATGTATCTTTCCATACATAACTGACGATGCAGATTTTTTTCCCACAGTAGGTTGCCATTTCTTTCTGCGGTAGACCAGTTGCCATCCAAGTCTATAGAACCCAGTCTGTCCTGCTATTTATCCATAAGCAAGGGAAGAAAAAGAGGATTCATACCTTTCCCAAGGGTCAGTCAATCAGTCAGTCAGTTATATGCCATGCGTGATACATGCTTAGGCAATCATGTATCTTTCCATACATAACTGACGAGGCAGATTTCTTCCTGCAGTAGGTTGCCATTTCTTTCTGCAGTAGACCAGTTGCCACCAAAGGCTATAGAATCTGGTCTGTCCTGCTATTTACCCATATCTGGTGTGGGTGGGAGAAGAAGAGGATTCATACCTTTCCCAAGGGTATTAGCACATAAGTGAATGTAATGGATTCAGCTGGAATTCAAACTCAACTATCCAATTCCTCAATCCAGGCCACTATCCATTACTCCAACCTAGGTGAGGCTGGTAATCAATATCTCGGTCATTATCATGAACTGGGTAGTATCAATATGGTAAACAGATTTTGAGTAAATCCCATTATTTTCAGAACACTGATTCAGTTCCAAATTACATTGTAGGTAAAAAGTTAAATGGAAAATCACACATTGAATATTTATATATGCTTAATGTAAGAAATAATAAAAATAATGATAATACAGAAATATTTGTTAGTCAAGGATGAAGAGTTCAATCCTTGGGAAGGTTAGCATTAACAATGTACATAATAGACATCTGAAAGATAGAACATAGAGTGGGCTCAGTCATATTTTGATCAATATTTGATCCCCAATTATATATATATATATATATATATATATATATATATATATACAGTGTAACCTGGATATAAGAGAGTTGTCGGGACTGGAGAAGAAGTCTCTTATATCCGGGTTTGGTCTATTTTGTTTATGTAAGTATGGCTCTAATTTGGGACCAGATAATATCTCTCTTATATCCGGGTTACACTATATATATATATATATATATATATATATATATATATATATATATATATATATATATGTATATATATTCCATATTTACATGTATAAAACAACCTTTAAATTCCAAAACTCACCTTTAAAAATTTGGGGTCATCTTTTCTATAATTCTAAAAAAGAAACCTTAAATTCTGAATGATGTTTGTCAGTAGGCCTTGCTGTGATAACTAATAACGTACATGAAGATTCACATTATTAAATAAACTGATAATAAAAGTAATAAAACTATTTCTACCTTATATATTACAAGCATAACTTCATAATAAATTGTCTATTTGAAGAATAATTGCATATCAATGAAATCAATTTGTATCCATGAAAGCTCAGCTGAGAAAATGTAAACATTGAGTTATGATTGCATTCACAGCAATGAAATGTACTATTATTGTACATCATCGTACTGTTATTTGCATTTTTTGTGATTGTCGATGAAGCATAAGTAAATGGCCATTAGTACACCAGGCTGTTTGTAACTGTTTAGATATAGGAAAAGAAGAGGAAAAAGAAGAATCAGTATTCACAAGTGATCACATGATGAAATGAAAACAAACAATGATTTCCCTTTTAGGGGACATATGTAGGAAAAACATGATATAGAATTGGTTTTGTTATTTCGTTTATTTTGAATTTCTAAGGATACAGTAAGTAACAACAATTACCAGTAACATCATCTTTATATAATCAACAAGCAGTCATCTTATACTACAGGTGCAGGATCAATTCCTTAAAATTTGCTATATTTTTTTACCTTGTCTTATCTAAAGGTCGTCTTATACGTGGAAATATACAGTACTTTATATTAATAATAAACATTTTTTTTCAACTCTGATGAGGAAAAATGTATATTTATTTAATATAAAGGAGATAGCTGTGTTATTATACATCAAACATTATTTTATTAACACCAGCACCCATTTTGCGATATTTGATATTTAAAATTTTCTGTTTTATATTCACTTGAAGCTTATTTACATCGATTTATTGTTTTAGCAATAAATTTATTTCAGTTGCAGCTCCTTATTTACCGCACTGAATTAATTTTTTCAGTTTTGCAATTTATGATTATTTTATTTTTGTATATTTGGCTTTTTTTTCCAATGAATCTTTCTGAAGCAACAAAAAAGGTTCCTTTTAAAGAAAAAGAATGTGCTTCATCATTTTTTAAACAATACATATATACTGTATTATGCGACTTTTGAAGACCAAATTTTGAAGCTAATTTTAAGAGGGTCACATCATACATGAGATATAAAATTAGCATATGTACTGCTGGCATTGGCTACACCGTTGACCAAACTATATATTCATTTACTGTAGTCAAAAAGTACAGTTGTATATTATTTTGATAAAACTGATGTTTTACTTAACTGCATCCAACAATAATATATGTAATAGTCACATATTAGTATCGTATTTTAAAAAACAAACACATTGAATATGCATCTTTTCCCTTGTTTATGTTTATAAGATGTTTATCTGTTTCTCATTTGGTTGTTTATGGCTGTACACATTTATGCAACGAGTATAGCATTACTAACGATACTTTTATCATTCTCTTTTACTTTATGAACTTATTTAACTAGAAGATGGGATAAAGAGATGAAGGAAAAGACGTTAGTCTATTGTAATTTGGTCTCTCAAAAAAGGAACTCGCATGATACCCGAGATACATAATAAAATCATTTTTTATGAGTGAAAATTTGGGGGCCGCACTGTACACGAAATCACATATTACACGAGTATGTAGAGTATATGTATTTTTTAGAAGTCCACTGATGACATCTGATCTACCATAAAAAGAATGTGAATTACAGAAATCATTAATTGACAACATTATTTTGGTGTTTATGGCTGCAAAGACCAAAATGAGACAAACATCACCATCCTCAGGTTGGACACCAAATGTCAACACCTGTTGACTGCGGCCCACACATCAGGCAATTATGCCATTGTTGTTAGAAAATTTCCAGCTTTGAGCTCAGCTAGTTTCAAATCTTTCTGATGGCATAGTGTCTTCCAATTGTTGCAATTGGCTGCTCTAATTTCCAGCTCTGCAGGATTAATACTGCACTGTTTAAGCTTTACTTTCAAGTGGTTTTTGAAACATTTTTTTCTGTCCTCCAACATAGCGCTGACCTCCCGAGAGTTCCACATATTGGATCTTCTTTGGGAGACAGATCTTCGGGCATCCTGATAACATGACCAATTGACCTGAACTGTTGTTGGATGATAAGAGCCTCAATGCTTCTGCTGCTGACATGCTGGAGAATATTGACATGCAGCATTCAATCACGCTATGAAAATCGAAGGATGTGTTGAAGACTGTTGAGGTGAAAGATTTCAAATCTATTCTTCATCTGTGAAGCATCCACTGCCATATAGGAGGACCAATATTGCAGGTTAGTCCAATACACTTTTCTTCACTGGAAAATATGTAAACTTAAGGAATCAGCACATATGCTAGGCCACAAAAATCTCCTGAGTCGACCAAGCATAGAAATAAATACAATATGGGAACCAGTAATAAGGAGTGCCAGAGAATAGCAATGATAGCAACAAAAATTGCAATATGAGCTCTGGTAAAAACATACAATGATAACAGCAAAAATTGCAATATGAGCACTGGTAAAAAATGATGCTGAAGACATTAGGTTTATAATACACAGATATCCTCAAGAACATATGGCAGAGTGGATAAAGGCGTTAGTTAGATCCAGTGACAGGACCCAAAGAGTGTGAGTTCAATACCTGGTTAAGGTGGTGAAGAACTCGGAGAGGGGAATTAACAGAAGATAACTGATAACTGACATCCATTAGACATGGCATGTGGAACTAGAACAGTCTACCCCAGTAAGCAAAATAAAGGGTTCAGTTCAACATTCCAACCACCTGAAGAAGGCTGGAGTGTACAATGGCCAAAACGTTGTAATAAATATGGCGACAAAGATGAAGACAATAGTCCAAATAATGTAAATAATGTACATAATACCTCATCTCAGAAATACAGACAGATACACTTTTCTTTCTAATAAAATTATCCTGTTTCTGAATACTTTACTTGCTTAGCTTTTGGAATCTCACTATTTAAAAAACATTAAAAATTTTATTCACTGTAAAGAAAAAAAAATAAAATAAAAAACAAACATACAAAAAAGTCATTTGTCTGTGAAGCACTCATAAAATTGGCAAAATCCAAGTGGTATAAATACGAACTTCCTCTTAGTTTTTATCAAACACTCAGATTAATGAGCTTTTTAAGTCCTTGTAGGAGGGAAAAAAAAGTACAAGGCTCTCTCTTCTCCCTGCAGCTAAACCACCCCCCAGCCCCTCTCACAAGAATTGCATTTTTCGTTCTTATATAATCAACAATTTAAGTATCCCAACCCCCAATGTACAAGTGGTGGTGATTTTTTTCTTTTTTGCATGAAGAAAAGACAGCATGAAGTGTAATTGCAATGAGAAGGAAGAGAAAGATCAAACACAATGCACAATACATCATTAAATTTAAAAAGGACAAAGAAAAAAAGACGCAAGGTGAAGAAACGGCTCCTTAAAATGAACAGACAATAAAGTCATGCAAGGGTTCCAAAAATCATGGTGTATTAAGAAAACCGAATACAACGAAGATCCCTACCCCAGAATAAAGAACTTACAACAAACTCCGACATTTTAAGAACTTAGCTTTTTATGTCCAGGTTTTAAGGAGTTATAATAAACAGCAAATACTGTATCGTGCCTCAATGACCAATTGTATTTAAAGCGATTTAACTGGCCTAACATCAATTCTTTAGGATTCGTTGATTGATTGATTTGTTTTTTATAGCTTGTCAGCAATTTGCAAGTTTTTTAAAGCCAGAAAATATTTTTAGATTGTAAATATTGTTTTTTGGAGATAATAATGATTTAGTGATATGTCTTACTAATTAACCCATAGCTAGGGGGAGAAGAGGTGGATTCATAACTAACCAGAATTTGATAAAACAAGAAATTATAATGTGGGTATAAAGTGGGGGATCCATTCTGGATTACGATCAATATAAAAACTGATCCCTCACTTCGTGGCCACGGTAGTTTCTATGCATTTACATTCCAGAGAATGTAATTATATCTACATGACATGATTGTGTAGCTACTCAGTATTTCATTGATTGATTTGTTTTCTACAGCTTATCAACCCTTTGCAGCTTATATAAAGTCAAAAAATATTCTTAGAGTGTAAGAATTTATTTTTGGAGATAATGATGATTTAGTGATATAAGTCTTACTAATTAACCCATTTGTGGGGAGAGAAGAGGTGGATTCATACCTTTGCCCAAGGGTATTTGTACGTAAGTAAATATAACAAACTCAACTTGAATTGGAACTTGGCTCTCTGATTAAAAGTTCCGAGATAGTATTAATTAAACCACCCAAACATTCAAGTTTACAGCACCTGATCTTCCAAAATCTAAGTAATGATCAGGCTCAACATTGCTGAACTTCAGTGAACATACGGGAACCAATGTTTCAATGTGATATGGCAGTATGTGTCTTTATAATTAACAATGGTAAACATACCACTAAATATATTCCAATTATATACTTTAATTAAAAATTTTTTTCTAACTATTTCACTTTAAGCAAGGCAATAAAGCCACTAAGATGCAAGGGGGGGTGCTACTGAATGTGAGAGAAAAAGTCCTTGTAAGCTACAAATGCTGGTTCACTGTATTATGCTCTAGACAATTTTTCTTGACAGGATCTATCTTACACATTTATAAGTCATTCATCCATGCATTGAATATTGCTGCTATATTTGATATGGTGTTTCTAATGTGAATTTACTTTCTTCATAAAATACAAAGAATAATATGCAATATTATTGGTCCTGACCTGACATCTCGACTTCAGTCACTTTCCCAGCACTGTAACATAGTCATTTCTATAAATATTTTCATGCTGATTATTCTGATAAGCTTTCCAGTTTGGTACTTAGACTTTATGAATTGGTGCTAAGATTTCATTATTTTATAATTGAAGTTTTATTTTTTCTCTCATGCTTTTAGTTTATGGAACATTCTTTCAGCTTCCTTATTTCCAGTCAACTTTGATCTTCAAATATTTAAATGCAATGCCAATTTTTATCTTCCTGTTTTTTTTATTGTTCTCTTTCCTTAATGATGTTTTCTGTTTCTCATAATCTCTCGCACTCAGTAAAACGTTACGTCTTAGTGGCTTAAAAGAAAAGTCATGAGAAATACTTCAAGGACCAGATGCAACTCACAGAAGATATTAAAAATGACAACAAATATTTTTAAATGGTCAAGTGTTCATAGCTTCAGTCAGTTATATGCCATGTGTGATACATTCTTTCGATACATGACTGACGAGGAAGATTTTTTTTTTCCCACAGTAGGTTGCCAATTCTTCCTGCGGTAGACCAGTTATTATCCAAGACTATAAAATCCGGTCTGTCCTGCTATTTACCCATAGCTGGGGGGAGAAGAAGAGGATTATACCTTTCCCAAGGGTATTAGCACATAAGTGAATGTAATGAATTTGAGTGGAATTCAAACTCGGGTCTCTGATTCCTCAATCCATTACTCCATCATCTGACTGGAACAATTAAAGTAGTTATCAGAAATATTCTCCCTAAATATCTCATACTAACAGCCAGAATTATAATACAATATAAATGCAATGTAACAAGTATTTTTCTTTGTCAGTGAAAGGAGTTGCTAATATATATGTATATTTTTTTATTTTGTCTTTTCTCATCATCATTGTAATTTGTTTTTTGATTCATTTTTTTTTCTTTTTTTTTTTGGGTCATCTTTCAGCTGGTCCATTTTCTAACCTTTGAGGGGAAACTAAATAAAATTGATAAATGAAATAGTAATAAAAAAAGAAAAAAAAAAAGAAAAAAGAAATATATTTTTCCATAATGGAAGTAGTAAAGAAACTAGAAATGGTTTTTGGTCATCTACGCAATTTTATGACCTCACTTTCAGGAAGGACCGAAATTTCTCTTACCACTTTCTGATGCAGAGCATCTGGAAGTGCCTTTCAGCTTCACTCAGGAGGTGGGGTCATTCCAACTCCAGGCAAAGTTGACTTGAATTCAATCACTTTAGCTATTATAATTCTGACCTACCCTAACTTACTTCTGAACCAAAAAAGAAAACAGACATACCCAACAGACATTAAGAACTTTGTTTCCATATAGTCACCATAAAACGGGATAAATGGTTCATGGTAGAAACTCGAATTTTGTATGCTTCTTTTTTGTTTCTCATATGGGAACATGCACAAACCGGCAATACACCAAACAACCAACCTCTAAATTCTATATCTTTGTCAGGTGAAAATGTGTCTATTGTAGGCTAGTTCTGGTCAGTGTGCTATATTGTTCCTGGACAGCATTTGCATAAACCAAATGAAAGTTAAAAATGAAAACAAAATGTCTGAGAGCACAACTCTCTCGGTTAATAATAAGTTCTCTTGTACAAGTCAAACATGTTGGGCGTTAGCAAAAATCACTGGACAAAAATCTATAAAACAAAAAAGAATAATTCCAGAATTCCCATGGTTTTTATTTTAATTCCAATATTCATAAGATTTCCCATATCATTGCAAAAGATTTCCAGTATTTAAAACTCAACCAAACAATTAAAAAGATATTCAGCAAGAACCCAATTTATGCTTGGCATCAGCTCCTCGCCCCCAAATCTACACACACTCCTAACATCATCTGACATACATAATTCACCACCTCACCAAGGGAATATCACCTGCAATAATCCCCAATGCCAAGTCTGTAAACATATCCCTAATAGCAATTTCACCACCATCACAGTAATCACACTGTTCAAACTACCAGCTTTGACTTGTGTCAGTTCAAATTTGATATATTTACTTTTCTGCCACAAATGCAAAAAAGGGAATTATGTTGGAGAAACAGGAACACAATTCTATCTTTGGTTCAATAACCATTAAAAAACCATCAAAGACAACAACAATTTCCCTGTCACTGCCCACTTTCAACCAACTGTTTCATAATGACATCAAATCCATGCTTTTAGCATCTTCATTCAACAGCTGACAAGAAAGACGCAGATCAGAGTTGAAATATATTTCCGAAATAAAATCACACATTGAAGCATTAAACAGAGATTTGGGTTATACTCAAAATATATAATTTCTACAGAGAGACCTCTAACCAACAGCAGCAACATTCTTTGTTTCTTCCTTGTCTCATTGAAAAAAGACACAGGCATGTCCTGAAAATACCGACTTTAAAATCATTCTCTTGGTGTTTCAATTTAGTCAAAAGCCTAATATGTGATAAATATTATTAATCATACTGCCAATATTGTTCCATTCCTCAAATTTTATTAACTTGCCTATTAAATCTCTCTCTCTCTCTCTCTCTCTCTATATATATATATATATATATATATATATGTATATATTGAACCACTAGGCTATTGTTCCATAGGATATATACCTGATGAAGGCCAGAGAGCACAATGGCTGATATGTCAAGATAACAAAGATGAAGATGAGTTCAAATATAAATAAACATCCACTGATTTGATATTAATGTCCGAATTTTTCAAATTGAGAAAAACATTGATCGGAACACTGGTTTTAACTGTGAGAGTTTTTTCAGATACATGTATTTTGCATGTAGCTATTGATAAAACAAGTAGTTTAATTATGGCAAAACCACTTAAATGCCATCCAGTCATTATAATTCTTGAATTTAACATCTGATAACTTTAAACAATGGCTTTTAATCAGTGGTCAAATGGGACAAGGAACGTCTTGTCATTTTAACTCTGTAACAAAACTTTCATTTAACCACCACAGAGAAACCTTTCTGCTTTCCATCAGAAAGACAATTATCTGTACTTTCGGGAAGGGGGGGGGGGCTCATGTTTTCCACTGACATGAAGTGGAATGATTATATTGAATCAACTGCTAGAAAAGCTGGTTCACTGCGTCTTGCCAGACATCTTGCATATTTATAAATCTACCATTCGTTTGCACATTGAATATTGCTGCCATGTCTTGTTAAGTGCACCTACTATATATCTCAAGATTCTCAACAAAGTCCAAAGAAGGCTCTGTAATCTAATTTGGTACGAATCAGACATCTTGACTTCAGTCACTTTCCCCACTGTGATATGGCTTCCCTCTGTCATTTTTACAAATATTTTCATGACAATTGTTCTGATGACCTTTCCTCCATGGTTCCTCAACTGCATGAATTTAAGCATGCTACTTGATTGGCAACTAGGTCTCACCGTATTACTGTCAAGCTTGCAAGATGCAACCATATGTTCTATTCTGATGGTTTCTTTACACACACTTATCGCCTCTGATCTCTATTGGTTTCTTGCTTCTCTGCCCACTACAATCTTCAAAAATTTAAATACAATGTCAATCACCATTTTCTGTTTTCCTGAAACCTGTTCTTTTATTGTCCTTTTTCCTCACTAAAGTCTTTTCGTAACTCTTTCACTCCCAGTAAACCCTGGTGTCTTAGTGACATTATTGCCATCTTCTGCCTTCCTGAACCATGTCCTTTTCTTTTCCTTTTTCCTCACTAAAGTCTTTTTGTTCTCTTTCACTCTCGGTAAACCCTGGTGTCGTAATAGCATTATTGTTTTACTTAGTGTGAAAAAATTAAAAAAAAAAGCAACTGTAATATTATCAGTCCTGACCTAGCATCTTGACTCACCATTGGGAAATGGCTTCCCTGTGTCTTTTCTATAAATATTTTCATCATGATTATTTTAATGAGATCTCCATCTTGTTTTCCTTGACTGTTCCAGATTAGCCAATAGGTCTTATCATTCTATTCTTGAAATAGAGAGACGTAACTGTATGTTCTACTCTAATAGTTTTGTTTCTCGTCTGGGGAACTCTCTTCTAATTTCTTGCTTTCTTGCCAACTTTGATCTTAAAAAATTTAAATGCAACATCAATAGCCATCTTTTCACACCTGTCCTTTTATTGTCCTTTCTCTTCACTAAAGTCTTCTCATTCTCTTTCACTCCCAGTAGCTCCTTGCATCTTAATGGCATTATTGCCTTGCTTGAGGTGAAATGATTTAAAAAAATGACGCAATTACTTTAAGATAATACCCTGAATAAAAGATAATATCTACTTTTACGTAACTTAATATTATCAATCACTGAATGCTCTGTACCTACCTTGACTGCATCAATACATTCAGGCTCAAATGAACACTCCCTGTGTTTTCAGTGCGGAAACCGAATTTGCTGAAATGACTTCCCTAAAATGACAAAATTAAAAGAAAAAAAAAGAATTTTAATGAAATAACCTGCTGAAAAGGCAATAAAAAAATTCATGGATTAAGCAAAACTAGTTTAAAGAAATTAATAATAACTTAAGACTGCACTTTACGATGATTTCAACTCCTGACTGAAATGATGGAAATGTGATTGACAAGGATCTACACTGAAAAAGAGATTGACTCACTTTGTTTGAATTTCTGGAATGGGGAGTTATCATTATTGTTGTCACATACCTATGGACTATAATGGGTATGCCCCCCCCTCCCATAAATACAGTAGTAAATACTGTACGTGGTCTGCAGTTGGAGATCCGTCTCCAGCTGTGCTGATAAAACTCTCTGCCTCCAGGTAGAGAAGATCCCGAGATATGGCTATGTCAAAGGGCAGAGTCTCATCTCGGGAAACAGCTACCCGACTCCATTTTATACAGGGAATTTTTTGCCAAGCTTACAGGCTCGGATACCCAACATTAAATTTGGCCTTGTGCCAAATCTGACCGCATGGTAGATATTCTGCAGTTGGAGATTCATTGTGGAATTCCTTTGCCTCACTTCTAGCAGTTGGCTACTTCTATGCACCGCTGGCGAATCTAGTATGTGTTGTTCGTGTCCTAAGTATTATCGTTCATTATTAACTTTCATTTGAGTATTCTATTCAGTAACCTTTCCTAGGTTACAACAATTATTTGCACTATTTATAATCAATTTATTGTCCTCATCTTTGTTGTTTTTATCACAATATTTTGGCTTCTATACCCCCCCCCCACCAAAGCCTTCCTCAGGTGTATATCAATCTGGGTAACCTACAGGGAATTCTGAACTGAACTATTCATTTAATCTACGAGGATAGATTGTCCTCTTTCCACTACTCATGGCTAGGAATATCTCATCTAGTTCTTATTTAGTACTGTTCAGTTCCACTGAACACAAGTTATATTGACTCACTGTTCAGTTTTTGAATTAAACTTCCTTTTACTTTTAATTTAATTGCATAATTAATTAATCACACAATGCCTACAAATAGTGAACATACATTGATTTTTTTTTATGGCTTATCATCTCTTTCTGTGCTAGTTCAAGCCAGAACATATTTTGGATTATAAAAATAATTCTTTTTTTTATTTGCAAATGAACATTGCATTAACAATTTTTGGAAGATAATGATTTTTTTCCTAATTTCAAGTCCTACTATTTAACCCATAGCTGGAGGAGATGGGTTAATACCTTTCCTAAGATTATTTGCATATAAGTGAATGTAACAAACCCAACTGGAATTCAAATGCAGCCCTCTGAATTCCCATTCCTAGCCACTATCTATTACAGCAGAGAACCACTGTCCTGTGGAATCAACTCCCAACAGGACGTGTCCTCAATCACTACAATCTTAACCTATTCAAGGCTAGGGTTAATTGCTATCTCTTTTATTTTAATTACCTTCACTCCTTGGCAATGTTTATTTTTTTAAAAAGTGATGACTAGAATTGTAATAAAACCTAAGTATATGAAAGTGAATTTATACATTTTTTTTGTCCTTGAGAATTTACAACAAAAATATTAAACACTATTTATTAGATTGCTTATTTCCAAGAATAATTTTATATTTACAGCATTCTAAAAATGACTACAATTAAAATTAATCCAAGGCAATATTTATCATTTATCAATTTATAAAGAAATAAATATGGAAACAAATTATTAAAATGGGAGCCAACTATAAGTAACTATAAGTATATAATAACTTATTATTTAACATTTTATAAAGTTCAAATCAATTGGCAATTAGGTGATGTTTTGACAACCTTTCCAATAAACAATCTAATAAAATAAATAGTGCTTTTTATTTTTGTTGTCAATTCTCAAGGACAAAGAAAATGTATAAATTCACTTTCATGTTTTATTAAAATTTTAATCATTGCTTTTAAAACAATAAACATTGCTGAAGAGTTAAGGTAGTTAAAATAATAGCAGTGTCAAGGGCAAAACTGTCCTTTTGATATTTTGTTTATTCGTGGGCATGAAGGTCTATGTTTATTAATATGTTAATATTAACATTTATGTGTGCGTCTACATGGGTATGTTAATATTAATATATCTTACATATTAGCAAAATATAAGACAAACATTACAGGCCATCCTCTGGATTTAGTAATTACCAGGCCTGATATCTTCCTAGGCTTAATTAAGCTGTTAAGTGCAGATACTGAAAAAATGAACCCATGACATCCAATTTTTTAGAGGTTTTTTTTTTAATCATTTTACCCCAAACAAGGCAATAATGCCACTGAGACACAAAGTGGTTCCTGGTAGTGGAAAACAATTAGAAGACTTAGTGAAGAGAAAGGACAAAAAAAGAACAGGTTTCAGGAAAGAAGAAGATAACTATTGAAGATGCATTTCAATTTTTGAAGATCATGAAAGCAAGAAATCAGAACAAAGTTCCAGAGGCGAGAAGTGCTAGAAAAGAAACATTTATTATAGAACTGACAGTTCCACCTAGCAATTTCCAACAGTAAAACGATGAGACCTAGCAGCCAATCTAGTAGTACGTTTAAATTCACACGGTTGAGGTGCCAAAGAGGAGAGCTCATTAGTAGAAATTGCCATGAAAATATCTTGTTATAATTCTTCATGTGTCCCTCCCTTCAATCCTTAGCACGACCATTACACCCTGCCAACACCTCATAAATAATGGCCTATTCCACTTTGATCACATGAAAAAGACATCAGAAATGCTATTTGGTTTCGACAAGAAAATGAATGAAAGAAAGAAATCGAAGAAAAAGAAAAGAGAGAGAAGAAAGGGAAGAGAAGAAAAAAGAGAGAGAAAAGACATTGTTTGGTTTCAGTGAGAAAAACAAAAAGAAAAGATGATGGATGAGGCGATAATGTGTTTAACGTTTTCTTCAGTGAAATGGAAATTATTTTTGTTTGTACGAAATATATTTAACAAAATAACAAATATTTAAAAATGTGATAGGGGAATTTCTATGGATATTTTATTGTCGGTTATACCTAGCTATTTTCAACAGTAAAACAGTGAGACCTAGCAGCCAATCTAGTAGTGGACTTAAACTCATGTGGTCAAGATACCAAGGAGGAGAGCTCATTAGAACAACTGCTATAAGATTATTTATAGAAAAGATAGAGGGAAGCTACATCACGGCAGTGGGAAACGGACTGAAATCAAGTTTGACAGCTGTCAGATTACCATTAGCCAGCAAGGATAGATTAGGCAAAAAGAGCCAAAATTTTAACAGAACTTTATGCAATAATGGATTGATTTCATTATTATTATTATTATTATTATTATTGAATAGATGTTAAAACCCTTTAGGGAGAGAAAGTCTCTCTGGCCCAAAATGAGTTAGTAAATTGGTTCAGAAAAGAAAAACAACCTTCAATTTTAAGGTACTATTGCCTTGGCTGGCAACCAGTCTAAGGGAAGGAAATCACTAAATTCAAAACCAACCTGCAAAGGGATGGGTTCCATAAGGCTATCTTGCCTTAGACACACCTGCTAATGCTAATACTGCAGTACATCTGATGTCCTGATGACCTTAATTGATTAAGTGACTCATGTATCAAGTTGTTTATATATGACGTAAGTCTTATTTTGATTATATGTCTATCATTCCCCTGTGCTTTGAAAATTACTGCAACATTATCGATCCTGACCTAGCATCTCAATTTCAATCGTTTCCCCACTGCTGTAACAGTTTCCTTCTGGCTTTTCTATAAATGGTTACATGGTATCTCAAATTTGAACACAGTACTAGA
Source organism: Acanthosepion lycidas (assembly GCA_963932145.1). NCBI lineage: Eukaryota > Metazoa > Mollusca > Cephalopoda > Sepiida > Sepiidae > Acanthosepion > Acanthosepion lycidas. Next base: position 19,311,696 of record OZ010604.1, read on the forward strand.
TTGGCAGTTAGGTCTCATCATTTTACATTTGAAACCACTAGATTTAACCAAAACTTCTATGCTAACAGTTTATTCTCTTACACTTCACACTCCTGGAACTCTCTTCTGGCTTCTTACTTTCCTGTCCATTTCAAACTTCAAAAATTTAAATGCAATATTAATCGTTATCGTCTCTCTTCTTAAGTCCTGTTTTTACTTGTATTCCCTTCTTAATGGTTTTGTCAGTTGCTTTCACTCTCAGTAATGCCTTATGTGTTAGTGGCTTTATTGCCTTGCTTGGGGTGAAATGATAAAAAAAAATGATAATTTGTGATTACTCCAAAAGTCACCAAAACTCCAACTTCACTACAGCAAATTGTCCTACAAGACAATGGCCTAGTGGATTCAAGCATGGGTTTGTGAATTTATTGACATAGTGAGTTCAATCCCTGGGTTGGGAAGTGTGTACTTGTATTCGGTAGAAATAGGCGAGCAATAACTGAACAGTACTAAATAAAAGTAACAACTAGACGATATCCCTAGACATGAACAGTGGAATGTGAACAGTCTAGCCCTGTAAATTAAATAAAGGCTTCAGTTCAGAATTCCTTATTTTATCCAGATGCACGTGAGGAAGGCTGGAAAGCACAACAGCTAAAATGTTGTAAGAAAAACAATAAAGATGAGGATAATAGTGAAAATATAAATAGTGTAAATAATTCAAGACATGTTGGTATTGTCTACATTTATGCAAAAAGTTCAAAAGTAAAATACAGCTTTTACCTCAAAAGTTGATGGAATGCCTGTGTAAGTTGGATCCTCCAATTCTGGTGAACCTCCAATGAAGAAACGGCGCAATTCGGCCAATATTGAATTGCCACACGGTCTCCAACAGTCAATCTTCATTTTGTGCAACCCTGGATCAAGCAACACAAAAAAAATATCAATTCAATTCAAACAATAAAAATGACTCCTCACAATGGGATGACATCAAATTTAACGAGACACAATACCTTTAAGAAAACTGTGCCTCACCTGAAAAGGCAGAATCATTAAATGTAAATATTTTTGTTTAGAATATACAATATCTTTAAATTATTTTTTAATTAAATCTTTTTAATTTTTTTAATTGAATCTTTTATTTTTTAATTAATTGTTTTAATTCATTTCATTTTTAAATCTTTTTTAATATTTTCATTTTTCATAAATTATATCTTTTTTAATATTTTATTTATTTTCTATAAATTAAAGCATTTTTTATTTATTTTTTTATTAAATTGTTTTTAAATTTAATTTTTTCTTTTACACTCCTATTGTAAACAGTCTACTTAAATTTTTGTGTTGTTTTATTTTCATTGGTTAAGCAGAGTTCACTTGTATTTGATTTGTCAAGCAGGGTTCATATACATAATAAGATGTGAGGGTGTCATAATTATGTATGTAACTGTATCATAATTCTAGTTTGTCTATGCAAGATTTGGATGATAATGTGTGTGTGTGTGTGTGTGTATGTGTGTCTAGTAGGCATTATTTGTATTTGAATTTTGTCTACATGTTGATTTGGGGATATTTTTATGTTAACACTGGTCATGGTAGTGGTGGCTAAATATATGTTAGCTTCTTTTAGAATGGATTTAATAAAGGTTGGTGGTGTAATATAGTATTTTTGATGCGTGTTTACAGTTAGTAAAATTTTTATCAGGACTCCCTCGAAGTATTTTTACCATAAAAAATTATGTTCTTTTTTTTTTATTAGGACAGCATTTGTAAATTCAAAGTCATGTCCAGTCTTGTTCCTGTGTATTATGAGTGAGTTTAAATTGTTGTCCCAGTGTACGTCCCTTTTGTGTTCACAGATACAGGCTTTTAAATTTCGAGATATCTCGCTAATGTAAAAAAAAATGGAAGAAAAAACATCCAGACAAGAAAACAAGACATTTTTTATGAACTGTTTCAATCATCAATGACTTTGCTTAGTGGTCGTTCAAAGCCATTCTCTCTATGGAATAACCCTGACACATAATGCGTTCTTAAATAAATGCTTTTAGGTCTCACTGTCAGTAAGGATTTACTTTATAACACGCAATTATTATCTCTTTTGGACTTTCATTTGTGTAATTAACGAATGATAAATACCATCTTATAATTTGTGGTCACCTTACTAAAATGTCTGTTTATAACTATTTAGAGTCTGTCTATATTTCTGAGATGAGGTATTATGTACAGTATTTACATTATGCGGACTATTGTCGCCATATTTATCACAACGTTTCGGCCGGTTGTACAGTTGGAATTTTGATCACTGGGGTAGACATGCCATGTTTGATGGATGTCAGTTATCAGTTATCTCCTGCTAATTTTCCCTCTGAAAGTTCTCCACTCACACTCTTTGGGTCTGTCACTGGATTTAACCAACGCCTTTACCCACTGTGCCATGTGTCCTTGAGGACATCTGGGTATGAATTTCTGGGTATTATAAACCTAATGTTTTCAGCAACCATTTTTACCAGTGCTCATATTGCAATTTTGCTGTTATCATTCCATGTTTTTACCAGAGCTCATATTGCAACTTTTGTTGTTATCATTGCTTTTTCTCTGGCACTCCTTATTACTGGTTCCCATATTGTATTTAATTCTATGCTTGGTCGGCTCAGGAGATTTTTGTGGCCTATCATATGTGCTGATTCTTTGAGTTTGCGAATTTTCCAATGGTGTTCCCTCTCTATGATCTCAACACAATCCCACAGGGGATGGTGATCTCCATTCTCTCACCATATGTGGTCAGCCACACCTGATTTTTCTATTTCCCCTCACGTTACAGCATTCTGGTGTTCTTGAAGCCTTACCTTGAGGGGGCGGCCTGTCTCTCCTTTATATTCCTTTCCGCAGCTGCACAGGATAGTGTACACACAGTCTTTAGTCATGTTCTCCTGTATGGGGGGTCTCACTCAAGAGAGATATCTGTGAAGTGTTGTCAAGCTCTTGAAGGTTGTCCTGATGTTATATGGACCACAGATCCTTTGTATTTTCTCTGATAACCCCTTCGCATAAGGCAGGCAGACTGTTTTCTGAGTGTTGTTGTCCTCCTCCTCTATGGTGACAAAGATGAGGACAATAGTTCGCATAATGTAAATACTATAACTATTTAGCGTATAAAACAAAAAAACCAAGTTCATACTTTTGAAGCCTAAGAAAATTTAATAATAATAAATAATTAAATAAATTTTACCACAAAAAAAAATTATGGCTACATTATCATTTTTTTTTTATTGGCTGAGAAAAGTTTTTAAACACTTACCTGGAGTTGGTGGGATAATCAAATAGCTGTAGCCTTCTGTGCGATACCTTTGCCATGAATCAAGGGAGAGTACTTCCAGATAAATAATTGGAAAGTGGGGTACGTCCTCTGGAAAAGAGAAGAGTGAGATGGTGTAAATTTTAATAATAATAATAATAATAAACCTAACACAGTGATTAACACTACTACTACTACTACTACTACTACGAGTTTCTGCCATTTCATCTCTTCACTTATAATAATAATGGACTATTTGCGGAGGAGATTTCATTCTGATGAGTGAACATCTTGGTGTTCACAAAATAAAAATTATAAACAAAATGGATAATCAAAGTCTCCGTCTTCTTCTTATCAGTATAATGCTCTGTAATCTACATTGAGCTCTCCCTGGATTTATATCCTCCTCCTCGGAATTATCCCTTCCAGGCACAAACTGGTAAAACATATAATTATATATATATATATATATATATATATATATGATAAAAATATAGTTTTACGGTTGCAATGTTTATGGGTTAAAGTGCTCAATATCAAGAATAGAATGTATGTAAGTATCAAAGTGGACATTGAGGTCAACACTCGGCAGCCAGTCTGTTTCATGTTTAAGGGCAATCTTCAGGCAATATATATAGATATATATATATAATGTCAATCATCATCTTCTGTCTTCTTAATTCCTGTTTTTTTATTGTTCTCTCTTCTTAATAATGTTTTTTAATAATGCTTTTTTCTTAGATTTTTTTCACACTCAGTAACCCTTCTCAGTGGCTTTATCACCTTGCTTAGGGTAAAAAAAAAACAAAAGAAAAAGAAAAATATTTTACATACCAGATGTATTCAGTTTACTCAGTTCTTTTTTATAGAACAATTCAAAGTTAAAAGGAAAACTGTAATAGGCGACATTCTCCTGAAATAAAATGAAAAGATTGTATAGCATCAGGCATTGGAATGAGATTCTGAGACTAATTCAGACAAAGGATAGAATATTTTGTTGACAATGTCATTTTGATTATGTTTGCTTCTATTTATTCTTTAAACATTTTTTTCTCTTCTTTTTTTTCAAGTTTCTTATTTTAGGAACATAAAATTAATTTCTTATGAGCATTTGAATATATAAATATATTTCTTACACTATATTTTTTCCACTACACACACTGTGATTTTACACAGTCTAACTCTTAATTTGTATACAAAACATATCTTGCAATTCAATGCCCTTTCTAGATGTTACAAGCCTCTTCTAATAATAATATTGGTTTGGTTTGTTTTATGGCATATCAACCTCAGTGGGTTATTTAATACCAGCAAGGTTTTTATTACTGGTAGTATTTTTTTTTTCAAAAAAAGTATCGCTGTTAATATTTTTTCAAACATGTATTGCTGGTAATAGATTTTTTTTCAAAAATTTATTGCTGTAAATTTTTTTACAAAAACATTGCTGGTATTAAAACCTATTTTTTACACTTTCATAGTGTTTTGACCTCAGTGTTGGGGTTAACTATTTGCCCATAGCTGGGATGCTAGTTTTTGCATTGCATTCACTGTAAGGTTGTTTTTTTTATTACTCAACATATATTTTTCCAATCTTTCTTAAAGTTATTCGAGCTTAGTGATCCCTGTAGCTTTACAGCGTTCTCTTCTGGTATTTGCCTACACATTCAATTTCACAATTCGTACTTGCCTAAGACATGCCACCAAAGAAAAGAACTTGCCTAGGTGGCAAAACCATTGCCACGTGGCCTGCCATGCGAATAAGGGATAACGATTCGTCTTTAAAACATTCAGTTTGCCTTCTCAGAATGCCATCGGAATGCTTCAATTAAAGCCACCGAGTCTGAAGATGAACATAGCCATCGACTTTCCAGAAGAGCATACCTGCATGCTTCTACATGCAATGCTGAAAATGATGATCAAAGGACACAACAGCTGAGGAGAAATGCCTCTTCAACTGCTGCTGCACGTGAGGCTGAAACAAGATTGAGAATGCAAAAACGGCCATTTTCAAATTGTTAACTTCCCCCTCCATTTGGGGATGTGCCTGAATTGCACCCAAATGTTGTTACTAATATTGATTTTCAGGTGGGCTGACTTTAAACTTAAACTGCTCCAACTGAACGGTAAAAATTCCCAGTAATGAAAGACCTGGTTGAAGACGGGTTATACTGCTAGTATATATATATATATATATATATATGTAAAATTATTAACAGAACAAAATAAAACAAAATAAATAATTTAGAATAAAGATGAGAATATACTCAAACACAGGTATCTACTAAAAATAATATTTAATGTAATAAAAATATTTGTGATTAAAAAATAAAATCCATTAATTATTTATATATATATATATATATATATATATATATATATATATATATATATATATATACATGCACACACACACACACACATATATATATATAAGAAATATAAATAAATAAGAAAAGATATAGTACATCAAAAACAACCAAAGTAGAACTATCAACATAAGACAAAGACTAGTAGATAAGACCAAAATAATCTACTGTACCCAATGCAAGGAAAGACTCAAAACTCTAGAAGCTTTTTTTTATACAAACTTAACACTTCACATTCAATACAAGAGAAGGTATTCTGAAGTGCATATGAGATAATTAATGGGCGCACATATTTTTTTAGTAATTAAACAAATACAAATAAAATAATAAAAAGATAAATAAATTGCATTGTGAGATCTTGTTCCCAAAAACCGTTACACATGTCATCATGTTAGACTATTTCAAATGTCTGGATGCCCAAAGAATACTAGGGTGTGGACAAAGCAATTTCACTCTACAACACAGACACCACCTTGCTTCTTGGATAATGACTGCAATGGTTGAAAATCTTTTAACAAAATATGAACTTTGGACAGTTTATCCACTACTTCGAGCACAATACTCAACAGTTTATTCAAAGGTTGGAAAAATAAAATTCCACATAGAGTATATCGGTAAAAAGACAATATAAATAAAGATGAAAGGAAAACTTATCTTAGCTGATGGACATTTTCCATTTTCTTCTGAAGGACTTTATCAAGGCAAATTAAGGATTTTAATTTGGGACAAGTATTTATATACAAGAAAATTCCTATACCAAAAAATTTGAAAAACCAACATTTATGCTTTTATATATAAAAACTTGTCACAAAATCCATTCATCAAGGAATGTAGTTTTATTGCAACTGCAATTGTTGTGATTGTTTTTATATATATATATATATATATATATATATATATATATATAATAATAAAAATAATAATAATAAAAATGTTAATGGTCAGAGTTAAATTAGACCATGAAACAGTAGTATTAAAAAGTGCTTAATACACATATAAAAAAATAAAAATTTAACATGTAGAGCTTTTAGGCATAAAAATTACACGATCAGCTGATCCCACTACTTTCGTTTCAACATTACAGTATCATCAGGCAAATTTTAGTCAATTGAATTTCCTCCTTTAGGACTTCATCCGATGAAGTCCTAAGGGACGAAACATGTCACAGGAAAACTTTTTCCACTTTGTCATATATCTTTCCTCCAAAACTGTTCTTGATATATAAAAATTTATATATCATTATCCTATATATATATATATATATATATATATGCATGTGATAATTTAAACTGAGATGTTTTACACAAGGCTATTCATGACAACTATTTATAGCTTTCATTTCCTGCTTTCAATCCTCGCTGGCAATGTGATTTGACCGGCTTTTCCATAAATGGCTACAATTAACACCACAGCAGTTTCCTGTTCTTTCAGTGGTAGAAGTCCCTTTTTTTAACAAGGGAAACTATTTGCAACCTACATGAAATGACAAGAGGAGTCTCAAGTTCAACTTCACTGAGTGTTATTTCGAAGGAAAGTCCGATAAATAGAGTAAAATATCTTCACATAGAGAAGTGGTATGACAAATTAGTCCCAAATATCTGCATCCTGTAAACAGAGTCACTTGTTCAAATAAAACAATCAGAGGAGTATTTATTTAAGCAACAACAAAACTTTTTTAACCACATAGACTTAAATAAGTAAAAAAAATCTACTGAATTTTTTTTTGACCAGGTGGGGTATATAATCCAACATTCAATTTTTTTCTTTTTTTAATCATATCAACACATACAAGGTGATAACAAGGGGTTAGGGATTTTCTTCTTTCTTTTTTTTACAGTGAGGTTTACAATGAACTGACCAAGTATAGAAATGAATACAATATGGGAACCAGTAATAAGGAGAAAATTGCAATATGAGCTCTGGTAAAAAGCTGAGACGTTAGGTTTATAATACCCAGAAATACATATAGATGTCACATGGCACAGTGGTTAAAGGTGTCGGTTAGATCCAGTGACAGGACCCAAAGAGTGTGAGTTCAATACCCGGAAATAACTGATAACTGACATCCATTAGACATGGCGCATGAAACTAGAACAGTCAACCCCAGAGGGCGAAATAAAGGGTTCAGTTCGACATTCCAACCAACTGAAGAAGGCCGGTGTGTACAACGGCTGAAAGGTTGTGATAAACATGGCAACAAAGATGAGGACAATAGTCCGAATAATGTAAATAGTGTACATAATACCTCATCTCAGAAATTTACAAGTATGTATAAGAGTGGAAGATAACAGTTAACCCTAGCCTAGGACAGGTTAAAGTTGTAGTGATTGGAGAAACATCCTGTTGAGAGTCAGTTCCACAGGGCAGTGGCTCATGGGAAGAAGCTGCTCAAGCGGAACTTATCTCTCACCAATGAAATTCAGAAGGAGTGTGAGTAGTCTGCTCCTATATAAGTGAAGGTTTGCCTTGGCAAGATCAGGGAATATAATTCATCCAAGCACTTTTCATAAAAGAAGTGGTAGAGCAGTGAGAGGCTTACCACATCCCACCTGTGGGAGAGAGGTTGAAAGGTAGAGAATAATTCATCACCCACAAGAACTCTGAGACACTTTTGAACTCTATTAAGGATGGAGACTGAGATCTGAGAAGCACCTACCAAAATATGATAACAGTACACCATTTTGGGCCTGATCTGGCACTTGTAAAAGTAGAAGATAGCAGGAGGAATCAGGTAATTACTGGAGCGGTACAGAGAGCCGACTATTTTACCTGCATCCTTAGCAATGGATCATAGGTATGAGTTCCGCTTTAGGTCAAGTGTGCATTTGAGGCCAAGCAGTCATTCAAGGCCTGGTGCTTTTCTGGGAGGACCTCCATTCATCCTGATTGGTAGTAGTTCGGGGTTAGATGATGGAATGTAACTAGCTTGGTCTTCAAGATATTGAATGTAACCAGCCAGTTTTTACCCCATTGGGTAGTCTGCGCAAGACTGGAAGAGAGATCAGTCACCAATCTCTGACCATCAAGAGTTTCAGAGATGCGCGCGTATATAGTGTATCATCATCATAGATGTTTACAAATGACCTGAATATATTCTTAAGCAGATCATTTGTGTAGATCAAAAAGTGGGTTGATCCGAGGAGTTATCTCTATGGGATGCTTGTGTTGACCTCTAGGGCTCCAAAGGACTGACCTTTGATAACTACCTTTAGGGACCTACCTGTTAGGAAGGATTTTATGATCAAGAAGACCTTTCCAACTTGAGAGATTGTGTAGTAAGCCTTTGCCACACCTTATTGAAGGCCTTTGAAATATTTAATGCTATGGTCCTTGAGGTTTGTTTGTCATCAAGAGCCTCAATGATTCTGTGAGTGATCATAGTTAGGACATTGGCAGTAGATCAGATCGAACAAAATACGTACTGCTTGTTGCTAAAGGGGTTGTTCTTTTCTAGGTGCTCAATGACCTTCTTATTGATTATGGCCTCAAAGGTCTTGCCGATGATACTGAGGAGTCTGATGGATCTGTACTGGGAGGGAAAAGATTGCAAACCCACGTCCTTGAAAACGGGGTATACACTTTCCACAGGCTTGGGAAGGATTTCTCCTTTAAGCAGCTAGGATTGGGGATAATTCCGGATTGATGTTCTTAAGGAATTTTGTCTAGCCCAGTGGCTTTCTTAGGGTCAAGGCCTTTTTAAATCTAGAGACTTCTTGTGCTGTGATGGTAACATTACTGAGATTGTATTCAGTGAGATGTGAGAACTTGGAAGAGATGGTCTTTGTTATTTAACATTGAGTTAGAGGCAAAGATAGAGGTGAAGAGGTTCACCTTATCTGTCAAGGAGAATCTATCTTCAAGGGCCATTTATAAGCGTAGGCACAGTTGTTTTACCTCTAATCATGATTTAGTTGATGATCTTCCAGAATTCACAGGATCCAATTTGTTTCTTTTCAAACTTAGTCTGGACTGCTTGTGCATAGCTGCACTTGATGTTTTCAAGAACTCTTTTGCAGCAATTGAAGGCAGTTCCGAATGCAATGAGGACCGAACTACATCACTCCTTGTGATAGATATTGAAGTAATGGTTTTAGTGATTTATAGCTGCAGCACATTCAGGGGTGAACCAATGTTGACTGTTTGGTTTTTGTTGGAATTTTTTTTTTGGTAGCGGGGGGGATAAAACTCTCCCTTCCAGAAGAGATCTAATCAGATACAAGGGGAGCAGTTTTTGAGGCAGTATGCTTGAAGAGGGTTGGGAGGGGAGCTTCCATCATGTAGGATCAAAAGGTGTCCCAGTTTGCCTTCACATAGCGGAAAATCGTTCTATGTAACAGTACACCAAGAGATACCTTTAGTTTGGCATCAATTTTTCCAAGTTCTCTTTCCTCATTATGTGTCTTAAAAATTTCAACTATATCCTCCTGAGTTTTCTTTTTGTTTCCATTCTATCTAGAACTTCATCATTGCTCACATGTCTGGTCCATGATATTCTCAACATCCTTCTGTAGAACCACAATTCTGTTACCTAAAGTCTTTTCTTCATCTGTATGGAGATGGTCCAGTATACACTGCCATATAGGAGGACCAATATTACATAACAGTTCAGCATGCTTTTCTTTGTTTCGAATGATATTTTTTCTGTTTCTTATTACTTTGCTTAGTATTTGTAAGGCATCTTTTCCTATACCAATGCACCTGTGGATTTTAGTGTTGCATTTTCCATCCTCTGTAAAACACTTCCCAGATATTTAAATTGTTGCACTTGTTTCATTTCAGTATCTCCAAATTATAATTTTCACATTCAGCTGTTCCTTTGCTAACAACCACGTTGGGCTGTTTCTTTTGTTAACAACAACATTAGGCTGTTTCTTTTGCTAACAACCACATTAGGCTGTTTCTTTTGCTAACAACCACGTTGGTCTGTTTCTTTTGCCAACAACCACATTGGGCTGTTTCTTTTGTTAACAACAACATTAGGCTGTTTCTTTTGCTAACAACTGCATTAAGCTGTTTCTTTTGCTAACAACCACATTAGGCTGTTTCTTTTGCTAACAACCACATTGGGCTGTTTCTTTTGTTAACAACAACATTAGGCTGTTTCTTTTGCTAACAACCACATTAGGCTGTTTCTTTTGCTAACAACCACGTTGGGCTGTTTTTTTTGCCAACAACCACATTGGGCTGTTTCTTTTGCTAACAACCACGTTGGGCTGTTTCTTTTGCTAACAACCACGTTGGGCTGTTTCTTTTGCCAACAACCACATTGGGCTGTTTCTTTTGTTAACAACAACATTAGGCTGTTTCTTTTGCTAACAACCACATTAGGCTGTTTCTTTTGCTAACAACCACGTTGGGCTGTTTCTTTTGCCAACAACCACATTGGGCTGTTTCTTTTGTTAACAACAACATTGGGCTGTTTCTTTTGCTAACAACCACATTAGGCTGTTTCTTTTGCCAACAACCACATTGGGCTGTTTCTTTTGCTAACAACCACATTGGCCTGTTTCTTTTGCTAACAACCATGTTGGACTGTTTCTTTTGCTAACAACACATTGGGCTGTTTCTTTTGCTAACAACCACGTTGTGCTGTTTCTTTTGCTAACAACCATGTTGGGCTGTTTCTTTTGATAACAACCACGTTGATGCATTCTTGCAATTGATGTTTAGTCCTTTCTTCTTGCTTTCCTTCGCTACCTATATACTGCGAAAGTAAAGGTTCAAGGGAGATATAAAAAGGTTTGAAAAACATTTGCTTTAACCTCTGTAAATAATTGTTATTGTGATTGTTACTAAGAAAAGGTAGTAGAAATGTTTACCCTTGAATACAACATTTTTTGTTTTCTTTTTAATAACTTCACTTCAAGCAAAGCAGTAAACGCCACTAAGACGCAAGGGGATTACTAAGAATGAAGGAGAATGGGAAGACTTTAGTGGAGAGTAAGGACCATAAAAGAACAGGTTACAGGAATACAGGAGATGGCAGTTGCATTTAACTTCTGTAAACAATTGTTATTGTGTCTGTTACTGAGAAATGGTAATAGGGATATTTGCACTTGAATACAACATTTTTTAATCACTTCACCCAAGCAAGATAATGATGCCATTAAGACTCATAAAGAGAAAGGGAAGACTTTATTGAGGAGAAAGGACAAAAAAAGAACAGGTTTCAGAAAGACACAAGATTACTTTTAAATTTTTTATGTTTAACTCTAGGTTCAAGTGTGGGGTGAGATAAAAAAAATGGTTGAAAAATATTGCTTTAACGTTTGAAATCAGCTGTTATTGTGGTTTTTATGGAGAAAAAGTAGAAGAGATATTTGCCCTTGAATACAATATTTTTTCTTTTCTTTTTAATAATTTCACCTCAAGCAAGGCAATAATGCCACTAAGATGCAAGGGGTTACTAAGAATGAAAGAGAATGAGAAAACTTTAGTGAGGCGAAAGGACAATAAAAGAACAGGTTACAGGAATAAAGAAGATGGCAATTGATGCTGCTTTTAAATTTTTGAAGATGAAAGTTGAAAGGAAAGCAAAAAGCTAGAAGAGACCAATTCAAGCAGTTACGGTAAGGTGCGGGGTGTGGGGCTCATTTAATACTTGAAAGAAAAATGTCCACTTAAAAAAGACATGCAGGTGTTGTAAATGGATAGCAATTAAGAATGAGAACATGGAGTCAATTTCGAGTTCCAGGTTTGTGATATTCACTTACATGCTCATATCATTGGGGAAGATATGAATTCATCTTCTCCCCCAGTTATGGGTTAAATAGTAGGACTTGCCTCTGGAAAAATCATTGTTATTCCCAAAAGATTTTAATGCAATATTCACTCATAAAAAGAAAAAGAATTATTCTCACAATCCAAAATAAGCCATAAAGCATTGATCAGATGTAAAAAGAAAAAATAAATAAAAATAAAGAGATCAATCAATCAACCATTTTAAAAAAAAAAAAAAAGTGCATTTCGATCTCCAACTAAAGACACGAACGAAAGAAATAAATTGCATAAATTGACTGATTTGGTTCAAGGCAGTTTTTATTTTTTAAGAAAAAGAAAGAAAAAAAAAAGAAAGCCTAAAATTTATTTTTGCAGATGGAGACGGTTCAGGGGAAGTAATCAACATATAAAAATACTGAATTTATTTCCCTTCATATTGTTTCATTTACTTATTTACGTTTTTTTTTTCACAACAAATTTTTTTTTTTAATCAGTTCACCCCGAGCAAGGCGATAATGCCACTAAGACGCGTTCTAATGGAAGTGAAAGAAAAGAGAAAAACTTTAGAAGAAACCGAAAACCCAATAACTGTATAAATTTCAAAGTTCAGACGGAGACGTTAAAACTAAAAGTATAGAGTTGAAAAAGACTTTTTAGAAAGAACCAGAAACCCAATCCTAAACAGGAAACAAGAGAAAAACCTCTAAGCCAGTTGGAAAGACCAGGGAGGAGTGTGAACTGGACAATAGGTGACCCTATCTACTCCTACTGTGGAAAAATTAAAAATAAAAAGGAATAAAAAAAAATAAATAAATAAATGGTAAAAATTTCAGACTTTATGTAGAGATGTTAGAAATATTGAGTTGAAGCAGAATTTAGAAGGACCCAGAAACCAAAATCTAAACAAGAAACAAGGGATAATCCTATGTTATGCACTAAAAGTTAAGCAAAGTTATACCCATATTAACAAGTACTAAATGGATGACATATCTTCAGTGATTGCTAATTCGATAAAATTTAAGTCCTTTATGAAATCTGCAATCTCCTAAGAAGCAAGTCACTAGTTGAAGCCTTTGAAAGTTTCTAATGATAAAAAATACGTATTTTCCAATGAAGACAATATTCTTTCACAGAATTAAAGTGAATGCATAAGAAATTAAAATAAAAAAAACTAACCTTGTGGATGACTTTTGTGGAACAAGTCTGAGTCACCCAGGACAATTCCTGACCAGGGTAAGAGGACCAACCTGTAAATATACAAAAAATAATACCATGTACTTAAGGCCAAGTAACGGTTTCTCATATCACAGAGGTAAAACTAGGCTATTTCCTGCCCAAAATGTTTTTTTCCAATGGTTCTATAGGAAAGAAATGCTATTTCCCACACAAATTACATGCCCACATTTATACCATATAAACTTTATTTTCCACCCAATAACAGACATTATTACAAAAATACCAAATAATGGCACAGGGGATAAAGGCGTTAGTTAGACCCAGTGACAGGACCCAAAGAGTTGTGAGTTCAATACCTGGTTAAGGTGGTGGAGAACTTGGAGAGAGGAATTAACAGGAGATAACTGATAACTGACATCCATTAGACATGGCACGTGGAACTAGAACAGTCTACCCCAGTGAGCAAAATAAAGGGTTCAGTTCGACATTCCAAATACCTGAGCGTACAACAGCCGAAACATTGTGATAAATATGGCAACAAACATGAGGATGATAGTCCAAGCAATGTAAATAGTGTCTTCATCTTTGTTGTTTTCAGCACACTTTAATTGATGAACTTGTTGAACTTCTTCAAATAAAGATTGTCTTTTGTGGTTGATACAAGTTGCAATAAATTTTTCTTTATTTTTTTCATTCTCTCAAAAAAACAAAAAAACAATAGAATTGCAAGACTGATTGTGATGGTCACGTGTTTATAGCACTAATGTGAGAACAAACAATATTAAAAGCTATTATTGGAGTTTTGAGGTATTTGTTTTAATCTTTTCACCCTAAGCAAGACGATAAAGCCACTAAGACTAAAAAGGCTAGTGGAATTGAAAGAGAATGAGAAGACTTTAGTAAAGTGAAAGGCAATAAAAGAACATGATTCAGGAAATGATTATATATATATATCTCATAGCATTTTTTTGGATTACATCTCTATTTTCGTTGTCCTCTTATTACTGAGAAGTAAAAACAAGAACAAAATCTACTTCCATACCCGATGATGTCTGTAGGAACAGACGAAAGCTTGTAAAAATTAAAAAGACCTTATGCAACTGGAATTTATAAACGGGGATCATATCATTCATATACAAGTTCGGGGTTGATGTATCTTATTTATATAGTTTGCAACGATGTATTCTCGCCATTTAAATCATTAACCTCTATATTTGTTTTTTGTATGAATGATTCATGAATTTATATATATATATAGATATATATATATGTATATAAGAACACTCACCATGAAAGTATTTATAGAAAAGGCACAGAGAAACTACATTTCAGCAGTGGGAAAGTCAGCAAAGCTGAGATGGCAGATCGGAACTAATAACACTGTAGATTATTCTTTGGATTTTATCAAGAATCATATATATATATATATATATATATATATTTGAGAGAATAAGAACTTTATGCCATCAGGAAAGAATGCAGAAACACTGCACCAATGTTTCATAGCCCTGTTGTCGACAACATAGATGGAAGATGACAACATAATGAGGCTATCGTTACTTTCAGGCAGCAATAGAAAGAACTATTTAGGTATAAAAATATTTATGAATGTTTCATATAATTATATAATTACTCTATTTTTATATTTAGGGCTCTGTATTTTAAATATTTTTATTAGTTTTAATAGATATGCACTTTTTGCGCAAATATTAAATTTAAATTATATATATATATATATATAGATATATATATATATACTAGCAGTAGAGCCTGGCATTGCCCGGGGATGTAACAGTAAGAGATAGATCAAGTATCGACCATCATAAAGACTGAAAAATAAAATTGACAAAGATTATTGTTTAATGTTGACAGACACGCATGTCTTAATTAGTTTTATTTTTTTGTTTTGTTTTTTGTTTTTGTTTTTTTTTTACGAATTGGTCAAACCCAAACTCAAACAAAAATATTTTTTTCAATCATTATTAGTCTACCGATTGAATAGATTTTTATTATAAACAATTGTCTTGTAAATGGAATTTTTAAAGCATTCTGAATGTAAAAATAAAGAAAAAAAGTGTGCAAGACAATAGGAAACACTACCTGCCAAAAAAAAAAAAAAAAAAAATGAAGTTTTGTTGAAATCGGTTGAAAAATGTAGGAAATCTGATCCCATATATAAATGAACACACACACACACACACACACAAACAACCAACCTGGGTTTTATAATAAGTATAACTCGATAACTCGATATTACTCAGTATAACTCGATATGAGTTGTCCCCCTTTCATTAATGCCTCTTAATCGTGTTTTCAAACTGATTTCGTCCAAAAACAATTGCGTTTTTCCAATTTTTGGTGCTGTCAGAACCACCACAAGGTAATTTTACATAGTCCTGTGAAGTTTTGTTGAAATCGGTTGAAAAATGTAGGAAATCTGATCCAATATATAAACGTACAGACACACACACACACAATCTGCGTTTTATAATAAGTAAGATATATATATATATATATATATATATATATATATATATATATATATATATATACTGGGTGTAACAGCATGGGATAACTGTCTATCCCACAAAATGTTTAATATCTAAAAAATCTGCTAAACTAATTGAGTTTCTTTTTTCCAAGTTTTCAGATAAAATATTTAGCCATCTTGACACCATTTGTCATAAGAATCAACGAAAAACCTTTTGAGTTATTCAGCTAGAAAGAAAACAGGTTAAAATCATTTTGTGTCAGCCCCACTATCTTCCCAACTGAGCAATGGTGAGAGGAAAAAGATCATTCAGTCCTTCAGTAATTGTACCAACATTCATACTCTGGCTTCCATCTTCAAAGTCCATTCAAGGACTATCAAGAAAATGGTGAATAAGTTTAAAAAAGAGGGAACAGTAGAGAGGAAAACTGAACCAGGTCACCACCGCAAGAGGGCTAATCATTTCAACTTAGAGCTAAATACATTCTTATTGTTCAAAGTAGAGTCCAATAGTATTATAAAAGACTCGGATAACTCCAGTAAGATATCTTTAATCATTTCTAAAATACAACAGTTCAAAGCTTAATCTTACAATTGGACAATTTTGCTGTTACAACCGGTATATATATATATATATATATATATATATATATATATATATATATATATATATATATTTACTTATTTTTTTTTATCATTTCGCTCCAAGCAAGGGAATAAATCTACTAAGACACAAGGGGTTACTGAGTGTGAAAGAATATGAGAAAAAAATATTATTAAGGAACGAGAACAATAAAAGAAAAGGAATTAAGAAAACAAAAAATAACAATTGACAATGCATTTAAATTTTTGAAGATCAAAGTTGACTGGAAAGTAAGAGGCTGGAATTGTAAGTCTGATTAGTTTGACAAGGTCAAATTGGCAGCTGATCTCAAAAAGGACCTACAAGGAACAGCTTTTAATCTTCTGAGAGAAACCTTTTCACCTTCCATTAGTATGGCTGATGCTAACCTCCCCAAGGGTGACTCATTGCACCTTCTTAGACATGAAGTGGAAAGAGTATATTGAATCAAATACTAAATCTGCAGTGAAGAAAGTTGCTTCACTATGTTGTGCCAGACAATTTTTATCGTCAGAATCTATCTTACATATCTGTCTTCTTAATTCTTATTCTTTTATTGTCTTCTTTCCTTAATATTTGTTTTTCTCATATTTTCTAATACTCAGTAACTGCTTCCATCCTAGTAGCTTTATTGCCTTGTTTGGGGTGAAATGATTAAAAAAAACTCTTAGGATAAACCTTGTGGTTAAATCTAACAATTTTAACTGTAAGACCTAACTGCCAATCTAGTACTGCACTTAAATTCATAACATCTAAGTACCAAAGAGAAGAGCTCATTAGAACAATTACCATGAGAATATTTAGAAAAAAGGTGCCAGGAAGCTACATTATGATGGTTTGAAAGTGATGGAAGCCAGGATCCCAGTGTACGACCAATAACATTGCAGAGTCTTCTTTGGATTTTATCAAGAATCTCTAAATACATAGCAAAAAAAAACAGACCAGATATGACAGCAATATTTTAATTCAGGGACAAATGATAGACATAAATGTGTAAAATAGATTCTGCCAAGAAAGATTGTCTAGCATGATACATTGAACCAACTTTCCTAGCAGCAGACCTAGCAATTGATCCAATATAATCAATCCATTTCATGTCTGTGGTTAACATGAGACAAAGAAGCCGCAATGAGTTGCTCTCTAGGAGTTTAGCATCAACCATTAAGTAAAAAAAAGGTTCTCTAAGATAACTCAAAGACAGCAATTTTGTTTTTGAAGCACTAAAATTAAGCTATTTCTTGCTCAAATTAACAAACAGATTGAAGGTCATTTTTTGAGCTCAGCTGCCGATTTGACCTTATCAAACTGAACAGACTTACCATTAAGAAACAGTAAATAGTTGTGCCATCAGCAAGTTTTCTTATTCTCAACTTGAGACAAAAATTTATTTATCTCAAAAAGAAACAGACATAATTGAAAGGGACAACACAAATAGAGAAAACAACTATAGTAATAAATAATAATAGGTTGACCCTAACCAAGATGATTAAGTCAATGTGACCGTTCCTTTCCATATTTTCATAGCATGTGCTTCACCAGGGCTACAGATTTTAAATTCAGAGTTTTCCTTCTCCTAGACTGGTTGCCACCCAAGGCTATAGAATCCAGCCTGTTCTACTATTTATATAGAATTAAAAGCTCCCCATGTTCTAGTTGAATTTTGAATTCAGAGTTTTCCTTCTCCTAAACCCGTTGCCACTCAAGGCTATAGAATCCAGCCTGTTCTACTATTTATATAGAATTAAAAGATGTTCTAGTCAAATTTTGAATTCAGAGTTTTCCTTCTCCTAAACTCGTTGCCACTCAAGGCTATAAAATCCAGCCTGTTCTACTATTTATATAGAATTAAAAGCTCCCCATGTTCTAGTTAAATTTTGAATTCAGAGTTTTCCTTCTCCTAAACCCGTTGCCACTCAAGGCTATAGAATCCAGCCTGTTCTACTATTTATATAGAATTAAAAGATGTTCTAGTCAAATTTTGAATTCAGAGTTTTCCTTCTCCTAAACTCGTTGCCACTCAAGGCTATAAAATCCAGCCTGTTCTACTATTTATATAGAATTAAAAGCTCCCCATGTTCTAGTAGAATTTAGAATTCAGAGCTTTCCTTCTCCTAGACTGGTTGCCACCCATGGCTATAGAATCCAGTCAGTCATTTTATTTTAAATAGAATATATAAAAGCTCCCCATGTTCTAGTCGACTGTAGTCTGGATCATTGAATCAATGTGAACGTCTCTTTCCTTAGCTGCATAGCATGTGCTTCGCCAGGGCTACATACAGTTTTGAATTCAGAATTTTCCTTCTCCTAGACCGGTTGCCACCCAAGGCTATCTGTGCTTCTATTTACCTATAGCTGGGAGTAAAAATAATAATAATAAAAGAAAACAACGGAAATTTTGCAGTAGATTTTCCAACTCTGTCAAAAATAGGTTTTTCTAAGCACAGCTTTTCATATGATGCTAAACTCTATATTTATTTTCCTTATGTATTTATATGCAAGGCTTTCTTCAACTTCCTTTGTGAATCAATGTCGTTTACTTTGAAAAAACACCTTCAACACATGCTCTGCTAAGCCTGAGTTAGTTGTTTCTTTCTAGATAATACCTGGTTTAGTATTACTAACAACTGATATTTTTTTTAAAGGGCTGCTGACTTTTATCTTGTTTTCTCTGCCACAGCTGCATGAGATGTTATCTATGCAGCCTTTGGTCATATTTTTCTGAACGTTTGTGTAGAGGTTGCAAAGCGTATTTTTACAGTGAAAGATTATCATAGTACTAACATTCAAATCCTTCAGTACTTTCCTTGTGGTCTTTCTTAGATTGCATAAGAACACTTTATTGTTGTAAACTTCATGGTTTTTCATTATTTTGACTTATCTGGAAGTTTTGTGTTAATGGGCTAAGAGGCTGCTTTGTTTTCATATGAACCAATTCATGCTGGAAAGCCAGTTTTTATTGGTTTATCTTGTAAGCAAGTAGAGTCTCGATCTCATAATAGGTTTTTAACATTTAACAGGTAGAAAGAAATCCTACAATACTGGGGAGAAAGATATCAGTGACTGGACTTATGAAACTAATTGTCCTGAAAAATTGCTTTAATAGAAAGATTTTATAAATTTCAACCAAAGTACCATTGGCTGCTCGGTCAATGATTTTTTTTTTTAAAGGAAACGCTTAATAATATCCAAGGGCCAAAACATATAACTAACAAAAACACGAGTAGCCTCCCTTAGACTGCTATATCATCTATATTGTATATAATCGAGAATAGGCCGCGTTTTTTCGCCAAAATTTTGATAAACATAAGGAGTGCAACCTATCGACTCGACATCACAGAGAATTTGAAGTAGACTGTGGCGTATCAATAGTCCAGGCGAGTACCCTGGGCTCGAGCATTAGCTAGAGCAAGGTAGAAAATTTATTTTTTACTGACATTTGGATTTTAAACAATTTCCTCTTCCAATAGGTCCGCATCACACATCAATTAAAAAAAGCGATCAATCTGCGCTACTCATCATTTATTATCTGATTTACGACGAAAGACTATCAATTTCAAGTGATTTTAGGACTGAAACGATTACTGGTATTCAAACTTTCGCTTAAACAGAGCAGCCCTGATTTGGGGATTTCAGTCCTGATGAAGTTTAATTATTAAACACTTTTCTCATGTTTTAATACAGTGTAACCCGGATATAAGAGAGTTGTCTGGACCGGAGAAGAAGTCTCTTATATCCGGGTTTGGTCTATTATATATACATTAACACAGGCTCTAATTTGGGACCAGAGAAAATCTCTCTTATATTCGGGTTTCTCTTATATCAGGGTCTCTTATATCCAGGTTACACTGTATGTAATCAAAGTTTTGAAATAAAGGTGAATATTTTAAAATATTTAACAAAAATATTAATTATATTTACGTTAAAATTATATTTACGTTAACTCCCCAGATTATAGTGCGACCTATCTACCACTTTGACAACCCCAACCTATCTACTGGTGTGACATATCAGCGAGTATATACGCTAATTATTGATTTCTACCTAAATTTCACTCTAACGAGAAGGTCAAAGCAAATGTTGTTTATTTGTTTTGCAGCATATCAAAACACCTTGGGTCATTTAATACTGAAATTTTAATGCCCTTCCTTACATGACGCCCTGTAAAGTTGTAAACAGTTAAAATTTTACATTATTCACATTGTTTGGACTGTTGTGCTCATCTTTATTGTCATGTTCAGTGGAAGAGGCATGGCACGTAGAACTAGAACAATCTACCCCAGTGAATGAAATAAAGGGTTCAGTTTGAAATTCCAATCACCTAAAGAAGGCCAGAGTATACAACAACCGAAATGTCGTGAGCATTACTATAAAGATGAAGACAGCGATACTGTAAATTATTACAATACCCCATCTCGGAAATATAGACAAAGTCAAAATATTTTTTTTTTTCTTTTATACAACAAGATGGGTGTTAGTTATGGTTTACATTTTCTCTTCAATTACATTCTTGAGATCATTTCAATTTGTCTTAAAAACTAGAATATATAAAGTGGACCAGTATCCTGAAAAAGTTCCTTCAAGGTTGATGCTTGGTAGCACCTTAAACAGATCAAATTAAAATTGTTGCAGTTCATCAGCAGATGCTCTATGGTGAAAAACCCTTGGCATGAAGGTCCTCCTCTTTTAGGATACATGAACGGGGCATGGTAGTACGTCCAATATGAAGTCTGGACACAATCACTTCATCTCTTCCAGCTCAGTGCCTCTGATGCCATTCTCCCACAGTTGGTCCAACCCTGCACAGTTCATTATCCAGGCACGAGCTCCACAGGTTTTGCCACGGTAAATATTGCATTTATAACATCTTGTGTGAGTGTAGAAAAGAATACAAAGGTGAAACATGCTGATCCCTTAGGATAAAACGTAAGCAAGTTTTATCCAATGTGAAAGTAGAAAATATCAAATCATATCTGAAGAGAGAAAGGACCATTGAAACGACAATCTCTGCGATAAAGTGTGAATAATCAAGTGGAAACATTTGCTGGAAGAGTGAGAATATTGAAGTATATTAACTTTCTAGATAAATTCATGTCAGGCTAGTGTGGCTTTTCTTTGCTCAGCAGGGAGAGAATTGGAGAGCACCCCACGTATAAATTAGAATCAACTGTGTTACACGAATTGTTGAGAATGAAATCTTTTAACCTAAATAAACTGAAAAGAATGTCACCTTCTTCAGACATAGCATTTGTGAGTTACAAATATTTTACAATTCAAGTGTACCAGAATTTAGAAAATCTGATTATAGCAAAGTTAATTATTGCTATGTTTTTTTTAATTTATAAGAGTTTCTTTAAAATCTGAAATCTTTCTTTGTTTCTGTTTATTTTATATATTTCTTCATATTTTCTGAATAAAAAAGAACAATTAATTTGCAATTCTTTGAACTGGTTATCTGTTTTATGTTTAACATTTTTTTTTACTAATAATACAAAGCACAAGAGCCACTCGAGGTAGAGGGTTACTGTGGGGATTTGTATTAGCATAGGAAAGGACCAGCATTAGGAGTATAGAGTTGAAGTAGACTTTAGAAAGAACTAGAAGCCCAATCCTAAACAGGAAACAAGAGATAAACCTCAAGCCTGTTTGAAAAACCAGGAAGGAGTGTGAACCACAAAAATAATTATCATTTCAGTTCAAATGGATAATTTGTTTTGACTACAAATAAATGTATTTAGTTTGAAACTGTATTTTAAAAGAACATTTATTGCCATAATCAAATAAAATGTCTATTTTTTTTCTTTTAATTCTAAAACTTTCTACAGTCCCTGGCCATATGGCTGAGATCAAAGAGAAGTATCTGTTCTCTTCTCATTTGAGATAAGAGAAGGCACCCAGTCCAAGGCATCCCAACTCTGTGGCAATACATTCCTCATTGCACTAAGATAGATGAGGTCAGTGTAATATTGATACCAGTATTATAGTGGTCACAGATACTGGGCAATTTTTGTCCTTGGCCTGTATGCATTTGGCCCCCCCCCCCCCCGACGTAATAAAATCAATGTTGCATCACATTCTGCCTTAGAGAGGAGGCCAGGTAAATATACACACCCTGGCTACTAAGCTATGATCAAAGTATAGTTTCTGCCTTTTGGCAGATAAACTATATTTTATCTCTCAATCGTGTTTCTGTCTTCACACAGAACACAACAAATAAATAAGAGCTGTTTGGTGCTGGAGATTCCAACTCTGCAGCAGCACCTCTCTCACTGCATCAAAGAGGAGGGTTGGTGGAATATCAACATCAGTGCAACATTGGTTGTGGGTACTGGATAATTTTTGACTTTAGTTCATTGCATGTGCTTGGAATCCCCACTTTAAACTTTTAAAGGCTTTGTGCAGAACCAACCCTTTTTGAAGGGCTGAATACAGAGACCTGGTACACTACGTGCCACAAGTTCCCCAAACGAACCTCCACAGGTTATGAATTCAGAGTTGTCCTTCTACTAGACCAGATGCCATCCAGGGCTATAGAACCCAGTCTGTCCTGCTGTTACCCATAGCTGGAGGGAGAAGAGAATTCATACCTTTCCCAAGGGTATCAGCATGTAAATGAATGTAATGGATTCAATTGGAATTCAAAACCTGCTCTCCGATTCCTCAATCCGAGCCACTATCGGCTACTCCACTATGCCTCCTATATATTAGGTTGGTGCAAAAATAATGTCGTTTTCTCACATATGTTACTATGTAAGAAAACAACATTATTTTTGCACCGACCTTATATATATATATATATATATATATATATATATATATATATATATATATAATTATTTATTTAAAACTTATAACATAAATATGTTATAAATCACTACAAAAATAGCCATTTTATTTCAACACCTCCGGTGTCTTATCAAGTGATGATGTTGAATGTTGAATGTAGATTCTACATTCAACATCATCACTTGATAAGACACTAGAAGTGTTGAAACAAAATGGCTATTTTTGTAGTGATTTTATAACATATTTATGTTATAAGTTTTAAATAAATAATTATATCTGCTCTACTCTGTATTGAGCACTCTTTTAAGAATAGTAATTGTTGGTTATTAGAAGTTATTCCATATACACCAATCCTATACTTGTGTATATATATATATATATATATATATATATATATATATATATATGACAAGAACAATCCAGACAAGCAGGAGATGCATTTTGTGATCAAAATTAATTTATTATCATCATTTACTTGCCATGTTCTTTCAGGACATGGGCGATCATGACTCTTCAAAATTTCTTGTCCCTTGTAGCTCTAAGCAACATTTGAATCTTTCCTAACCCTCCATGCTCCTGATTATTTTATATTATTTTAATTTTTATATATATATATAAAAGTGGGGGTACTCTTTAAATAGCAATGAGTGCAGTGTTTATTGACTTGCAAACAAGATTAATGCTTAAAATGTTGCTAGTCCATGTTCTTCTTCTCTAAAGTAGACAATGTGCTGGTGATGTAATGGATAGCAGCTCAGAATGAAAAATCCAAGAGCCAAGTTTGAATTCAAATCAGGTTTGTTGCATTCACTTAAACACAAATATCCTTGAAAAAGGTATGACCCCATTTCCTCCTCCCATTTATGGATTAAATAGTAAGACTTTTTCCTTGAAAAATCATTATCTGCAAAATATTGTTAATGTAATATTCACTACCCTCCAAAAGTTGGTTTGTTTTGTTTAGCGGCATATCAACACCTCTCTAGGTTATTTAATGCCGAAATCTAAATATTTTGAACCCAATTTTATCAGTTTGACTAAATATATTTTGAACACAAATATATGCTTTCAACTACAAATAGAATGTATTGTTGTTCATTTTACTATAAATAGGTATTTTTGGTAATTTTCACTATAAAAATATATTGTTGGTATTTTTTACTATAAAAACATATTTTTATACTTTCATAGTGTTTTGTTGTTTTTGTTTTGCCCATAGCTGAGACCCTAACAAGTGCTACAACTGCAAGTCAGAGTGGACTTGGGAACAACAGCAACTAAGAGGTGGTTCTATGCTCCTCAAAACCTTCAATCTCCTGATCAGAGGTTTTGCTGCTGGATGTGGTTTATTGTCGTGACCAGGACTATCCCAAAAAAAGAATTATTCTTTTTTTCATCATTTTTTTATCATTACATCCCAAGCAAAGCAATAATGCTACTAGGAAGTACTAATGCTACTAGGTGATAATGCTACTTTTGAAGAGTGTAGGTGACAGGAAAACAAAAAGAATGAAAGACAATTCTTCAGGCAAGAAAAGAAACTGTTAAAAGACAGCTTAGCTAATTCAACAGTAAAATAACGAGACCTAATCTTCAATCTAGTATTATGCTTAAATTATGAAGAAAGCACATTAAAACAATAGCAATGAAAATATTTAAAGAAAAGACAGAGGGAAGCCACATCACAATGGTGGGAAAGTGACCGAATTCAAGATACCAGATTTTAATTCATTCATTTTTTATGGATTATCAATCCTTTGCAGGTTATTTAAAGCCAGAAAATATTGTTAGATTGTAAGAATTTTTTTGGTGATAATAATGATTTACTGATACTAGTCTTACTAATTAACCCATAGCCAGAGGGAGACAAGGTGGATTCCTACCTTTCCCATGAGTGTTTGGATATAAGTGAATGTAACAAACTTCAACTAGAATTGAAACTCTGATCTCTGATTAACAATTCTAAACTATTATCCATTACTCCACCCACACATCCAAGCTAACAGCACCTGGTCTTCTCAAGTGGTCATCCATCTAGGTACTAACCAGGCTCAGTGTTGCTTAACTTGGGTGATCATATGAGAACTAGTGTTTCAATATGATGTGGCTGTAAGCCTTGAGATGCCAGGTCAAGGCCAATAAGATTGCAGACCCATCTTTGAATTTTTTTGAGAACTCCCAAGATAGCATAAGCACCATTCTAGATATGGCAGCAATATTCAATGCACAGACAAATAGTAGACTTATAAATGTGTAAGATGGATTTGGACAAAAAAAACTGTCTAGCACTTCTTACAATCTAAAAATGTTTTAACTGTAAATAACCTATCAGTGGGTGATAAACTGTAAAAAAAAAACAAAAAAAAAAAAACAGATCAATCACATAATCTTATCTAAAGGGATGAGAATATTGTCAAGATGACTCCCAATATAACAATGATGAGAGAATCAGTTTCAAATTTTCGATAAACAGCTGCGGCTTGAATTTGAACTTGATCTGCTCATTTCACTTTCAAAGTGACTGCCGACTGCATCTCTTTAGCATGATGGTCCAAACGAACGTTTAAACGAATGAGTTTTCCTCAAAAGAAATTATTGTTTTGAGAAGTCAAAAGAAACTCCAGCAGGCTTCTGCATCAAGATCAATGCCATGCCGACCAAGCCCAAATCTCGGCCACATCAACACTGATGTCAGAATTGTTGAACAGAAGCTGGGAAAAATAAGCACAAATGAAAAATAAAAAAAATAAAATAAAGTTCTAAGACAGAAATAATCTCCAGAATTGGCCAAACAACGTCAAAATAACAAATAGAAATAAAAAAAAAAATAAAAAAAATATAGAAATACAACGGTGAACAATAACAAGAGCAGATCAAATATGAAAGGGATACACATTGTTTTTATGTTTCGCTCTCCTTCTGTTATTGTGAAACTGTAAACCTCACTGTTGATTTGCTATGAAGGAAGGAGGCTGAAAAAAGATAAGCAACTCTCAAAAACATCTTTCTTCAACAAGAACGCACTTAATGAATGGCAGATCAAATAACTCCTTTGTAGCTCTTACACTGAAGATTTTCAGTATTTATATTACAGAATCAGGAGCTGCTATCAGTTGGTCAATCATCATCATTATTATTAAAGGGAAGAAAAGAAAAAATTTTATATGTCAGTAATATTGTAGGTGAGGATGATGATACCCCTGCCTTTTAATATATGAAGTGAAAAAAACCATAAACTGTATCACAGTCGTCATGGAGACAATGACGTCATACTTACCATTTAATATTATGATATTGTTTATTACAAACTTCGAATGTGCAGAGTGGTGTATTGGTTATCAATGTGAAAAATAAAATCAAGAAACCAAGTTAGAACTGCAGTATTTTCTGTTTACTATTAGTAATATTAGTGTTTCCTTATAAGAAAACAGGTGACTGAGTAATCACTACTGCCAATAGAGTTTTCTTCAAGCCCTGGCCATAGGACTGGGATCAAAGTATCTGTTCTCTTTATCTCTGATGGTAATGAAAATATTAGCCATTTCTTTATATGGAAACATTCAGCATTCATTCACTGAGCAGCCAGTGCAACTCAAGTTTCACTTTTTTTCACTCACTGGCCATCGAATTGGAATCAAAGTGTAATATCTGTTCTCTTCATCTCTAATAATAATGGCAATATTAGCTGTTTCTTTATGAGGAAACATTTGGCATTCATTGGCCAAGAAGACAGTGTTACTTTCAGTTCAAATTTATAAAATCTTTCTATTAAAACAACCTTTCAGGAAAAATAGGTCTCTCAAGTTTAGTAAATGTTATAGCTCTTTCCAGTATTGACATGAGCTTCCTTCCTAACCTTTTCTTTGAAGTAGTGCAGAATGTTAATATCTTGATTATGTCATTATTTTCTGTTCAAGTTGCATGTCCTATTCATAAGTGTTTTTTATAATTTGGTACTGTTCTTTGTTTGTGGTTCTGTAGAGCCAGTGCATAAGTTTCAAAAAGGATGGTTTTATCAAGACCCACAGTCTTCACTTGCTCAAAGCCATTTTTAACCATTGATCTTAGAAAGTGGTTGTATACACCTGACAGTTTAGATATTCCTGAATGTGTTTTGCAATATGCATGGCATCCATAAGAAAGTCTCTACCTGACAATGCGATTTAAGAATATGACTCAAGTTTTTGGGTTATTGGTTTGGTTTGGTACATGTTTTGTTTAATGGCATATCAACTTCTTATGAGTCATTTAATGACAAGATTTAATTTTCTTGGGAGCTTTAGTTCCTATTAAAATCTATTGCTGGAATTTTTTTTTTTCCTATTAAAATCTATTGATGGAATTTTTTTTTTTTTTCCTATTAAAATCTATTGCTGGAATTTTTTTTTTTTTTCCTATTAAAATCTATTGCTGGAATTTATTTTTTTTTCCTATTAAAATCTATTGCTGGAATATTTTTTTTCCTATTAAAATCTATTGCTGGAATATTTTTTTTTCCTATTAAAATCTATTGCTGGAATATTTTTTTTTCCTATTAAAATCTATTGCTGGAATATTTTTTTTCCTATTAAAATCTATTGCTGGAATATTTTTTTTTCCTATTAAAATCTTTTGCTGGAATTTTTTTATTATTATTAAAATCTATTGCTGGGTTTTTAATATAGTTTTTACCTCAGTTTGGGAGTTCCCATATCTGTGTTTCTAACAAGTACTACAACCCTGGATCAGAGTGGACCTGGGAACAACATCAATTAAGAGATGATTTCATTCTCCAAAACCCCCCACCCAATCAGAGGCTTTGCTGCTGGATGTAGTTTATCATCATACCTAGGACAGTTGGGTTAATGTCTTGTTTTTGTAATAGTTGGGACAAAACTACCCTCAGCACCAACTATTGTATGTTCAATTTCCTTATCTATACTAAATTTGTTGTAACTGATCCATATACCAAGTTAATTGAAGTGTTTAGCATTTACTAATTCCACATCCTGAATATTTATGAGGGGATTGAACTCACAATTATTATATCACCAAATTCATGAACCAACCTTTTAATCCACTAGGCTACAGGACAATGGCCTAGTAGATTAAAGTATTTCTTTCTGATTTTTCAGGTGTTTGTTGTAGTTGGTAAGCATTTGATAATTTGTCTCGGGATATCTCATCTAGTTATTATTTTTAGAACTGCTCAGTTATTGCCTGGGCTGTTTCCACTGAATTGGGCAGTGTGTACTTGGACTCAGTGGAAGCAGGGAGAGCAATAACTGAGCTGTAATAAAAATAACAACTAAACAAAATATCCCAAAACAGGGGAAACGAGAACAGTCCAACTCTGTAGATTAAATAAAGAATGGTAAAATTGCTGATTAAACCCCAGAAACCAATTGTAATGAAAATTTCCATTCTGGTGTAAACTTGCATGTTTATTTCGAAAATAACAATAAAAGTTTTCGAAAGAAAACCATTTAGGAGTTATCAACAATATAAGAACCACTCCCATTCCCTTTGTATCTCATTGGTGAGAAGTAAGTTCAATACAAGTATTAGGTTGGTGCAAAAATAATGACGTAATAATGTCGTTTTTTGACGTATTTTTTAACGTCAAAAAACGACATTATTACGTCATTATTTTTGCATCAACCTAATAGCTTCTTCTCATGAACCACTGCTTTGTAGAACTGGCTCCCAAGAGGATGCTTCCTGATCACTAAAATTTTAACCTGTTCAAGTCTAGGGTTAACCGTTATATCTTCCCCATAAACTGTGCCCCTTATTTTGTAATCCTCTACCTTTGAGTTGGTCTTGGGCCTAGTAGACGTGAACATCATTGTAAAAGAAAAAATACCAGGTGCTGTAAGCTATGTGACAGGCCTAGCAAGCCATCAACAGATACAATCTTGATACTTATACTAACAGAAGAACTCAATATGTATAGGTGTTTTGAGACTGACAGGTCACAAGACTTACCTGGAGTTGGGTGAGTGGTGAGCATCTAATTTATGATATTCTAAGCTGGATGATTTTCTGCTAGAATATAAAAAAAATAGTTACACACCTTCTGTTTTCGTTCCTTTCTCCTGCACGGATCCTTATGGAAATTAGTTTAGAACATTTTTTAAAGATTTTCATTATTATCTTGTAATTCTGCTTATCTCTCCCTTAGTTCCTTAGCACATGCATTAAGACCTACCAATACCTCACAAATAATGAACTATTCTGTTTTAATCATATGGAGAGACGGAAAAGACATATAAGTGATGCCACTTGTTTTCAGTTAGAAAATGAAAGAAAGTAAGAAAGAAATGTCCTGCCAATACCTCACAAATAATGAACTATTCTGTTTTAATCATATGGAGAGACGGAAAAGACATATCAGAGAATTTCTTAGGATTCAGTGAAAAAAAGGAAAAAATGAAATACCCTGTTGGTACCTCATAATGGACTATTCCGTTTTGATCATGAAGAAGAACAGAAAAGATATATCAGAGAGGCTACTAGGTTTCAGTAAGAAAAAGAAAGAAAGAGAAGAAGATAAAGGAGATGAAAAGGCTCTCATGTGTTTAATGTCTGCTTCAGTGAATGGAGAAACTTTTCCATTTTAAATCTTTTCATTTGTACCCTCTTACTTCTTTAAATAATGACCTGCATTCATACTTATGCTCGTTATTGCATTATTTTTTAAAGTTGTTAAGCTCAAATATTTAACGATGCAACAGGGAATTTCCGTGGGCGTTTTATAATCATGGCACTTGCAAGGAGCTTATTCAATCATTAAGGGAAGAATTAAGATTCATCAGAAAATTCAAATCAGAAAACCATCAAATTTTCAGATATTTCTAGTTATCAATAATAATAATAATAAGATTTTACATTTAATGCCAAATGTTTCCTTGTAAAGAAACAGCTACTACACACTGATCCAAGTCCAGTGGCCAAGGGAGTAACAAAAAGTATAATTCAAGTAGCACTGGCTGTTCAGTCAAGAATTGCAGAATGCTTCCTTATAAGGAAACAGCTAATATTACTATTAGAGACAAAGTGAACAGATCCTACATTTTCATCCCAGCCTTATGGCCAGGGAGTCAAAGAAAGAAAACTCAAGTAGCACCAGCTGCTTGGTCAATGAATACTGAATGTTTCCCAATAAGGAAACAGCAAATATTACCATTATCATTAACTAATGTTGCCATAATTGTTGATGCACACCTGAAGAATGCCACAGGGCAAAATGGCTGAAACATTATGATAATAACAATAGAGATGCGGACATTAGTCTGAACATAAATAATGGGTTACTGGTATTCAGTTTCAAGAAAAAGTGGGAGACAGGCTGAAGCCTCCTCAGCCACAAACCCATAACATTACTTTCACTAATAACTAATAAAATACTTTAACTAAGAAATTCAGGTAACTTAAAATATAACAATACATCTTTTCAGTTTTTTTTTTTCTGCTAGAAGACAGTGAACTTACAAATTATGAGATATTTTTAGCCATACTTTACCATAAATAATTCTGACGAAAAAGCCCCAGGGATTCTCCTCACACATCAGTAAAGAAGTGCAGAGAGTTCACTTCCTAATTGACAGACTGTTAGCAACAAAATTTTTAATCAGTCAACATCCTAGTGACCTTAGCAACATCACAATTCACTAAAATGACATGTCTTTAAATATAGACACAAAGTTCAGATCACTGCACAGATAAATAAATCCTATAATTGCCTAACCTGAAGTTGTTTTTTTTTTCTTTTTTTTTAGCTTTGTTTGTGAGATTATGATTAAATAGAAAACTGTACACAGAGATCCCTTTTAAAATCAACTTCCAATAACAAAATCTTTTTGGCTGCAGTGTCAAATTATTTCCTTCATCAATTCAAGTCACCCGTTCCACAAATTTATGCAAACACACAAATACACGCTTTCTGTCATCATTAATTTTTTTTAATACATTAAAACTGTTAAATAGATGGTCATTGTGGGAAAAGGATGGGCAAAGTTGGCATCATTAGCAGCAAGGAACCAATCAATAATGGAAATCAATCAATAACTGTAAAAAAATTTTTCTTTTTGGTTTGCACTGACTCACCTTTTGGCAGGTCAACAAAGAAATGGAGGTACAGGTCATTATACTCAAAATTCTTTGCCGATTCTGAAAGATGAAAATAAAAAAGTTCAAAAAGTAGGAACAAGAAGAAGAAAATTGAAAAAATCATTTAGAAAACTTTGGACAGCATTAAATAAATGATGATGATGATGATGATGATGAGCAGGAAGAGAAAGGAAGAAAGGACAGAAGAAAAATTGGAGGAAGAAGGGGATGATGAAGGGAAGGAAGATGGAAGATAGGAGGGTAGGAGAAGGAGCTGGAGAGAAGAAGAAAGGGATAACAGAAGAAGGAACGAAGAAAGGTAAAAAAAACTGAAGAAAAAAAATTGGAGGAAGAGGAGGGAAGAAGGGGATGATGAAGGGGAGGAAGATGGAAGATAGGAGGATAGAGGGAGTAAGATAGAAGGTAGGAGAAAAGAAGAAGAAGAAAAAGGGAAAGAGCAGGAGGTGTAGAGAAGATGACAAAAGGGAGTAGGAGGAGGGAAGAAAGGTAAAAATTGAAGAAGTAAAACTGGAGGAGTGGGGAAGAAGGATCATAAAGTGGGGGAAGATGAAAGATAGGAGGATAAAAATACTAAGAAGGCTGAGGATGAAGGAAAGAAGAGGAGTGGAAGTAGAAGGAGGAAGTAGAAAAGGAGGTGATTGGTTAAGAAGAGAAGGAGGAGGAGGTAAGAACAGAGGAGTAGGAAGAAAAAAAGCAGAAAAAGTAAAAAAGGAAGCAAACTGGTCTTTGCAAAAAATAACAAAAGCTACTTATTTATTTTAAAGTCATTCCTGGATAAAAAAGGATAAATACTTTTGAGGAGAGGGGGAGGCAAGTAAAAATAGCATCTGTCCTTTGTCACCAAGAAATAGAAACCACAAAACTGGAGCCTACCTTCAAATAAGATGGCTAACAATCCTTTCTTTCCAACCTTTCTCCATGACTAACAGTGCTTATTATTTACAGATATTTTCATGGGAGCATTGAAAAAAAGATATTTTTATGAGTAATAAAAACATACAAATAAAAAGATTTTTTAAAAGAAATTATATTTACAAGATAAAAACTGAATAATAAACTTTGAGTGTAAGTTAAAATTTATCCACACTTTCGTCATACCATATCTTTAAGTTTGTAACACTGCCTTCTGTTCATGTATGTTTACGGTTGGTACTATTGTGTTCACATGATTTGAGCTTGAGCATACCATTTATTTTTCTGCTGTTACAATGTAAACATGGCCACTCCGTTAGTAGTGTACACCAAGGAGGAACAAAGAGCAGTGACTTGAATCTGCAGCGAACATGCTACCTCACTGATGATAACTCACCAGTTTGCCATTACCATCTCTCGATCTGCTGGTGCAGTGACCATGTTGACACTGTCACCATATTGATACCAAAAAATGCAATGAATTTCAACCCCTGACGCAACCAGAGAAATCGGATCGCTGCTCTTTGTTCCACCCTGATGCATACTGCTGGTGCAGTGGCCATGTTGATACTGTCACCATATTGATGCCAAAAACCTGCAATGAATTTCAGCCCCAGACATAACCCGAGAAATCGGATCGCTGCCCTTCGTTCCACCCTGATGCATACTGCTGGTGCAGTGGCCATGTTGACACTTTTACCATATTGTGTCAAAGCCCTACAATGAATTTCAGCCCCTGACGCAACAAGACAAATCGGATCGCTGTTCTTTGTTCCACCCTGATGCATACTGCTGGTGCAGTGGCCATCTTGACACTGTAACTACAGCAAGATAACTGATGTGATCAAGCTCAAATTTTGATCACTTGAACATCATAGTACCAATATAAGCACACATGAGCAGAAGGAAGTGTGACAAATGTAAAGATATGTTATGCCAAAAGTGCTGATGATTTTTGACTTACCCACATAATTTTCAAGACATCTTTATTGCTATCATGAATCCTGAGGTCTCTTATGGTTTTTAGGAGCACCACATGTACTGCAGCTGCAGTGTTGTTTCATTGGCAAGACTGGCTGATTGTAAGAGTTTTCCTTCTCTTAAACTAGTTGAAGGAAAAATCATTGTTAGATCTGACCTAATTTAAACTGACTTTTTCTCCCACAAAAGGGGACACAGGTTCAAATCCTGCCAGAGAGCTCATATTTTTTCTTCAATGAGATTTTTCAAATATTCAGGCCGGTAAACAAAAATAAATATACTATTTAATAAATAAATGGAGCATCTATTCAAATGTGGGTATCTGCTAAAATACCATTTAAAGTAATAAAACAACTATATACCAGAATTTTGTTCTTATATGAGCTGAGTCAAAGAAAATTCGATTTACAGTTATTATTAGAGAATTGATCTGAATATCAAAGAAGATTGCAGTCAAAACATAAAAAAAAAAACAACTAAGACAAAGATATATGCAAAATAAAGAAAATATTTAATGTAAAAACTTCAGGTAATAGCAACAATAATCTCTTTCTTTGTCTTTGCACTTAATTCAGTGACGGGTATCTAAGTTGGTTTAGGAAACAGGTTAATGAGATGCATAATATTTCAATCTCAATCTGTGATGAACATGGATTTCTTAAATTGTCGGAAACAGTTGGTAAAGGAAACAATAAAAGAGATAATTTTTATTGTTTTAGAAAGAAACACTGATGCAATATTTGCCCAAGTTCCAAGAACTCAAACCTCTTCAATGTCTTAAAACAGCACAAATATTAAAAGAAACAAAAACACAAAAATTACAAAGCAAAAAAAAAAACACATTGCAATTGTAGTTTTAAATAGAATTAAACAACAAATACTGGTTATTGTAGAATTGAAATGGCAAAATAAAATTCAGTAAAAAAAAAATATTTCTGTTTTGAATCTACTAAAGATTTACAATGCATACAGGTGCACTTTACCATTTGATGATGTTAACATTCAATAATATTACTTCAGGAATTATTTCTTTATTACAGACACACACATTTTCATACTCTTAACAATGTTTACATCTCAACTGAGAAAAATGATACACTGTATAGAATATTTCCAGATTTTCCAGCTTTTACAAAACATTTTCCAGATTTTCCAGCTTTTATAACCTATTTTTCAGATTTTTCAGCTTTTACAAAATACTTTCCAGATTTTTTAGCTTTTCCAACAGGAAAGATTTTTGCAGATTTCACAATTTTTTTAAAATGTTTTTCAGATATTTTAGCTTTTACAAAATATTTTCTTGATTTTTCAGTTTTTGCACTCTTTCAAGATTTTTAGTTTTTACAAAACATTTCCCAGATTTTTCAGCTTTAATAACATATTCCCAGATTTTTTTTCAGCTTTTAAAAGTGCAAAAACTTTTCCAGATTTTCCAATTTTTAAAAACATTTCTCAGATTTTCCAGCTTTTACAAAATATTTTCTAGATTTTCAGTTTTTACAAAATAAAAGCTTATTAAAATCATAATGAATTATAAACAACCACATTCTAAAAAGATAACTGGAGGTAATTTACAATGTAATTTGTCTATCTTTAACCAAATGTCAACTTTTTTTTTTATAAAACAGTAACTTAATTATACTATTTTTACCTTTATGTTAAAATATTGTTATTAATTCCTGCTCAGGGCAAAAATTAACTGAAAGAAAAACGAAATTATGGCTGTTAAGAAAAAGAATCTTATTTTTTTTTTAAAGATGGATTAAATAGTACAAAATATGAAAAAATGATAATGAGCATATTGTATCAGATTAGCCATTATCTCAGCCTGATCCACTTTACCTTTAAGGCATTTCCTATTCAACACTTGATGCTAAGAATGAATCAGCTTTTAATACAAGTGTATAAAATCAATTCAACATAAAAGAACTTGTCTTGTTACAAAGAAACATTTTTCATTATCATTCTCAGGTTTATCACTGAAATTCTGAATACTTTATACTCAAGTCCTATAATGAGTGTTCACTTCTTCATCTTACATGTGACATGCCCCTTCATTGGCAGCCATGGCTCTCCACAATTTCCTGTTCTTTGTAGCCCTTTGTAAATTTTGTTTTTTGGACTCCTTCACCTAAATCCTGCTATGCCATACATTTACATAACCCCGTTAGGTAAGTTATCTGCTGTTTTCCTTTGTCCCTTTTGCCTGCATCATATTTTCCAAGCCATCTTTCCTCATTATGGGTCCCTAGAAATTTCAGATCTCTCTCTCTCTCTCTCTTTCTGATGTTAAGTACAAGTGTCCTTTTTGTTTCCATTTTCTCTAAAACTTTGTCTTTGCTCATGGTATCCTCAGGATCCATCTGTAGAAGCACATTTCTGTTGCATCAAGTATTTTCCTCATCTGTGTGGAGATTGTCCAGCATTCACTGTCATATAGAAGGACTGATATTATCCAAGTCAAGTACTTGTTACTTTGTTTTTAACAAGATTTACCTGTATCTTCATATTTGCTTAGCTTTTGGCAGTCATGTATCTGTCTATATTTCTGAGATGAGGTATTATGTACACTATTTACATTATTTGGACTATTGTCCTCATCTTTGTCGCCATATTTATTACAACATTTCGGCCTTTCAGTATCTGTCTATATTTCTAAGATGAGGTATTATGTACACTATTTACATTATTTGGACTATTGTCCTCATCTTTGTCACCATATTTATTACAACGTTTCGGCCTTTCAGTATCTGTCTATATTTCTGAGATGAGGTATTATGTACACTATTTACATTATTTGGATTATTGTCCTCATCTTTGTTGCCATCTTTATTACAATGTTTCAGTTCGACATTCCAACCACCTGAAGAAGGCCAGAACGTACAACAGCCAAAACATTGTGATAAACATGACAACAAAGATGAGGACAATAGTCCGAATAATGTAAATAGTTTTGGAAGTCATCTTTCCGAATGTGTCTTATGATTTTGATGTTGTACTTTCCATCCTCTTAAAATACTACCCAGATATTTAAATAGTTGGAATTGCTTGGTTTTGGTATCTTGCCTTAGTAGTTTGCATGTTGGACCATTTCTTTTAGTGACTATCATTCTGTCTTCTTGTAATTTGAGTCCTTTCTTCTCACTTTCCTTCACTACTTTCTATAAAAAATGGCTTCAAGCAAGTGAAATATGAAGGTGAGGACCATCCTGCATGGAGGTAGATTCAAACCTTTTCCAAGTGTATTTGCATGTAAATGGATATAATGAACCCAACTGAAATCGGAACTCAGATCTCCAATTAACAATTCTGAGACATTATCCATTACACTACCCACTAATCCAAGTTTACGGTGCTTGGGATTTCTAATTCACCAAATTTTTCCATTTTTAAGCATTTTGCTTAGTTCTTTTTTTTCTTTTAAATCATTTCACCTCAAGCAAAGCAATACTGAGTGTTAGAGAATATAAGGAAAAAAAACAAAACATTATTCCGCAAAGAGAACAATAAAGGAACAAGAATTAAGAAGACAGTAGGTAATGATTGACATTGCATTTAAATTTTTGGAGATCAAAATTGACAAGGAAATAAGAGAATTTCACAAGCAAGAAGTGTGATAGAAGAAACTGTTAGCATAGAACTTATGGTTACATCTAGTCATTTCAACTATAAAAGGATGAGACCTAACTGCCAATCTAGTACTGTGCTTAAATTCATAAAGTCTAGTTATGATAGAGGAAAGCTATAATGATTATTTCACTAGTCTGGATTTTGGTATCATATTTTCCATTCTTTGTTAAAACATTTCCCAGATATTTAAACTTCTGCGACTGCTTGATGTTGACATCTCGAATTTTCTTAGTTTTTAAAAAAGGTGGCAAATGCAAAGTGAAGGGAACCACATGAATATGAATGGAAGAAAGAGAGAGTGAAAAGAGTGCC
Organism: Acanthosepion lycidas; assembly: GCA_963932145.1. Lineage (NCBI taxonomy): Eukaryota > Metazoa > Mollusca > Cephalopoda > Sepiida > Sepiidae > Acanthosepion > Acanthosepion lycidas. The sequence goes on from OZ010604.1 coordinate 19,349,075, forward strand.
AGAATAAAACAAGAAGAGAGTAAGTGTTATTAGTCTCTCGCTACTCTACTGCTATTTTCATGATAGTTGTTCAAGCAAACTACATTCCTTGGCTCCACTAGTCCAGGCCTTCTCAGCTAAAGGCCTGCCATACTGCATACACTGTGTCAACTCATTCCCTTCATATTCCATTGGTAAGGAGGAAGTTTCACACAAGCAGCTTTTTCACCAGAACTGTTGCAATGTGGAATGGACTCCTCTTGGGAGTTAATTCCACTCATGTCCTCATAATATACAATACTTGCTCCCTCATTGTATGCCCTTACAACATCCACATTATTAACCCTCTACCCTGAGAGGCACTTAGGCCTTCTATTAGGTGAACAGTAGTAAAAAGTAAAGGAAGACAGAACAGAGAATTTATATGCAAAATAATGGTGACACTGAAGGAGTTAATGAGAACGAAAAATAAGGAAAAAGACTGTGTAAAGGAAAAGAAGAATGAAAGAAGTATGAATGGATCAATCAAAGAGATATGAACGAAGGAAAAAATAGGAGAAGTATGAATGATGGAAAGAATGAGAGAAATATGAATGAAGGACAGAATGAAAGAGGTATGCATGAATGAAGGAAAGAATGAGAAAAGTATGAAGGAGAGAAAAGATGTATTAATGAAGAAAAGAATTATGAATAAAGCAAAGAATGAAACAAGTGTGAGTGAAAGAAAAGATGAAAGAGGTATGAATGAAAGAGAAAATGAAATAAGTATTAATGTAAGAAAGAATGAAAGAAGTATGAATTAAGGAAAGAATGAAAGAGGAGTGAATGAAAAAATAGGAATAAAGGAAATGATGAAAGAACAACAAAGCAATGAATGCAAGAGGTATGAATGAAAGAGTGAATGAATAAAGTATGAATGAAGGAGTGAATGAAAAAGTATGAATAAAGGAGTAAATGAAAAGTATGAATGAAGAAAAGAAAGAAAGAGATAAGAATGAAAATAAGAATGAAAGAAAGAATGAATGAGATAAAAATGAAGGAAAGAATGAAAGAGGTATGAATGAAGGAGTGAATGAAAAAATAGGAATAAAGGAAAGGATGAAAGAGGAAAGAATGAAAGAACAACAAAGCAATGAATGCAAGTGGTATGAATGTAGGAGTGAATGAATAATGTATGAATGAAGGAGTGAATGTAGAAGTATGAATGAAGGAAAGAAAGAAAGAAAGAGATAAGAATGAAGGAAAGAATGAAAGTGATAAGAATGAAGGAAAGAATGAAAAAGAATGAATCAAGGAGTGAATGAAAAAGTATGAATGAAGGAGTGAATGAAAAAGTATGAATGAAGGAAAGAAAGAAAGAGATAAGAATGAAGGAAAGAATGAAAGTGATAAGAATGAAGGAAAGAATGAAAGTGATAAGAATGAAGAAAAGAATGAATGAAGAAGTGAATGAAAAAGTATGAAGGAAAGAAAGAAAGATAAGAATGAAAGAAATAATGAAAGAGATAAGAATGAATGAAAGAATAAAAGACATGAATAAAGAAAAATAATGAAAGAGGTGTGAGTGAAAGAATGAAAGAAGGAATGAAAGAGCTATGAATGAAGGCGTAAATGAAATAAATATAAATGAAGGAAAGAATGAAAAGGTTTATTTTATTTTAACATATTAATCTTAGGAGAATAAGCAAAAAAAAAAAAAGAAAATGAAAAATAAGAGAAATCAAGAAATGATGATAATGGATTATTTTGCATCAACAGACAGAATTTCTTTCTCAAACCTGTCATGTTTACTTGAACAAAATGTTAACGTGATTAAAGGCAGTAGTTGCTTTGTGATTCGGTTAAAGCTGCAAACTTTAATTCTATTATTTTTAATACCAGCCTCAACAACTAACACAGACTTCTGCTCAAAACAATACATCTGCCAATCACATCACATTTGTATATGAACAAATCCTAAATGATGTAAGAAAAAATGGTATTTGAATTTACTATAAGGTAATTAATTCTCTAAGATGTAACAATGTAGAGCCTGAAATACATTCTAAAACCCTTGCTAGATGGTAAAAACCTTTTTTTTAACATAAAATGAGTTTGTATGATTGGAAAATTTCTTATAGATGCTACCATTTTTGTTTTTTAATCATATCACCTCAAGCAAGGCAATAAAGCCACTAAGACAAAAAGTGTGAAAAAATCTGAGAAAAAGAAAAACACTATTAAGGAGAGAAAAGAAAAAAAAAACAGGAATTAAAAAGATAGCAATTGACATTACATTTCAATTTTTGATGATCAAAGTTGGCTGGAAAGCAAGAAGCTGGTAGAGAGTTCCACAAGTATGAGAAAAGAAACTTATGGTTACAGCTAGCCATTTCAACTGTAAAATGATGAGACCTAACTATTAATCTATTACTGTGTTTAAATTCGTAAAGTCTAGGTAGCAAAGTGGAAAGCTCATCAGAACAATTACCATGAAAATATTTATAGAAAAAGTAGATGGAAGCTGTATTATTGAGGTAGGAATGTGACTGAAGCTGAGATACCAGGTCAGGACTGATAACATTGCAGATTCTTCTTTGGATTTTATCAAGAGCCTCTAAATACATAGCAGAAGCACCAGACCAGATGCGACAGCAATATTCAACACATGACAAGAAAGATTGTCTAGCATGACACAGTAAATCAACTTTTCGAGCAGCAGCCCTAGCAATTGATTCAATATAATCTTTCCACTTCATGTCAGCAGAAAACATTAGCCTGAGAAAGATAATTAATTAATTAATTAAGGCTGTTATCTCATTAACTTCAATCAGATTTAATCCTAATATTCTTTCTCTCCCTGCAGCATTTAATTACCAAATTTTGCATCAGATGACAACCATCTGTCATAAAATTCATGGCTGCAATACAACAGTTGGGGAAACTGGCAGTTCTCATTCAATGCTGCAAAAACCAAATTAGTCGTGTTCCGTCATTACTGAGCAGACATTGAATTTTCATCGATCATCCCATGAGTGCCTATTGGGATTCAAGCTCAAACCAGACCCCAAGTTGTTGGTTGGTTGTTTTTTTTGAGGAGCATATAAATCTCTATCAGTTATCTAATGCTGAAATATCTAAATATTTTGCACACAATTTTATTTTTTGAGATAATAACGGTTTTATTAATAAAAGTTTTACTAATTAACCAATAGATGGGGGGGAGATGAATATGTTTAAATACCCTTTCCCAGAATATTTGAACATAAATGATTATAACTGGAACTTGGCTCACCAATTAATAATTCCAAGCCATTACGCCACCCGCACATCCTGATATTCCAAAGCAGTCACCTATCTAAGGTACTGAGCCACCTCATTGTTGATTATATTTCAGTGATCGTATGGAAACTGGTGCTTCAACGTGATGTGGTCATAAGGCCCAGATCTCAGTTGGAATTCAAACATAAACTCCATCGCCAAAGGTGATGGAAAAAGGCTCAGTTCCCTGTAGCATGTCAGCAAGTACCTGACACCACTTGCTATCCTCTACCTTTACAAGATCAAACTGAAAATGGAGTACTGCTGCCATACATGGGCAGGAGCTGCAGTCTTCACTTCCCAGTCTCAGTAGAGTCCAAAAGCATGTATTATGTAGCCTTGTGGATGATGAAATTGCTTTTCACCTCACAACACCTTTCTCAAAGATGAAACATTGCAAGTCTCTGGCTGCTCTATTGCTATTTCCATGGCAAATGTTCATATGAGCTACATTCCTTAGTTCCACCAGTTCAGACCTTCACAACTAAAATCCATTATGCCACACTCATTGTAGAGAACTACTCTCATTCTCTTCTTATTCCATTAGTGCCTCTTACTTTGTAACCCTCTACCTCGTGTGGCTCTTGAGCCTTTTACAAGGTGAACATTATTGTAAAAAAAAAGTAATCAAAACCAAATGATAATGCTGTTAGAGCAAGAAAAAAACAGGGATCATATCTCACACTAATGTTTCAAGCTCAGATAAAAGTAAGGTTCTTGCTTTCTGATTTTCCAGGCAGGGTTTGACCCTCCCCAATTGAAAAGCTAGTGAAAAATCAATGTTCTTATTCTTTTTCTTGAGTTATTTAAACCATTGATCTCATTCCGTATGGAAAGAAGAGGGAATAACTTTTCTTTTTCCACATGACTTGTGTCTACAGATAATTGTAAAATATGGAAAATGGTGAAGAAACAGAAGAAAAATGGTGGCAAATATAGCCACTGGGTGCCTTACAGCCATGCACATGACACAGTTTAGAAAAACCCCTGGAATGATAATGGCACAGGGGTGCACTTTTGGCTGAAAGTGGAATAAATGTTTCTTCTTAATTCAGATAGGAGAAGGCACCCGGTCCTGGGGAAACCAGCCTTGTGGCAACACCATCCTTATTGCAGTAAAAGAGGTAGGGTCAGTGTAATATCAATGCCAGGGTGACAGTGGTTGTGGAGACTGGGTAAAAAATTTTTGTCCTTGACCCATATGCATACGTATATTTATGGTGTTCCCCATGTAAAAAAAACTTTGTGTCAAATCTTTGGGCAGACAAACTACATTTTATCTCTCAATTAATCTTCTGTCTTTGTACAGAGCACAACTCAGTTGTGTCTTTATGTTTGGTCAGAGCATGAGTGAAAAAAATCTTGCGAGGTGCACAGTTCTGGAAAACAGCTGCCAGCAGTAGTACCTCCCTCATTGCACTAAAGAGCGGGAATCAGTAATAATACAAATGTCAGCACAACCGACGGTTGTTGGGGACTTGGCTATTTTGGGATCTGGCCTGAGTGCACACACTCTAGCTTCCAACATTAAACTAACCTTGTGTCACATCCTGCCACAATGGGGTGATAAGTAAATACTAAGTGTAGTCCCTGCCTTTAGGTGGACACACTACACTTTATCACTCAATTGTGCTTCTGTGTGTCTTCAGACAGAACACACAAATATTACCATAACTAAATGCCTGAATGATCTTTTTCCTCTCACCATTGCTATTTGGGAAGACAGTAGGTCTGATATAAAACTATTTTAACATGGTGTCAAAATAGCTAAACATCTTATCTGAAAACCTGGAAAAAAGAAACTCAATTAGTTTAGTGTTCTTTTAGATATTAAACTGTTGTATTCTTAAAAAGGTTACAAACAGACAAAGGTGGTACTCGAGTGAAAGGAACAGCAACATAGGCATAGATGAAAGAAAGAGAGGTTTATTGTAAAAGAGAATACACTACTGAAAGACAGGGAATCGGTTAGCAGGCTAGTAATTCCTGAAGCAAGTCTGCCAGGTATATCCTGTGCTTACTATGTATATCTACTGATATAATCAATCCATTACAACATAAACATTTTGTGGGACAGACAATTTTGCTGTTACACTCAGTGTGTGTGTATATATATATATATATATATATATATATATATATATATATATATATTCAATTGTATGGATATGAGTTTGTGACCCTGGGTTTCATGCTTTTGTGATCATCAGACAAACTATATATATATATATATATATATATATATATATATATATATATATGTATGTATATACACGGTTTTCAGGCATTTTCCAAAGGTGCCACACACTGGGATCGGCTTGTCAGGCTGATAACCTGAAGAAGTTACCTTCCTGACAAATCAATAATGGTGAAACATTCTAACCACTTGGCCATGTGCCCATTACCACAGACTGACCAAATCCTTGTGAGTGAAATTTGGTAGAACTATCGATGGTCATGCTAACACAATCGTGACCAAGTGTCTGTTCAAACTGTTGATCATACAAGATTATGCACTCTCCCCTGGAAACTGTAACTATGGTCTGCTCAGCATAGTTGCGGTATTAACCAGAGCTGGGTTATGTGGGTGTTGGATAAACATAAATCTTTATTCAACATGTTCATATATGAGCAGCCAGCCATTATATATATATATATATATATATATATATATATATATATATACTATAGGCAAAAAATTTTCAGCCATGCTGCATTATCTTTAAAAAGACTCATTGAAATGAGATATTTTTGTATTTTTTAAAATAAAAGATAAAATTTCAGTAAGTACCATGTATTTGCTTTTATTGTGTCAAAAATAAGCACTTAACTATAAAAAATTATCATATAACAGCATCATATTTTGTTTTCATCAATAAAACCACCACCTGCCTTATTTACTGCTTTTAACATTCTTAGCATTCTTTCCAACAGTTTTTGAAAAAAAATTAGATGGCAGACCTTCCCAAGAGCTCATTCTGACTCTTTGTGTATTTTCTTCAAGTTCTTCTGTCCAATTCATCGCATACTAATTCAACAAGAGTGGGGTCTGGAAAATGACAGTTTAGTCATAATTTACAAAATTTAATTCTTTTTTTTTTACTGAAGATAATTTTGACATAATTTAGAAAACTGTTTTAGATCATTGCCTTCTTGAAAAGTGATGATTTTTCCAATTATTTTTAATTCTTCTCCTGACTACGCAGTTTCGTGGGTCTTGTCCACTTTTCAAGGGATATATACATATATATAAACACTCTACATACCAAAAGTTTGAAGCTACACTGCATTTCTTTAAAAAAGACACCTTAAATGAGATATCTTTACATTCTTTTAAAGTATGAGATAAAATTCCAGTAACAACAGTGTATTTGCTTTTTATTTTGACAAAAAATAAGCCCTTAACAATAAAATATTATCATACAACAGCATCATATTTTGTTTATATCAATAAAACCACCACCTGCCTTAATTACTGCTTTACAAATTATTGGCATTCTTACCAACAGATTTTGAAACAAATGTATACTGCAGACCTTCACAAGTATTCTTCAAGCACTGAAAAGGCTCACTCTCATTCTTTGAATATTCTCTTTGGATTCTGGTATCCAATTCATTCCATACTAAAAAATATGAGATAGATCTGAAGATTGAGGCAGCCAAGTTATAATTTCCAAAATTTTGTTCTTTTTTTTTTTGACTCAATATAATTTTGACAATTTAGAAGAATATTTTGTTGAAATGTGAACATTTTTTTCCAATTATATATAAACTAGATGGCATAGCATGTCGAATCTATTTCTTAGAAATAATTCAGCACCTCAAAAATCTGCCCTATATAAAAATAATGCTGTATATGAATTCTCATGACTTTTGGGAGATTGTATCTCCAATATTAACAACCAACAAACAACATTAATTTCTTACATTGGCCACACATGTACCGCACTGTCTCATAGGTTGACTTGTCATTTATCAAAATTAATATAATTTACACTAAATTTTGACAAATAAATCAACCTACAAGATATGTGTGTGAGTGTGTGTGTGTATGTGTGTGTGTTCTTGTATTTTTAAATATACACTAGTTCTAAACTAAGTTGATACTTTATGGTAAAAAGCATTTTACATGACATATTTATTTTCCAATGTTCGCCTCATCAGTGCACATATTTCAGTAGTGAAAATTACTGGTACAAATCGAACATTATACAACAGTAGTTCTCAAACATGTTTTTCTTTGAGCCACATTTTCAGAATGAAAATTTGCTTGCATCTCATCAAATTTTATATGATAAAAAATACATTTAAAAATAAAAAAAATGGCGGTAGTGTTAAAAGGAGATAACCACATATTCAATATCATTGATAACTCTCTCCTCCAATTTGCAAACCCTAGCTACTATATAGTTAATACTTGATATAATGCAAAAATATCACAATGATAAAATCAATCAGTAATTATTTATGACTATTTAGACTGGGACTCATGCATGCAATTATAAGTATTTCATAATAATATTTTAAAGTTTGAAATCTCATTTACTTTTGGCATATGAATTTTTTGAAACTGTTTCTAAATGTTTCAATCATTCTGCCTCACCTGCTATCCTCTTCTACTGCACCTATGAGGCATACTGCACCATTTGGGAACCACTGTTATACAGGGAAATTTTCAGATCAAATTTCAGCTAATAACTGAGTGCCAGGCTACAGACTTACTGATCTGCCCTCATGTCTGCACGTGCGAAATGCCATGATTAATAATAATAGACTGGCTGAGCTTGTTTTTATAACACCCCCAGCCCTGCACTGTTTTGTTAATTGCCCTATCCATTCAGTAATTTTCTTAATTAACCTACTTATGACTTCTTGTATAGATTCATTTATTCTGCCCGATATTACTTATGTCCCAGGTCAGTCTGGCCCAGGTGACAGCCAAGTCAAGGTCATTTTTCTTTCTTGTTTTGATAACTGATAGTTTTCTCACCATTTTAAAAAAACAAACATTCTGTTGAAATAGCAAGGTGACCAAGTGTCTTTTGTCACCAAGTGGCGTGTTCTGGAAACACGTGGTTCAGGAATCATAAGCATGGACTTGGGCAAGCAACCAAACACTCCCAACAACTACACCCAACTCCCGTCACACACGGAACCTTCATGTGCTGCTGTTTGTTGACACTGTGGATAAAACAGCACCAAACGCTGCAGCCTGGCACATATGTCTGGCAGATGGGCGTGTGCATTGGCTGTATATCAAAAAAAATAAATATGCATCACTGCAGTAAAGTACACTGTACTAAATGCCATAATGAGTCAGAATGGCTCCCTTGCTGCACAGGGTGTGGCTAAAAACATGATACACAAGAGGAAGGATAAAGAATTGTGGGTATGGCTGAACTGGTAATGCTATTGATTCTTTCAAATCAATCAGATCCTTTCACTAACAGTAATAAAAATATTAAGAAAAACAAGATATATATATATATATATATATATATATATATATATATATATATATATATAGGAGACATGGTGGAGTAGTGAATAGCAGCTCAGATTGATGAATTGGAGAGAAAAGTTTGAATTCCAATCGAATCTATTACATTCACTTACATGCTAATACCCTTGGCAAAGGTATTAATCCTCTCCCTCCAGCTATGGATAGATAGCAGGACAGACTGGGTTCTATAGACTTGGATGGCAACTGGTCTAGGAGAAGGACAACTCTGAATTCAAAACCTGTGGAAAGTCATTTGGAGACCTTATGGCACAATGTGCACCAGATCTCTGTATTCAGTCCTTCAAAAAGTGTGATTGATTCTGCTTAAAGCCTTTACTACTATAATCAAATCATGTGTGCTGGTGTCTGGGCTACTGGTTCCTAGGAACTGAGCTGCTTGACCCTCATATATCAAATACAACAGGAGAGTCCACCATCATATATATATATATATATACACACACACACATGATTAACTGTTCCAAAAATCAATGATTGACTGTTTGAAAAATCCTGTAAATATAATTTTAAAAGCTGAAAATGATCATTTACATAATGGTATCTTAATTCTGATCTTATGTGATATATATATATATATATATATATATATATATATATATATATATATATATATATATATATATAAAAGGCTCAAACACTAATATTCCATGATTATAATATATTACATTGGAATCATAATCACGATCCAATTCATCAGACCTACAAATTCAAAAGTTTTGAATTTATTGGATTATGATTACAATTCCAATGTAATAAATTATAACCATGGAATATTAGAGTTTGAGCCTTTTATATTATATTCTTACTCTGTTCTACCTGGATTGTATCCTCTTGGAAATATATATATATATACACACACACACACAAATCCAAATGTAAAAGAACGAAGAGTAAGATTTCAGTATTCAAAACATTAATTTAAAACAGGGCTCAATACAAAAGTCAAACAATAAATATTTATTTATTATGCACTGTTACATTAGAACATGTACATACCCACTACAAAACTGTACATCTTCATTAACTGCATTTCAGAATAAAACATTTTGGTAGCATCATGATTTCCCACCTGAAGAAATGTTAATTTTTTAACATTGAAACAAGATGCACAGTTTTCTAGTGGGTATGTACATGTTCCAATGTAACAGTGCATTATATATATATATATATATATATATAACTATTCCTACACACAAATTTTGTTAAAGACCAATAAAATGTTTTTATGATGGATTTTTGTTTATTTTTTCTGTATTTCAGATCATTTTCCTCTTTTTTGTTGAAAATTTGAATATATATTTATGAGGTTTATTTGTGCATTTTAAATATATGCTTCATTGGTTGATTTTGTTTAGCAGCATATCAACACCTCTATGGGTTATTTAATGCTGAAATTTAAATATTTTGAACAATTTTATGGCTTGAACTAAAAATATTTTGAATTCAAGTGTATGGCTTGAACTACAGATATGTTCTGTTGGTCATATTGCAATAAAATATATTGTTGGTCATTTTATTATAAAATGTATCATTGGTCATTTTGCTATAAAATGGATTGTTAGTCATTTTGCGATAAAATGTATTGTTGGTCATTTTTTATGTAAAAATTGTTGTTATTTTTTAATATAAAAATGAATTGATGGTATTTTTAATGTAAAAATGCATTTTTATACTTTTATTTTTGTCTTGGGCTTCACTATTTGCCAATAGCTGGGACCCTAACAGGTGCTACCAGCCCAGGCCAAGATAGAGCTAGAATCAGCAGCAATTAAGAGGTGGTTTAAGGCTCCATAAAAGCTCCAATCTCTCAAGCAGAGGCCTGCTGCTGGATATAGTTTATCGTCAGACCCAGGACTATTAAGTGCATGGTAAATATACTGAATATAAAGACATGCACAAAATGGTTATTATAAAAAAATATGTACATTTTTTTTTATGATCACTTAATGATGTATTTTCTTTTTCTGGTTAAAATTCAGCTGAGAAAGCTGTAACTTTATTGTTTATAAGTGTTTATTGTTTGTAATGCTTATAATGTTATTGTTCAAAATGTTTATTATGTTTATGTTTATAATGTTCATTGTTTATTATGTTTATTGTTTATAAGTGTTTATTGTTTATAAGTGTTTATTATTTTGTTTTGTTTATTATATTTATTGTTTATAAGTGTTTATTATGTTTATTGTTTATAAGTGTTTATTATGTTTATTGTTTATAAAGGCTTATGTTTGTTGTTTATACGTTTTTCTTATTTTCATTATGTTTATTGTTTATAAGTGTCTATTATGTTTATAAGTGTTTATTATGTTTATTGTTTATAAGTATTTATTGTTTATTGTTTATAAGTGTTTATTATTTTTGTTGTTTATAATTTTTTATTATGTTCATTATGTTTATTGTTTATAAGTGTTTATAAGGGCTGAAATTGATAGTGAAGCAGTAATAGAAATTTGGAAACATAGAAGTTCAGATAATTAACCACCAAAGTGAGCATACGTTTCTGATGCAGAGTCAAGCCAGTTATTAAGAAGAGTTTAATATATGTTTAATTATGTTTTGCAAACTCAGTC
>OZ010604.1:19365447-19372947 GCA_963932145.1 Acanthosepion lycidas
ACCAGGTTATTTCTATTGATATTTCCGTGACTTCAACTGGGGTAGCTTCAAAATAATATTAAGCTCAAGCCATCCCCACAGGTATTACCTCTCCTTCAGGATAGGGCTAGGGTCATCACCCAGCACTTAAGGTATCTCCAAAAAGGGATGTGCCAATGGGATTTGAGCATTTTTTTGCATGGTATTGCAGTTAAACCTATTTGAAATTTCAACCTTGACATTACTCCCCCATTACCCCCCCATTACTACTATCAGTAGTAATGTGGGCACAATGAAAAATTCACATTCATTTTATCACCTGTTCTTACAAAATTAGTACTGAAACAATGTAGAATATAAAAACCTTAAAATAAATAAACAAAAATATTTTAAAATAAAATAAACAAAAATAAAACTGAATTGAAGTTAGTTACATTTAAATTTCTAAAATGATACACTTAAAGTAAAATCAAAAGATCCCTTTTTTTTTTTATCAATTCACCCCAAGGAAGGTAATAATGTTACTAACACACAAGTGGCTACTGGGAGTAAAAGAAAATGAGAAAACTTTAGAAGGAACTGGAAACACAATCCTAAACAAAAAAACAGTGAATTGTGAATCATGTTTTATCTTGGTAATGAAGATTTTGATGAAATTTTTTTTTTTTTTTCTGACGTTACTATTTGATCAGTGAAATATGTCAATTGTAGTTTTCCAAATTTCCATTCTGTCAGATTATCATCTAAACTTTGCTTACACACACTTACAGCCATTTGAGCAAGTAAAGCCTGTGGGTCTCGGCAAAGATTATCCATCTTTGGATATTGTGGACTGACGAAACAGAATCACAAACAAAGAACTGAACCAAATAACAGAAACCACATCACTTGAGGACTTTCAACAGCAGCAACACCTAAAATGGATAGCACATGTAAGTCGAAGAGAAAATAATGACATAATCAAGATGTTAACATTCCACATCACATCAACTATAAGGCTTGGAAGAACCCCCCCCCTCATTACTGGGATTAGCGATAACAGCTACTGGACTTGAGAAACCTGTTTTCCTGAAAAAGTGTTTGAAGAAAAAGGCTTTATAAATTTCAACTGAAAACAGTACTGGCTGCTCGGTCAGTGAATGCCAAAATGTTTCCTTGTAGGGAAATGGCTAATATTATCATTACCATATACATATACCAAACATAAACACACTAAACCTCTCTATTTTTACTAAGTACTAAATTACAATAGTGATTCCCCGAAAGGAGAATTTTTTATGGCTGCCCATTACAACAAAGTGAATGTCCGCAAGAATTGCACTGTTTCTCATGTTGCCATAAAGTCTCAACATCCTGTTTACACATTTCTTCTCCATGGGAAAATCAAAGGTGAGCAAAGAAAAAAAGAAACGGCAATAAAAATGGAAATTGACTCAACAAAAATGCGTTTGTTTCTCCCATGCCAGACTATTTTTCTTCATCCTTCAATAGGGACGTTTACATAAGCACATTAGACAGTAAGAATTCCATACAAAAGACCCATTATAAACCTGTTCTGGTGAACAGACATTCCATTTTGAGCTGAAGAAAACAAACACACACATATAGTTGTATGTGCCTATTATATATATATATATATATATATATATATATATATGTGCATGTGTGTGTGTGTGTGTGAAAATTTTACAAAAAAGATACTGCTAAAAAGGTTTATCCACCCATTATCATAAATATCTAGAAATATACACACATACATGGATTTATAAAATCATATCAGTACAAAGATATTCAAGCATATAGATGTATTTTCAGATAGTGAGACCATGTACAAGACAGATAGCCACTCAAGGCAGAAGTTTGCAGAGTAAGAGGCACAGATTATGTAGATAGGTGGGGAAGATAAAAGTTAACCCTAGTCTTGAACAGATTAAGATTGTAGTGATCGAGAAAACATCCTCCTGAGTATCGGTTGATAAGAAGAAGCTGTTCAAGTGGAACTTATGTCTCACCAACAAAATACAAAGTGAATGAAGGTAGATTGCTAGTGTGCATGGCATGGTGGGCCTTAGTTGTGAAAGTCAGAACTGGTGAAACTAAGGAATATAGTTTGTCTGAACTTTCTATGGAAAGAGAGAGAGCAGTGAGGTGTTGTAGGGTGGAAATAACTTGTCACCCACAAAAACATGAAGATGCTTTTGGACTCTACTGAGATATATATATATATATATATATATATATATAGTTTTAAAGTGTGCTATATTTATGGGATAACATGCTCAATATCAGAGAACGTATGTAAATATAAATATAAAAGTGAACATTGAAGTTAACACTCAGAAGTGACAGGCTGTTTCATGCTAAACGCAATCGTCAGACCACCTGACGATTGCGCTTAGCATGAAACAGTCTGTCGCCTCTGAGTGTTGACTTCAATGTTCACTTTTATATATATATATATATATATATATATATGAAATGGATTAAGTGCAACAATTATTTGATATATTTTCTGTTTATACATTATTTTTATAGGTATAATTTATTCAATTAAATGGTTTGTTTTTTTAATTAAACAGTATTAATTATATTTAGTTTGAGAAATTTTATAGAAAATATGCAATCTCTGATAGGAACTGAACCTGTAACGCTTTATGGGAAGCATCATTTGAACTGATGTGCTGTTTACCATTCAGCCACAAAGTAGCATCTGGTGAGCAAATCTGAATGAATAAACAGAAAATATATTAAATAATTGTTGTACATAATCCATTTCATAATAAGCTATCATTGTTTATGTCAAGATATGTTTTATGAGCAGAAATGATCAATTCAATTGTCAAAGGTGTGTATTTATAAACAGTAATGCAAACTAGTGAAGAGAGGGACAAGCACAATTATAATAGGATAAGAAATAATATCAGATAAATAATCCATCAAAAATTATATATATCTATCTATCTATCTATCTATATATATATATATATATATAGATAGATAGATAGATAGATAGATAGATATAGATATATATATATTACAAATTAAATGATATAAAATATGTTTTTTTCGCTACACTGTAATAACCATGTTTCAAAAATTTGATTTAATTATTAAAATTAAATTTGAAGTTTTTAGCTTCCATTTTTGAAACATGGTTATTTCTATGTAGCGAATAAAACATATTTTATATCACTTAATTTATAATATTTAGGATCTGTACATTTACATTGAGCACTGTTTTTGTAAAAATAAAAATAAAAAATATTAGTAAGAACACCAGATTATATATCTTACTGTTCTCCCTTTTATTTATATATATATATATATATATATATATATATAAAGAAATATAGTCTTAAGGTGTGCTATATTTATGGAATAAAGTGCTCAATATCAGAGATAGAGCGTGTGTAAATATAAAAGTGAACATAGAAGTCAACACTTAGAGGCGACAGTCTGTTTCATGCTATATGCAATCGTCAAGCCAAAATGGCTTGACGATTGCATATAGCATGAAACAGACTGTCGCCTCTATATATATATATATATATATATATATATATATATATATATATATATATATATATATATATATATATATGAGTGCATGGCCAAGTGGCTAGAATTGTATGTTTTCTAGCCATAAATCTGAGTTTGAATTTTCAAAGCATTCATTAGAACATGAAAAAATTATCCATTATGGAATTTTTTTCCACCTCTATGTTATAATGTTATAGAAAAAATTCCAAAATGGATAATTTTTTCACCTTCTAATGAACTCTCAGCACATTGTCAACCATTTTGCATTTAAAAGCATAATGACAAAAGTGCAATAATGGATAACAACATACAACTTTGTATAAATACTTATACTAATGAACAACATATAGTTTTATACCATTTGCACCCCTGAAGATGATCTTGGAAGAAGATCGAAAGTACTTGGGAAAGGAAAATGAAAGAAATTTAAATAGCTATAGCACATTTCTCTCATCCTTTAACATCAATATACGGAAGGTTATTCGTGAGTATGAACGGATTTTGTTAAAAATTAGCAGACATAATGTCTGTAATTTATTCAATCAGACATGCCTGAAAGAGAATTTGCTGCTTAACTACAGAAATTTTAAATATATATATATATATATATATATATATATATATATATAAGATTGCAATTACCCTTGGGAAAAGTATGAATCCATCTTTTCTCCTCCCAGTTATGGGTTAATTAGTAGGACTTGTATCACTAAACTATGATTATCACAAAAAATAAAGAATGTTCTGTTAAAGTATTTTGTGGCTTTGAATAAGCTGCAAAAGGTTCATAAGCTCTAAAAAATGAATAAATAATCAATCACTATATATACTCTCAACCATATATATATATATATATATATAAGATTTAAGATTTAATAAACACCAGATATTTTTATATATAGTGCTCAATATTAAAAATATTAAAATATTGAAAATAGAGCATTAATAATAATAATAATATATACCCACACATACGTATATATATATATATATATATTTATGTATGGTGCAGTGTGTGCTTGTGCATAAAAACTCAAATATAAATGAATGTATCGGTAAAAAGACAGTTTATACTGTCTCTTTACAGATCTATTTATTTATAGAAACAAAAGAAAAATGTTCTTTACCAGTAAAGAAAATTTTTTCCTTTGTTGTTAGTCATATACATATATATATATATATATATATATATATATAAAAGGTATATTTCGACAAGAATTCATCCAAATAAGTTTTCCTTTTATCTTTATATATATATATATATATATATATATATATATATATATATATATATATATATATATAAGGTGTATTAGAGCAGCAAGAATTTTTGCAAATAAATTTTGTTAAATTCACCTGACAATGTCTGTCTAGTGATTGATTATTTATTCATTTTTTAGAGTTTATCAACTTTATTCAAAGCCACAAAATACTTTAAAAGAACATTCTTTATTTTTTGTGATAATCATAGTTTAGTATGCTATGCTATGTAAATTCATTGTGACTTGATCTCCCTACAGAGGCCAAAAAACTAAAAGTTAAATATTGATTGTTTTTTATGGTTTGTCAACTCTTTTGCAGGTTATTTAAAGCCAGAAAATATTTTTAGATTACAAGAATTTTTGAAGATAATAATAATTTTTGCTGTGACAAGTTCTACTAATTAACCCAAACTTACAGCCACATCAAGTTGAAATACCAGTTCCTGTTTGATCACCAAAATTAAGCAATGTTGAACCTGGTCAGTACCTAGATGGGTGACTACTTGGAAATACTGCTGTAAGCTTGGATGAGCAAGTAGTGTAATGGATAATGGCTTGGGATTGTTAATTGGCGATCCAAGTTCCAATTCCCATTAGGTTCATTATGTTCACTTACTTGCAATACCCTTGTGAAAGGTATGACTACAGCTCTTCATCCCCAGCTATGGATTAAATTGTAGGACTTGTATGAAAAAAATCATTATTATCACCAAAAAAATTCTTACAATCCAAATATATGTTTCAGCTTTAAATAACCTAAAAAAAGATTGATAAGCCATAAAAAACATATCAATGAAGCAATCCTACTAATTAACCCATAACTGGGAGGAGAAGAGATGGATTCATACTTTTCCCAAGGGTATTTGCATGTAAGTGAATATAACAAACCCAACTGGAATTGAAACTTGGCTCTCTGATTAACAATTCCGAGCCTTTATCCATTATATTACCCACGCATCCAAGCTTACAGCACCTGGTATTCATAAGTTTGATATTTCTTAAATTTTGCTGATCACACAAGAACCAGTGTTTTAATATGATTTAGCCATAAATCTCTGTCAGGTGATAATAACAACAAAGATGAGGATATTAGCCTGAATGTAAATAATGATAACTTCTCATCCCAAAAATTCAGACAGAAGATGATCAGGTGATAACACCAACAAAGATGAGGATATTAGTCTGAATGTAAATAATAACTTCTCATCTCCCAGAATTCAGATTGAAATAACCTGGTCATAAAAATCAACATTTAGAATTCAGAGTTTTCCTTCACTTTGTCAATCAAGGATAGAGAGTCCAGTCTACCCTGCTATTTAACCCATAGCTTGATAGAAGAGACTAATTCATGCCTTTTCCAAAGTCATTAGTGCAAAAATGAAGACAACAGACTAGGCTGGAATTTGAACTCTGTTCGCCAGTTCCACTTTCCGTGATGATAACCATTACACTACCTGCACATGCACATGTGTGTGTGTGTGGTTCCTCGCCAAAATGTGCACATTTTAATTGCATTTACATTTCATTTCCGCTCTCACATTTCAAAGATCATTTCAATAGAAATTCTACCATACCAAATTTAATTAATTTTGTAAGGCCAAACTTATTTCTCCTAAAAAAAAATGAAGTGATAAAAGGCGTGTGTGTATTTGGTCAGGAGGAGAGGCAGGCAGATCTCTATCTTGGTAACAAGGAATAAACCTTGAAATGACACTATTTATCAGTAATCAATATTTAGAATTCTTCTCTAAGTTCTATTTTTAGATTCCACTCACTCAACCATTCTGCACTCCTTGTGGATTTGGAGAATTTCAAGAGATTTTCATGTAATTCTACTGCAGGGATGCACTATATATATATATATATATATATATATATATATATATATATATATATATATATATAGTTCTATGTACTCAAATATGTACATATATCTATTCACATACATCACATATATATGTATGTCGGTATGTATGTATGCTGAAGGTAACATCAATTAGTGAAGTGACAAACTTTTACTTATATTAATTCTATATATGTATATATATATAGAAAGATATGTATATTTAAGCAGCATATCTTCATTCAAACTTGTTTCAGTGAATAGTATAGACATTTTGTGCCTACTTATTTTTATACTGATCTCTTCCAGTTGTTTAATCAGTTTCTTGATGATAATTTATCCCTGAAGATTATTTTGAAAAAGGATGAAAGTACTTGGGTTAAAAAAAAAAAACAAAAAACTATGGAGCTTTCCTTGATAAATTTCTTCTTAACATCAAGTAACTGATTAGATAACTGGAAAGGATCAATACAAAAATAAGTAGATACAATATGTCTATATTATTCAATGAATATATATATATATATATATATATATATATATATATATATATATATATAAGTGAACAGTGAAGTCAACACTCAGAGGTGACAGTGTATTGCTGCATATGGTGATGATCTCAAAGAAGATAATATTAAAACTTAATGTTATAGAATGCTAAGGCCAGGGCCAGAATGGTCAGTGATTGATTGACTGGAGTGACTTGTGGACAGTATAGCCTGACAGTGATGGATTGCCTTTGTTTGGTTTTTGAATATAAGTTCAAAACAGTGCAAACTCAACAGAGGGCCACAAGAATTCTGAAGCGTTGATATGCCTCCCTCACCCAGGTTAGCGACTAGCTAAGACCACCTGCGAAGGGACACTGAGCCAACA
>OZ010604.1:19377947-19475447 GCA_963932145.1 Acanthosepion lycidas
AGAACTTTGTCATTGCTCACATGTTTAGTCCATAGTATTCTCAGCATCCTTCTGTAGAACCACATTTCTGTTATCTCAAGTCTATTCTTCATCTATGAGGAGATTGTCAAACATTCACTGTCATATAAGAGGACAGATATAACAAAAGAATTCAGGAATCTTTTCTTTGTTTCTATTAGGTTGGTACAAAAATGACGTAATAATGTTGTTTTTTGACGTATTTTTTAACGTCAAAAAACAACATTATTACGTCATTATTTTTGCACCAACCTAATAATAAAAAATTTTTCTGTATCTTAATACTTTGCATAGCTTTTGGAAGACATGTTTATTTCCTTTTTTTCTGTAAAATATCCTCATTGCTCACATTTTATTCTTGGCATCCTTCTATAGGACCACATTTCTTTTGCTCCAAGTATCTTCTTCATCAGTGAGGAGATTGTCCGGCATTCACTGCCATATAGGACTGATATTACATAACAGTTCAGTACTTTTTTCTTTATTTCTAATGAAATTTTCCTGTTTCTTAATACTTTGCTTAGCTTTTGTAAAGCATCTTTCACTATCTCAATACACCTTCAGATTTCAGTATTGCACTTTTCATCCTCTGTTAAAGTAACTCCCAGATATTTAAGATATTTCTACTTGTTTGATTTTGATATATTGGGCTGTTCTTTTTGCTAGCAACCAGTATTTTTTTTTTTTTTTTTACTGGACTGAAAAACATCATCTACTTTTAGAGCAAAAGATTTTATATTTCAATTTTGCTGTTAACTGTTAAAGCAACAAAGTATAATTTAGGGAAATAAAATTCATCACATTTATTCATTCCTTTTCAAATTTATCTATATTTCTCCTCCTGTTAAAAGTTTTCAAAATAAAATTAAACAGAAACTTATCTACATTATAACTGAATAGTATAGTACCAGTATTCAGTTTTGTTTCTGCTGCTTCAAGTCTCTTCTTCATCTGTGAGGAGATTGTCAAGTATTCACTACCATATAGGAGGACTGATATTACATAACAATTCAGTACTCTTTTCTTTGTTTCTGTTGTTTCAAATAAAATTCATCACTTATTTATTCATTTCAACTTTGTCTATATTTCTCCTCCTGTTAAAAGTTTTCCAATTAAAATTAAACAGAAACTTATCTACATTATAACTGATTAGTATAGTATCAGTATTCAGTTTTGTTTAGCTATAAAAATGGAACCCCTAGCACGGCTGTTGAAAAGCCTTGTTTTTGTCATATAGGAAAATCCAACATGGTGTGTAAACGAAATATTCAGCGACAAAAATCATTTGTCAGTAACATTTTAAACACCTCATAGAATGTAAAGTTCTTAAAGTAAACCTATGCCAAACACTTTTCCTGAATCTTGGCTGTCCGAAAATGACAACATCAAGATGAAATAATGGAAACTGACCATGAAAAACACAATTATGCGCACAAAGGTTTTGATCAGTAAACTTCTGGACCATTTCGGGCAATGTTATAGGATCCAGATGGCTATTGTTTGTACATGGAATTATTCATTGGTAATTAATCTTTGACTTGGCTATGGAAAATGTCACTCAGCGGTTAGCATTAAGGAATTATGCCCAATTATCAGAGAAAAATCACCATTTTTTTATGAAAAAATATTTATTTTCACTTCAAAATAATGTCATTCAAACTTCATCCATTTCTCCTTAATTTGGTGTGAACATAATTGAATAAAAGAAACAGCTAAATGGCCCGGTGATGGGAAATACAAAAGATATGCGGTGAAAAAACAATGTTGTCTGCCAAGAGTTGCTGTCATCACCTGGGTCACAGGGTGTTAAAAACAAAACAAAACACATCAAGCCATTGTTCAAACATAGGTTATATCAAGCCCTACCAATGTTGACCATTTTTTTCCACTCTTTGCTCTTATCTGAGAGTGGTGGGTTTTATTACAACTTGTTCTAAACATTTATTGCTGACTGGATGACATTTGACCTAGAGATGTCAAAGTTAATTTGGTTTAATTTTCGTTATTACTGCTATTTTTGGGGGAAAAAAAAAATTAGTTTCTGGTGGTCAGGAATTGCAGATAAATCTTTCGCCTTTTACTAAAAATTTCCATGTCCAGGTGTCAATTTTTTTTTAACCCCTGGCAGTCGTATAATTGAAAATTACCAATGGACTTTGTTGCATTTTGACCCCTTAGGAATGTTGATTTCCTTCAAAACTCTCAATTTTATGCCTGAAATAGTTTGATTATGATTTAGGTTTTCTGATTTTCAAAAAAAAAAGAAGTTTAATTTCCCATTAATGGAGAAATTTTTGTTTAGAACAAGAAAAAATGCAAAATTTTCATTATTTTTTCACATTTTACCCACTGAAAAAAATTTTGAGTCATTTACCCCAGCCAATTTTACTTTTAAATGAAAGAATATATCCTTTGCTTTCAGAAAATACCTAGTTTCATGGGGTTCAGATCAAAAGTTTCCTTGATATTTGTTTAGGTGATGATAAAAAAATTAATTTTTCAATATTTTACCCCAATAAAAGTATGAATATCCATTTTTTCAGAGAAAATAAGCTGTGACAAAATGACTTTTGCCATTTTTGTGATGATTTTTACTTGGGATAGAAAATTTTTACCATAGCAAATCTGAATTGACTTTATTTAAGTTCAGTGGGGCTATAGGAAACCTCAAAGAGCTGAGCTAGAGAGAATCAAATTTATTACACAACGGTAAGAATCTGGAGTGTGTACTCAATGTATTTACCAAGATGAGCCTAATAATAAATAAATAATATACACTGATGCAGTTTTAGGCTGACTGCAGTCAGTTGAGTTTAATAACAAGAACAGGGGAATGGGTTTCTTCTGAATGTCAAAGAATTTTGAATGCAAATGAAACAGAGTTAAGAGTTCCTGTTTAATTAGTGACTTTTCTTGCTTTGTATAAAATCTTGTAATGTCAGATAGTTTAACTAATTAGTGAAGCTTGTCAGAAAAAAAGACCAAAACAAAAAATTGATTTAATCAAAAAAAGAAAATAACAAGAACAAATGGCTCTTACCAATTTCTCCGTAAACAACCAGTCGCAAGACATCATTGGGAACCTAAAAAGAAATATTTTTTTGTTTAATCATTTCATCTCAAGCAAATTGATAATGCCATTAAAATGCAAGGGGCTACTAGGAGTGAAAGAGAATGAAAAGTCACTGGAAACTGAAACCTAAAGTAAGAAACACGGGATAAACCCCTACTTCTGTTTGAAAGACAAGAAAGGAGTGTAAACCAGGTAATAAATGAACCTATCTACTCCATAAAGAATTTCTTTAAGTTGAAATGACCAAATCTTTTTTATTACTTCATAAAAACAACTGCAAACTGAAGCCGGTTAATGAGATATTTTTTTGGTTGATGATCTTATAAACAGAAAAAAAAATCAAATTATCCGTTCATTATAGGAATTTATTTGCAAATTTCAAAATCTATGTTATGGTATCAGTTCAAATTTTGAAAAGTAAAACTAAAATTAATTTTTTTTCTTAATCATTTCACCCCAAGAAAGGCAATAAAGCCACTAAGATACAAGAGGTTAGTGAATGTTAAAGAATATGATAAAAAGTACTATAAGGGGAAAAGAACAATAAAAGAACAAGAATTAAGAAGACAGAAGATAATGATTGACATTGCATTTAAATTTTTAAAGATCAAAGTTGTCTGGAAAACAAGAAGCCAGAAGAGAGTTCCACAAGTGAGAAGTACGAGAGAAGAAACTTTTAGAATAGAACTACAAATGTGCCTAAATGGCTATAAATTTTTAACGGTTCCAGTTTTTCATTAAAATTAATCCTGTGTAGCAGGACAATGCCCAAGTGGACAAATTTTAAGCTAACACTAAACACATTTCAAAGGGTTTCTACACTCACACAGAAAAATCAGTTACTTTCCTTTCTTTTACAGGGGATCTGCCATAGATCACAATGTCATGTATGGTTTCCAACTTCTCTATTAACCCATTAATGCCCACTATTCCAAAAATGGAATGATGGGCATTTATGGGTTAGAGCAGGGTTTTTCAAACTGTGGGTCCTGACCCTTCAGTGGATCACAAAATAAAAAAATGGGCCACAAGAAAAAAGAAAGAAAAAAGAAAGAATACACATGAAAGCAAAATGCAGAATATAAACCACTCTAAATGTTGCACAGTACTCATAAATCATTGCTAGTTTTTCACTGAGGTAAGATTGTATTATATTTTATTCTTTTTTATATATATATATATAGCCTTCCCTGAAGATCCACATGGTGAAACATTGGTAGGTTTGTCTGGCTCTTTAGGTTTAATTATATATATATATATATATATATATATATATATATATATATATATATATATATATATATATATATATTTAAAAATTAAAATAGGACCAATAACATTGCATATTCTTCTTTGGATTTTATCACGAATCTCTAAATATATAGAAGAAGCACAAGACCCGGTTTGATAGCAATATTCAAAGCAAGAATGAATGGTACACTTATAAATATGTAGCATGACAGTGTACCAACTTTCCTAGCAGTAGACCTACCAATTGATTCAATATATAAAAATCATTAAAACAAGTGTGTCTATATGAACATAATTTGTGATAATAATATGCTTACATTATCATGTGAATCTATCTAGGTCAGGGTTTTTCAAACTGTGGGTCCAGACCCTTCAGTGGATCACAAAATAAAAAAATGGGCCACAACAAAAAAGAAAGAAAGAAGAAAAAATATGCAAGTGAGAGCAAAGTGCAGAATATAAACCACTCTAAATGTTGCACAGCACTCATAAATCATTGCTAGTTTTTCACTGAGGTAAGCGTGTATTATATTCTATTCTCTTATATATATATATATATATATATATATATATATATATATATATATATATATATATATAGTCTGTTCTCATTGAGCTTATGTATCTTGTTAATCAAACACAGTGCAGATTGAGTGATGGAATTTCCTTTATATTTCTTTTTATATTCATACAAATAGATACATACAATTCCAATATGTTTGGATCATAAGAAATAGACATATAAACTGCCAATGCTAAATAAATGGACCTTGTGAAAAAGATTGTCTTTGATTTATTAGACATAAGTATAATGGGTCACGGTGCAAAATGTAGTTCTTGATGTGAGTGGCAGCAAAAAAAAGATTTTTACTGGGTTAGAAGACTTTAGAAAACCAGACTTTATATATAATTTATAATACAGAATTTTTTAGAAGCAAATAATTAATATTAGATTTTTATTTCAATTTCTATAAGTACTGAATTTTATGATGAGCATTAACAGGTAAATAAATTTGTCATTCACTTATGTGCTAATATCCTTGGAAAAGGTATGAATCCTCTTCTTCTCCCCCCCAGCTATGGGTAAATAGCAGGACAGACCGAGTTCTATAGCCTCATATGGCAACTGGTCTACCACAGAAAGAAATGGCAATCTTCTGCAGGGAAAAAATCTACCTTAACAGTCATGTACTGAAAGATACATAATAGCCTAAGCATGTATCCCTCATGACACATAACTGACTGACTGACCCTTGGGAAAAGTATGAATCCTCTTCCGCAATGGGTTATTTAATGCCAACAATTTTCATTGTTGGTAATATTTTTTTTTCCAAAAATCTATTTTTGGTAATATTTTTTCCTTCAAAAATCAAATTTATTTCTGGTAAGAAGTTCCCTTCTCTGGTAATAATTTTTTTTTTTCAAAACATTTATTGCTGATAATAATTTTTTTATACAAAGTATTTCTGGTATTGTTGTGGTAGGATCCACCTAATTTGCATAGTGGAGTACCGACCATATAAATATGGTTGGTACCGGGAAGAGAGTGAGAGGAATCGAGAGATTCAATCAGAGACTCTGCCCGACTGCGACTCAGTCAACACACATTCCAGTAACGGTCTTCCCAGGAATATACAAAAGACTATATGTAAATATTGTGTACACTTTCTTGTTTCAATACATTTTGTTCTAAGTACATTTTGTGTTGCATTATTATTCCATGCATTAGTCAAGTTTCAACAGGTATTAAAACCTATTTTTACACTTTCATAGTGTTTTGATCTGAGTTTAGGGGTTAACTATTTGCCCATAGCTGGAACCCTAACAGGTGCTATCACCCTGGGTCAGGGCGGACCTGAGAATACCAGCAATTAAGAGGTGTTTCCACACTCCCCAAAACCTCCTGATCAGAGGCCTTGCTGTTGGACGTAGTTTATTGTCTTACCCAGGACACGGATGTAGTTTATCATCATACCCAGGACGGGGTAAATAGCAGGACAAACTGGGTTCTGTAGCCTTGGATGGCAACTAGTCTATCGCTGAAAGAAATGTCAACCAACTGCAGGAAAAAATCTGCCTCGTCAGTCATGTATCAAAAGATACATGATCACCTAAGCGTGTATCATGCATGGCACATAACTAAGTGACTCCTTCAGACTATACACACATGCACCATGCATACAATTAAAAGTAGATAGCTCTTCATACACCCACTCAAACTGAATGTGACACATGGTCACATACATTGGATTTTTAACAGGTGATGTGTCCAGAATGCATCCCACTCGACTCCCACTTATCATCCTGTTTGGAGAACTTGCCAGCAGCAAGAGGCTACATGGAATCCTAAAATGATGCTTCAAGGATCAGTTGAAAACATCCCTGACACAGGGCAACATCAAACATGAGACCTGGGAATCCACTGCTGCAAATTGGCCTTCCTGGTGTATGACCATCTAAGGTGGGAGATCAAGACATTTGAGCCTAACTGTCAACATGAAGAGAATCTGCAACTTGCTGTCAGGAGGGCCTGACTCACCCAGTCATGTCCACCACCCACACTCCTCTGTGACTGCTGCTCATGACTCTTCAGGAGTAGGCTGGGCCTTCACCTTCTGTCACCGCCACCAGCAGGGAGAAAGGGAATAAAGAGAAAGGATAATGATCCTGATGCTTGGATGTGAGCAGGTGCTGATGACGATATAGGACTAAGAATGAAAATTTCTCAAGACCCTTTGGTATTTCCCTTTTGGGGTTACATCACATAGCAGGGATTAACCTTAATCCCTTTCGGATAGAGTGATACTGGCTATTATACTACATTTTAACACCCACCCAAAATACGGTAACAGTTACTAATGATAAAAATCATATCACTAACCCCCAAAAGGAGGAATAATGTAAGATTTTAAGGAATATCCTCAGTGAAATTCAATCGCAACAGATGCCCAAAATATGGTGAAAAATTAATAATAAAATCAAGTGAACCAGGTCTTTCTGCTATGTATCTAGAGATTCTTGACAAAATCCAAAGAAGAATCTGCAATATTATTGGTCTTGATCTGGTATTTAAGCTTCAGTAATATTCCTCCTACTATAGTTTATCCTCACTGTAACTTTTCTACAAATATTTTCATGGGAAATGTTCCAATGAGTTTTCCGCTTGGTTGCTCAACTTCACAAATTTAAGTGCAGTACTAGATTGGTAGCTAGGTCTCATCATTTTACAGTTGAAACTGATAGATGCAACCAGAAGTTTTATGCTGACAATTTTTTCTCACTCACTTCTCAATTGTGGAACTCTCTTCCAGCTTATTCCTTTCCAATCAACTTTGATCTTCAAAAATTGAAATGTTAATCGTCAGTTTCTATCTCCTTAATTTCTGTTCTTTTGCTGTTCTTCTTCCTCAAGACTCTTTCACAGTAACCCCTTGCACCTCAGTGGCTTTATCACCTTGCTTGGGGTGAAATTATTAAAAAAAAAATGTTGTATAAGTCAAAAAACCTTATATGTTTTTTATTATATTAATGCTATATTGTAAGAATTTCTTAATCAGAAATGCACAAAATTCACAAAAAAAAAAGGTAAAGAGTTGTCTAAAAATACTAGCATATTGTCAGTAAAAATATATATACTTACACTATCGAATTCATTTCCAACAATAGCTTTATGAAAATCAGTATGTCGATTGTAAAGCTGCAAAATTAAAAAATAAAAATTGTTTACATGAAAAAAAAAAAGAGAAGAAATAAAGAATCATTTCTTTCAAATTGTCTTTTTATATTACTATCAACAAAGCTCTCCAGATCATGAATATCCGAATCCCCCCCCCACACCACCCCACCACACCCTACCTCCAAAAAATATTTTTGAATTTTCTAAATTTTACAAGGGGGATTCAGTATGCTATGTAAATTCATTGTGACTTGATCTCCCTACAGAGGCCAAAAAACTAAAAGTTAAATATTGATTGTTTTTTATGGTTTGTCAACTCTTTTGCAGGTTATTTAAAGCCAGAAAATATTTTTAGATTACAAGAATTTTTGAAGATAATAATAATTTTTGCTGTGACAAGTTCTACTAATTAACCCAAACTTACAGCCACATCAAGTTGAAATATCAGTTCCTGTTTGATCACCAAAATTAAGCAATGTTGAACCTGGTCAGTACCTAGATGGGTGACTACTTGGAAATACTGCTGTAAGCTTGGATGAGCAAGTAGTGTAATGGATAATGGCTTGGGATTGTTAATTGGCGATCCAAGTTCCAATTCCCATTAGGTTCATTATGTTCACTTACTTGCAATACCCTTGTGAAAGGTATGACTACAGCTCTTCATCCCCAGCTATGGATTAAATTGTAGGACTTGTATGAAAAAAATCATTATTATCACCAAAAAAATTCTTACAATCCAAATATATGTTTCAGCTTTAAATAACCTAAAAAAAGATTGATAAGCCATAAAAAACATATCAATGAAGCAATCCTACTAATTAACCCATAGCTGTGGGGAGAAGAGATGGATTTCTACTTTTCCTAAGGGTATTTACAAATAAATGAATATGATGAACCAATTTGGAACTGGAATCTAATTTCCAATTCTGAGCCATTATCCATTACACCACATGCACATCTAAGCTTACAGCACCTGGCATTCCCATGCAGTTACCAATCTTGCTACTGACCAGGATCAACATTGCTTAACTTCGGTGATCATAGAAAGAACCAGTCTTTCAACGTGATATGCCTTAAAAGGTAAGTACAAAATAATAATAATAATAATAGAGGTTTGACTTGGTTGATTTTGTTCAGTGGCATATCAAACCTCTATAGGTTAAATCTAAATATTTTGCACATAATTTTAAGGCTTTGTCTACAAAAATTATCTACAGAAATTTTATTGATAATTATATATTTTCAAGTTAAATGTATGTTTTTAGATATATAGTTTGTAGATGATAAAATGAACTGTTGAGAATTTTAATATAAAAATGTATTTTTATACTTTTTAGTGTTGTATTGTTCATCATTTTATTATAAAAATATATTGTTGGTCATTTTGCTATTAAAATGTATTGTTGGTCATTTTGCTATTAAAATGTATTGTTGGTCATTTTGCTATTGAAATGTATTGTTGGTCATTCTATTATATGTAATGTTAGTCATCTTCTTATAAAAATGTATCACTGGTCATTTTGTTTTAAAAATGTATTACTGGTCATTTTATTATAAAAATGTACTGTTGGTCATTTTACTATGTAAATGTGCTGTTGGTCATTTTTCTTTAATAAAAATGTTTTGCTGTTAATTTCGCTACAAAAATGTAAATATATATAAACACAACAATAAAAGCGTCACTAAACATTAGCCTTATTGGTCAAGAGCTAACAAAATCGGGTATATGCAAATACATTGGTCAAGGAAAATTGGATGGTATATATTAATATTCTGGCATTTACTTATATCAATGTGGCTTTCATTAGTAAATGAGGAAGAGTTTTATGTTAGGAGGCAGCTTATATGGGTAGGAAAGGAAGATAACAGTTATCCTTAGACTTGAACCAGATTGTAGTGATCAGGGAAACATCTGCTTGGGAGTCTGTTTCACAGAGCAGTGGTTTGTAGGAAGAAGCTGTTCAAGTGGAACTTATTTCTCACCCATGCAATATGGAGGGAATTTGGGTGGTTTGCTACAATGTAAGTAGCATGATGGGTCCTTGCTGTGAAAATCAGAATTGACAGGACCGGGGTATGTCAGTTAGTCTGAGCACTTTCCATGGCAGAATTGCCAAAGTTTGCAATAAGCAATAACAAGAAAAAAAACAAGAAAACAAGAGGTCAAAAAAATAATATAAAGCAAGCAAACAATATATGCAAGGCAAATTAACAGTAATAAGGCAAAACAATAGTAATAAGGCAAAAAATTCACAAATAAAAGAATTGGGTTGACACAAAAGCAAGTTCAGATAAGCAAACATAGCATTCTGACTTCAAGACAGACTGGGACTGTGCCAGATGAAATCAAGAACTGGCTTATTTTATTGGCTAGTAAAAAAAAAAACAGCATGAATTTATCTGCTTTTACCTATAAACTGGGGAGAGGCATGTGTTTTGCAGTCATTTCCTACTTTGAATGAGAACAGAAGATAGCATTTACTAAAAATGCAAACAAAATAAAAAGAAAATGTAAATTATTGAGATAACAAGATTATAAGATGAAGAGTGAATAAAACAAAGTTATTTGATGAAGGAAATTAGAGTCAAAAAACAAAATGAAAAACCTCATGATGCATTTTCTGTTCCTGGTCTTGTTCTTGGCTACAAAAAGAAAACAAAAATAACATCAATATTACATATTAAATCTTGATAAAATGTAATATATATTTACACCATTTACATTGTTTGGACTGTTGTCTTCATCTTTATTTTCATATTTCATGATGTTTCAGCCATTGTACACTCTGGGCTTCTTCTACATTGAAATTTTAAAACAAACCCTTTATTAGTCCACCTGAAGAAGGCCAGAGCATACAACATCCAAAATATTGTGAATATGACAATAAAGATGAAAACAATAGTACAGTCCGAACAATGTAAATAGTATAGTTACAAAACCATGTCTCGGAAATACAAACAGATATAATAATATATATATATATATATATTAAAAAGAAGAGAAGAGAGGTGCCGTAAACGTTTTTGGTTGTAATGTGGATTTATTTAGAAAAAAATATTATGCTTTGTTTTCCATAATTTTACTACACGTGTTTCTGGTCTCGTGACCGTCTTCAGGTAAAAGCGGAGATTTCCACATATTTTTAAAAAATAATTAATTTTTTCTTTTGTTTTTCAATGTTAAATATTCTCGATATGAGACATTTTCTGTGTTTGTAATCCGAATTTCTTTCTTGAATTGGCAATGAAGAGTTCTGCGGGAAGGGTCATAAAACAATTAAGGCTGGTCCAAGCGAAATGATGAATTACTTATCAGCATTTTATCTTTTAATGTTTTACTGACCCCTGTGTGTTCTTGGATCTGTTTCTATTTTTGTGTGTTTCTGTCAGCATGTGTGTATATATGCCTACGTATATTCTCCCTCCATAAATATACTGTTTTATTATGAGGAATTAGTAAACTCATTTGTACATATACACGCATACACATACATACGCACATACACACCATCCCACCACAAGAAATCAGTACATACACACACACTTCCCAAGCTACATGGTACCAGTATACATACTCACACATACACATACATACATACACACACACACACACACACACCTACACACACACACGTACTTCCTAAATTGTGTGGGGTTTGGGCACGTGCTCGGGAGTAGTTCCCGTTTTGTCAACATGCGTATATATATATATATATGCAAATGTGTGCATACATATATATAACCTCGTGTCTCCCGTATATGAGCGTGCGCTCATGTATGTGAGTGATTTGATCATTGTGTTTGGTCACCTTGTGTGCATGTTGTGTGTTTTTGTGTGGGGGGTTATGATCTATTTAGTTCGGGTTTAAATTTGTTAATAAAGTTTTTTTCCTGTATTTGTAGGTACGAGTAATTGTCTGTTTGATATATCGGCATGATATTAAACTTACCCTGGTTACATTTGAAAATGTGTTGTGATACAAAAAGTTTTCTGTTGTCTGTCAATTTTATATTGCTTTTGTGTAGGGAGACCCTGTTGTTCAGTTGTTGGCTGATGCCTATATATGACTTCTTACATTTTGTGCATTTAAGTACATAAATTACATTTTTGGAGTTGCAGTTTAAGTTTTTATTTATTGTGAATGTTTTTTTTGGGTTTTCAAAAGTGTAGGAGTTTCCTTCTATAATGATGTCACAAACCCCACATCTTTTCTTGTTACATTTTGTGACTCCCTGTATTGTGTGTTGGTTAAATTTAGATGAGGTTAATATGTGTTTTAGGTTTCTAGATTGGCGTTTGCTCTTAATTAATTTGGTTGTTTTTAGTATATTATTCAGTTTATTGTTCTTGCTAAGTAAGTCTAGATTTTTTTTAATTTCTGTGAATATTTCCGGGTTGTTTTTGTTGTATGTTGAGACATATGCTAGGGTTGGCTCTATGTCGCATTTCTTTTTATTTCTAAGTTGGTCTAGAGGAATTTCTTTCGCGAGTTCAAAACCTTTCTTTATTAGTGTTGTGGGGTAGCCTCGTTTTTGAGAGTTTTATGTAGTTCTTCTAAGCGGATTTTTCAGAGGTGTTAATCAGTCACTATTGTACAAATTCTACGTGCTAGGGAATAGGGGATGGATTTTAGGCAGCTTTTTGGGTGATGGCTCTTGAAATTAAGGTATTGTTGGGTGTCTGTGGGTTTGTGGTAGATATCTGTGATTATGTGGTTGTTTTTATTTCTAATGAGTATATCTAAAAATGGTAATTTGTTAAAATTATATTCTTGCGTGAATTTGATTTTTGGGTGTAAGTTTTGAAGTAGTGTATGGAATTGGTTAATATCACCCCATGAGGATTTCCAAAAGATGAAGCAATCATCTAAGTATCTTTTCCAATATTTAGTGAATTGGGTTTTTATATTTGCCCCATATATTTGTTCTATCTTTTCATAGAGGTTTTCTTCTAGGTAAGCTAATGTTAGGGTGGCATATGTTGGTGCCATTTTTGTTCCCATCGCAGTACCTAGGGTTTGGATATAGTTTTTGTTGTCAACTTCAAAGGTGTTATTGTTTAGAATTAGGTCTATACTATCGATAATGAACTCTTTAGTGAATCTTGGATGTAGTATTTCTGGATGTTTTTCAATCCAGAATGAGATCGCTTTTTTTCCTAGTTCATGGGGTATGTTACTGTATAGACTACTAATGTCAAAAGTTGCCATAAGCGTTCCCGGATCTACCTTTTGTGGTATGCAGCTAAGGAAATGGATATCGTCTCTGATGTGGCTTTTAATTTGTTTAGTATACGGTTGCAATATTATGTCTATTAGGTTACTGAGTTTGCTAGTTGGACAGGCTGGTCCTGCTACTATTGGTCTGAATGTAAGGTCACTGGGGTTTGGGATGCTAATGTATTCAGATTTTTGTGTATGTATAGCTGTTTTTATTTCACTCGATTTATGAACTTTAGGTAGTCCGTAGAAATTACTTGTTTTTGGTACAAAGTTTATTAAGAAATCCTTCTCTTTTTTTGTTAATATTTTATTGTGTTGTGCAGAGTTTTGTAATTTTTGTTATAATGTTTTTGTCTATGTTCGTGTCAATTCATTTGTAGCTGTTCCTATCCTCTAGTGTTTCTAGAATTTTTGTTTTATAGTATGTTCTGTCCATGATTACTATAGCGCTGCCTTTATCTGCTTCTTTTATAATTATGTTATTATTTTTTCGAATGTTTTCTAAGGCTAGTCTTTGTCTATATGTGAGGTTGTCGAATGGTTTGGATTTTTCCTGTAGGTCGAGGTTCCAGAGTTTTTCAAAAAATATATTTAGCTCATTGGTATTGTTATTTTTGTTTGGGAATAAATTTGATTTGTTTTTTACCAGTGACTCATCTGTAAGATTTTCGCTATTGTTAAATATTTCTCTTAGTCTCAATTTGCGTTCAAATTCCTTAAGGTCTTTTTTTAAATCTACTATATTGCTTTTAGGAGCAGGCAGAATTTTAGGCCCAATTTCAGTAGGTTGATTTCGTCATTTGTAAGTGTATATGTAGATAGGTTTATTATTTTGGGTTTTGTATCATCTAAACTGGTTTTCTTGTTCGGACTGGGGCTTCTAAAAAATAATGATTGTTTCTTTTAATATATCTGGGGTTTTCTAAGAGGTACCTTCTTCCTGTACATTTTGAGTTTTCTAGCCAGTGAGAGTTTCCCTTGGTAAAATTGGGGTTGTTGTTTCCCGATGGCTTTATATAGGTGTGTTTGCTTTTGTTAGGGGGCCTGTTCCAGATGTTTCTAGGTTTGTTGTTTTTGTATGGATTGTATGTGGATTGTGTGTAGAACTTTTTGTGAAATTCTGGTTGTACTCCTGGATATAGGTAATGGTTGTCAGGTTTGGTTTGTTGTGGTCGTCTGTATAGGTTTGTTTTTGCGCTGTTCAATGTATGTTCATAATTGTATTTTTTATGTGGGTGTGAATGTGTGTGGTTGTGGTATGTATTGGGGTTCCTACCTTGTGGATGTGTTTGTGTGTAGTAGAATGTGTTAGGGTAATTACTTTGTGAGTTTGTTTGTGGATGTGGATATATATATATATATATATATATATATAGATAGATAGATAGATAGATAGATAGATAGATAGATAGATATATGCCAGAGTAAACAAACAGTAAAATATTTGTTAAGACTGTATGCATTAAAAGTTCTAAATAGTGTTCTGGTCAGCAGTCATCTTTTTTAAAATATATATATTTTTACTAAATTTCACCTAATACAAGACTCAAAAGCCAATCAGGATAGAGGGCTACTATTAAAATGGTAATGATGAGATATATGATATGATTAAAACAGAAAGTGGTAGGAACTGAACACTATGGGGGTAAGGAGGACAGATAAGAATTGACTCTTGACTTGAAGATGTGTAATGTTCAAGGAAGCACCCACAAAGTGGTAGTTCTTGGAAAAAAGCTGCTTGAGTAGAAGTTTCTCCTTACATTTGGAATATGGATGAAATTTGACTCCATGTTGTGTCCTCTCTGTGAAAGACTGAATTTGTAGAACTAACGAATGGAATGCTCATCTGAACATTTGCCAAGGAAATAGCAACAGAGTAGCAGCAGGCTTGCAACATTGTATCTGTAGGAAAGAGGTTTTGAGCTGAAAATAAAGTCATCGCCAACAAGACCGCATTAATGATTTTGAAATCTATCAAGGCTGGAAAGTGACTTTTTTTAGCAGCTCCAGCCCAGACATGGCAGCAATATGCCATTTTTTGGTCTAATCTGACTCTTGTAAAGCCTGGTAGAAAGAATCACGCACTTTCTGGAGCAGTAATGGCATGGTGTGTCTTAGCTGTAAAGGTTTAAACTTGCAGAACTAAAGAATGGAGTTTATCTGAACATTTGACCAGAAAATAGAAATAGAATAGTAAAAGTCTTGCAACATTCTATCAAGGCTAGAATATGAGTACTGAACAGTTGTGACCCAAATCTATTTTACCTTTGAACATAATATACTTATAACTGCTGAAAGTAAGGATTGAACCTGAAAGGATATTCTTATCAATGTTAGGCAAATCAATGACAAAGTGGAAAAAATACATTTTGTCTTGCACAAGGACTTCATCAGAGTAAAGATGGAAATATATGTGTAGGAAGGAGAGGGGGAGATATAAAAATGCAAGTGTCAGTTATAATTATATACCTATAGAAAATGCTGAAGATTTTTGAACACTGAAATTCCCCCCCCCCTATAGACACATCTGGGCATATAGTCTATTTTTGTTTCCTTTTGTCATTATCACTTTTATTATTAAGTATCCCACATTGTGATATGGGAAACATGGCTGATCTAGCAATCAAAGCACTTTTACCTGAGTAAATTGCTGTTTCATTTAATTATAGCAGCATTTTTTAATTTGAAATTATGATAAGACTCAGTCAGTTAGGCGATCTTGTATCTTTCAATACATGACTGAAGCAGCAGATTTTTTTTCCCGCAGTAGGTTGCCATTTCTTTCTACGATAGACCACTTGCCATCCAGGGCTATAGAACCTGGTTTGTCCTGCTATTTACCCATAGTTGGGGGAAGAAGAGGAGGATTCATACCTTCCCCATGTAAATGAATGTAATGGATTCGAATGAAATTCAAACTTGGCTCTCCGATACCTCAATCCAAGCCACTATCCTTTACTCCATCATGCCTCCTCTTTAAGACTCATTACACTGAACAAATAATGCACTCAGTGTGTTGTTTTGTAAAAGATCTTTATGTTCATACAATCTTTTATTTAAATTCCTTGAGGTTTCTCCTATGTATTCCTAGTGGCAATTATTACAGGTGAGAGAGTAAATTTTTTCTTCAAGTTTTAACTTATTGTTATTTTGTTTTGTATTAATTCTCTTGTTTTAGAAGTAATTGTAACAAATTTTATATTAAGTTTAGATAAATTACATTTTAATTGTGATGGAGTTGGTAAGTTTAGTAATGCATCTCAATTCATTGGATTTCCTGAAAAGTTTGTTCTTTTATTGTGAAATATTTTATGAACCTTCTGTTTCATGTTGAATATGAAGTGATTAGGGTATTGGAGGAGCATAAAAGTATTTTTAATGCATTTCTCCTTATCATGAAATTATTGAGAGCTACAAGTTCTGAGTGTTTTTACATAGAATTTGATAATTATTCCTGGTTTTATTTTGCAGTTATGGTGAGAATAGAAATTTATAAGATGATTTTTATTGGTAGACCTGCAACCAGCACTTAGTTTTAGATCATTATTACTACAGTTTTACTACATGATATTGAGTAAAGGTAATGTGTTGTTTGTTTCTGTTTCATAAGTAAATTCTATCATATATTCGGCTTTGGTTGGTTGGTTGTTTTTGTTTAGCAGTATATCAACCTTTATGGATTATTAGAAGTTGAAATCTAAATATTTTGTACACAATTTTATTTTTGGAGATAATAATGATTTAGTGATACAAGTTTTACTAATTAACCCATAGTTGGGGAGAAGAGGTGTATTCATACCTTTTCCAAGAGTATTTGTGCTTAAGTGAATATAACAAACCCAACTGGAATTGGAACTCAGCTCTCCGATTACACCATCTGCACATTCAAACCTACAGTATCTGGTATTCCTAAGTGATCTACCCTCCAGGTACTGACGAGGCTTGATGGTGCTTAACTTTGATACTCATACAAGAACCAGTGTTTCAACATGATATGGTTGTAAGCCTAGGTCAGTGGTTCCCAAACTTTTTTCTCTGGACTGCATTTTCAGAATGGAAATTTGCTAGTGCCTCATCAAATAATATTTTGAAATTGTTTAGGTAAGATTCTTTTTAAAAACACTATGTGATCATTGTGGGATATTGAAAAACAATAATGCTCTTAAAAAGAATCCAATAATTATATTTGGATATTATTTTGCTGTTATGGTGAGAACAGAAATTTATGAGCTCATTTTTATTAGTAGATTCATAATAGGCACTTAGTTTCAGGTCATCATAAGTAAGCTTTAACATGATACTGAGGAAAGGTAATGTTTTATTTGCTTTAATTTTATTTAATGTGTTTTAGTGTGGCTGTCTACAAGATCATGTAATATTATTTTGTGGGGATGTATTAATAAAGTGTTATCAATATTTCAGAAATATGTTTAGGTAAGATTCTTTTTAAGAGCACAATGTTGTCAGATTGTGGGATATTGAAAAACAACAATGCTCTTAAATAAAATCCAATAATTATTTTGGATTTCAGTTTGTTGTTACAGGGAAAACAGAATGACCTCATAAATTTCGATTCTTGACTTTTGACTCTGCTCACACACATTTTTGCCTCTTCTATTCCTTCCCAATTATTTTTTCCTTTTTGTCGAACATCATTTCCAGCTTCCTATGCAGAAGGAGAATTTTTCTTTTAACCTGACAGGTGAAAATGAATATAATTTCATTGAATGTATGCCACTATTTACATGTATTGCCCCAAAGGAACATTTGTCCCCATGCAATATTACATACTCTTAGACTTGTTTTTAGCTTTTTCTATTTTATCAAAAACCTATTATATAAGTGTTATATACCCACACATATGAACACTAATGGATATGTTCCAATCCTCATAAATACATTGGACACTATTGTAAGTGGAGGTAATATGCTGTCTAAATAGTCCACCACTAGCAGTGGTTTGCCGACTTCATGTTGCTGGCGAGTATTATATTTTGTTGATGTTACAAAGATTACCATTTGATTTCCAACCCCCATTTTGGTTATTCCTCATTCAGGAAGCCTTTCTAGGTGTTATGGTCCAATATCCTTGCACCACAGTTATGGTCCAAGGTTAGAACCAAGGAAGAACAACACGAACACAAGAGTAGAATAACAAAGATATATTACAACAGAAATATAGTACAAGAAGTTGAAGGTGTTAGTAATGACTGTCCGTCTGGTTTAGAGTGAACTAATATTGTCTTGACTCATTACACCATTCATTCATTATACCACTTAATAGGTGCAATATTTATAGTGTCAGGAAGAGTCCATTATCATTATAGGTAAGTTCCCATAACACTAGGTTACAACATTTTGGCGGTAAATATATAATATTGACTCTGTGCAGAGTAAATATAAAAAGGGGGGGGGTGTTATATACCATACCTATGAACACTAAAGGGTATGTCCCAATCCTTATAAATATGTTGAACACTATTGTAAGTGGGGGTAATATGCTGTCTAAGTTATCCACCACTAGCAGTAGGTTACCTACTTCTTACCATTGTTGTGTATTGTATTTTGTCGATGTTATAAAGATTACAATTTCCTTTCTGACCTCCATTTCAGTTAATCCTCATTCTATAACCTTGTCTAGATTACAACACATATATATATATATATATAATAGCTGTTCACCAGGGCTGGTGAACAGCTGCCTGAGGGCATGGCCTCAGGCAGCTATTCACCAGGGCTGGGCACCTCTCAGTATAATTTTCTTCAGTTGAGAGAGAGAAAGAGAGGGAGCTAGACAGAGAGAGAGAGAAATAAAGGAGAAAACAGAAAAGAAAAGAAAAACAGGAAGAAATAAGGTTGTTATATGCCATACCTATGAACACTAATGAGTATGTCCCAATCCTCATAAATATGTTGAACACTATTGTAAGTGTGAGTAATATGCTGTCTAAGTAGTCCACCACTAGAAGTGGTTTACCTACTTCACGCCGCTGTCGAGTATTGTATTTCGTTGATGTTATAAAGATTACCATTTCATTTCCAACCTTC
Source organism: Acanthosepion lycidas (assembly GCA_963932145.1). NCBI lineage: Eukaryota > Metazoa > Mollusca > Cephalopoda > Sepiida > Sepiidae > Acanthosepion > Acanthosepion lycidas. Next base: position 19,397,236 of record OZ010604.1, read on the forward strand.
GTTTTGGTTATTCCTCATTCAGTAACCATTTCTAGGTTACAACAATATGTGAAATGGTAGAACAATTTTACATTGTTACAATGGTGACAAAGTAAAAATTATGATAACAGCCATGTTTTTAGTTGAGCCATGATCAGGATTAAGCAACAAAGGACAAAGCAAGATGGATCCTGCCAAACAGAGGATTCCACTTTATCTATCCACATATGCCCGTCATTAACATTAGCTAGTTCTAGGCCCAATTTTTCCTTGTCCTTCCAAAAAATATCCTTCCAAGTCATTTTCGGCCATCCCCTTCCACTGCTGCCTTCAACCAGCACCTCACAGACATGTTTGATAAACCCCTCACTGCACTCACAATGGCCAGCCCAGCATATTCATGACAGTGCAGTAGTGACTCAAGGTTATAACGGCCTATCTTCTCGAGAAACGAGTCTGACCTGACCACATCCTGATCACATCATTAATCATGCACAAAGTAAGGTGGGTTTTGCCTCACAAAGGATCTGTCATAATGATTTGAGACATGGTTTTACAAGGACAGATGCTCACAGTAATCTAAATACACCAAGTATTTTGAGGGGAGCAAAAAAATTTAAACTTTAGTCTTAAGTTATCGAAGGCTGCCAACATGGTTAGCAGTAAGAACATTTAAAATTTATATGGCAGAAGTTATGCATGGATTCAACTTTGTCGTTTGCCACAAATTATTTAGCCGTTGGACTATCAGAATCCAGTGTTTTTTCAGCCAGGGTTAGTCTTTTTACCTTCTTCCTCTTTTTATTTGAGAGAGAATTATATAGAGAGAAAGAGAGTGAAAGATAGAGGTAAAGAAAGAGATAAAGATTTTAAGGAAAAGCAAATGTTTTGTTTTAATTTGAATTCTTTTCTATTTGTTTATACATTTTTATTTTTATATTTTCTTTTATTACACTCACCACAATTCCAAATTAAAATTAAAATGGCACCGATGCAATAAAGAGAAATTACCGTTATCGTACACCTTTAAAGAAGAATTCTTTCATTGGGGTTTTATGAGTTATATTCTTCCTTGCTTTGATATTTTTTTTCTTTCTAGTATTTCTTTCTGTAATGTATTGTGTTAAAATAAAACACCAAAAAACATACTATAATTGGTAAAAATTTTGGGGGAGCCAAGGCACCCTCCCCACACCAGCTGCTGCAGGGAGGGGGCACTGTATCAAGACACCAGTCATGGCATGAGACCCCATCCTATCTTGTTTTGACTGTTGTCAACTATCAGTAGCTCATCCACCTTTTGACAGGTCCTGTTTTTCATCCTGTGGGATGACACACTCCTGTATGAAAGAGAATTTTATCCATTGACTAATTTAGTAGTTATATCTCTAACATGTACTGAAAGATGAACTCTCCTGCATAGGAAGTTATAAATGTACAAGGGAAAGTTGATAAGTTCCCTGCCCAACCAAGACATTTAAAATAAAATCTTTATATTTGGTGATTTGGTTAGATTTTGGAAGCTGCATCAAAAAGGTAATATTAGTTATTTCCTTCTAAGGAAACATTCTCTATTCATTGACCAAGAGAAGAGCTTTTAAGCACCCACTTCAGGTTTTGTCTTTAATTCTGCCTAATGCTGTACATTGAAATTTATTGCAAGAACAGCATTGCAAGATTATGTAGCAGAAGCAGCAATTTTAAATATTTAATAAATATAAGTAAGGTTACCTGTTATTGTCTGGAATTTTACATTTTTTCAAATCAGCCTTAAAAAATTTATAAAACTGAGTATAAGAGCTGAAGATTAGCAATTTCACATTTTCCATCAGACTTAAAATGTAAAAGATCTATCAGGATTAATTAGATTAAAAAAGTCCCCAAAATCTACAAAATCATTTTTTTCTTTGTCCAATTTCTATGTTTCTTTGTTAGCAATCAAGTCTTTTCTTCTATATATCACATTCCTTCAAATCACAGCTCTCCACAACTTCCTATTCAGTTTTTTTTTCCTTTTGCTAAATCTCCGGTCTCCAGTTCTGTCATCCATTCACACAGGTAAGTGGTTCAATGTTCGTTGAGGAATAAGTTTCCCAAGTCATCATTCATCATTATGAGTTTAAGGAATTTCAGCTGGTCTCTTCCTGATTCTGTGTATTTTTTCTGTTGCCATTTTATGTAAGATTTCCTATTTGCTTACTCACTCCGTCCTTGAAATTTTCTGTGGTAGGTGGATGTAATTAAATATACTTTAATATTGAAAAAAAAATTATTCAGTATTATTATTATTGTTTATGTAATAAGCATTATAACATATCACAAATTGCTATATTGTGGAAAAAGGAATTTTCAACAATATATGCATTTTTTACGTATTTATGGTTACTTTTTAACTTTTATCAAAAACGACATTCTTGTACATTTATTTATGGATAATATTATACATTAATTACTATTTTTTTTAATTAATAACTATTTGTGATTAGTTGTTGACATTAATAGCTATGTGCTGATGTGTTAAGTTTTTGGAATAATGAAATAAAAATTTAAATTTCATCTCTCTGATAGATGTTGCAATCTGTAAATTAAAATATATTGCAATGTGTGTGTGTGTGTGTATATTTATATATATATATATATTATATATGAGATAATGATAAATACAATGATAAATACAATGATAAAGAACAATATTGGTGGAAAATGTAAGACAAAGTGGAACTAAGTTTTTGTGTGACGTGTTTTATCCTTTAGGGCATCAGCGGACTAAATTTGTTAATATTCATATAACTACACATGCACACAAGTGAGGCATGCTGAGAATTTTATATTAATTTTTTTTATATCTATATAATCTAGCCAATTTCATTTAGATTCTTTTTCTTTTTCTTTCCATCATTTTGGTTAGTAGATACGCCAGTCTGTGATAATAGAAGATCTGCAAGAACGGAGAAATGTTGTGAAAAAAATAAATAAACAGCTAATAATTACTGAAAAATTTAACAAGCAGATTAGAAAACTAATTAAAAATGAAAACAAATCATGGTATAGACTAATATAATATTACCCTAGAATACCCAAATTTTAAAGTTTCCCTAAAACAGACAAAACAGGTATCCCAATTCACCACATCATTGAATTGTGATTTGTGATTTTTTTTTAAATCATTTCACCCCAACCAGGGCAATAAAGCCACTAAGGCACAAGTGGTTACTGAGTGTGAGAAAATATGTGAAAAAGAAAGCATTAAGGAGAGAGGACAATAAAAGAACAGCAATTAAGAAGACAAAAGGTAACAATTGACATTGCATTTAAATTTTTGAAGATCAAATTTGACAAGGAAAGCCAAAAGCTGGTAGAAACACAAGGGGTTACTGAATGTGAAAGATTAAGAGAAAATAAAATACTATTACGGAGAGAGGACAATAAAAGAACAGAAATTAAGAAGACAGAAGGTAACGATGAACATTGTAATTAAATTTTAAAAAATCAAAGTTGACTGGAAAGCAAGCCAGAAGTGAGTTCCACAAGTGACAGGGAAGAAACTGTTTACATAAAATTTATAGTTACATCCAGCAGCCATTTCAACTGTAAAATGATGAGACTCAGCAGCCAATCTAGTACTGTCATATCTGGGCTAGAGATGATCAGTCTTCACCTAAGAGTTCAAAGATGTCTATGCAGCCTTGTGGATGATTAATTATTTCCCATTCTAAAACCCCTTTCCCACAGACAAAACATCACAAGCTCCTCGCTACTCTATCACTATTTCCATGGCAAATGTTCTTATGAGCAGGGCTGTGGAGTTGGAACACAAAACCTCCTGATCCAACTGCTCTATTTTTGGCACCTCCAACTCTGACTCCTCATAAGTGATTATGACCTACAAATCATGTAAAGCCTATGCATACGCTCTTAACTTGAGTACACCTATATCATAATAACTGGTTTATATCAATAAAGATACTGTGACTTTTATATCATACCTATCCATTCTTCAATATTTTCTAATTAAGTGATTACGGCCTACAAATCTCATAAAGCCTATGTATACGCTCCTAACTTGAGTAGGCCTATATCATTATAACTGATTTATATCAAAGAATAAAGAAAGATATTGTGGCTTTTATATCATATCTATTCAGTCTTCATGATTTTCTAACAGAATTAGAGACAAAATCTTTGAAAGGATATAGAAGAAATAACAATAAAAATAAAATGCTATAATGTAAGACTTTTATATATATATATATATATATATATATATATATATATATATATATATATATATATCTTTGCAAATAACAAATAAGTAGAGAACAAAAATAAAACTGCTTTATAACAGAAGTTGAAATATAATCTTTTACAGGATGTAAAAGACATAACAAAAATAAAAATTCCATAACGTAAGATTTTTTTTACATATATAGTCTTGCAAATACAAAATATCTACAAAAAATAAAATGATTTAAAAATGAAGTTGAGATTAATTTCTTTAAATATACAGTCGAAGAAATAACAGTAAAAATAAAAATTCTATAATGTAAGACGCTTTACATAAAGTGTAAATTCAACTGGAGTCGAAGTCGGTATAGTTTTACTGACTTCCAACTCCAGTGACCCCTTAATTGACTCTGATTCCACAGCCCTTCTTATGAGCTACATCCCTTAGTTCCACCATTTCACAACTAAGAAATGCTATAACATGTACACTGTGATCAAACCATTTTCAGTTTCTTTGTATTCCATTTTTAAGAAGGAATTTTAATTTGGTCAGCTTCTTCCCAAGAATTGTTACTTTGTTAAACAGACTCCTGAGAGGATGCTTCCTAAATCACTGCAATCTTAACCTGTTCATGTCTAGGTTTAACTATTATCTTTTCTACATATTAGCATAATCTTTGTTTCTTGCCCCTTCCTATTATGTTCATACAACAACATTATTCAGTAATCTTCTACCTTGACTGGCTCTTTGGCCTTGTATTAAGTGCACAGTTATTAAAAAAACGGACTATTCGATTCCACAAAAAAAGTAAAGAAAACAAACTTTTCCTGACTAAAATTTTGCATTTAAAAAGAAAATCAGACTATATCGTTGCAATGATGCAATCATTAAACGATAATTGAAACTTATAATTAATTATAACTGTCAAATAAAACTATGATGAATCCAAAACTGTGAACAGTTATCTTGATATAGTATATTTCCTATCTGCCACACAGTTGGAGAATTTGACACTCCTAGAACATACTGAAGGCACGAGGGACAGAGGAAAGTAGTGAGTTGCCTACATAATGAGTTTGTTTAAATGGTTAGCACAACAGGGATTAGGATGGATAGCAAAATGACAAACCCTACCCAGAGCCACAAAAGACAGGAATTTGTGAATTTATTGATCCTGGGAAAAATATATTCTTCCAATCAAACCCAATTAAATATAAAATAAATAAAATTCAATTTACCAAATCAAAAAAAAAAAAATAATTTTTTTTTTTTTGGTAATGTTAAAAAATGTCATGTCAAAAATCCTCCACAAAAAAGTAATTTTCACAAAAACATTTGTAAGATGGAAAAGAAAATAGCTAAAATTGAAGACAAAGATGCTGAGAATGCCACGGACTGAACATGTGAGTAATTAAGAAGTTTTAAGGAAAATAGAAACAAAATATTTGAATGAATTGAAACATATTTACGGCTTATCAACCACTTGTAGGTTGTTTAAAGCCAGAAAATATATTTTTAGATTGTAAAAAATTTTTTTTAAGATAATAATGGTTTTAGTGATACAAGTCTTACTAATTAACCCATAGCTGGGAGGAGAAAAGATGAATTCATACTTTTCACAAGAGTATTTGAACACAAGTGAATATAATGAACTGAATTGGAATTGGAATTTGGCTCTCTGATTAACAATTCTGAGACATTATCTATTACACCACCCTCACATCCAAGCTTACATACAGCACCTGATATTCCCAAATGGTCACCCATCAAGGTACTGACCAGGCTCAATGTTGCTTAACTTCAGTGATCGTATGAGAGCTAGTGTTTTAATGTAATGTGGCCATAAGCATAAGAAACAAAATGGACACTTATATTTAAACTCAGATAGAGATAATTGAAATTTCTCAGGCACATAATGAGGAAAGAAGGCTTGAAGAATTTAACACTCCCAGGACATAGTAAAAGCAAGAGGGACAGAGGAAAGAAGTGAATAACCTATGTAATGAGCTTGGGTAAATAGTTGGCAGAACAGAGATTAGGAGAGATAGCCAAAAGTCAACCCTTACACAGAGCTACAAAAGACAGGAAGTTGTGAAGAGCCATGATCGATCATATCCTGAATGGACCTCGTATATAGAAGGATTCAAGTGAGTTAAAATCTTCATTAGATTTTTAAGCAGAACAGAGATTATATTCATACAGTTGTAAAATCTACACTACCCATGTGTATAAATTTATTACAGTAGTACTTGAGGTGCCATTAATCTTGATTTATATAGTCAGGCATGTAGTGCAGCTGTCTTGTAATGCCTGACATTACCAAATGAAATTATAGACTCAATTAGTCACAGTTTAGTGAAGCAGCTATAACTTAGGTACTCTTTATTATTATCAAATAGTAAAAATGAATAATAAAAGAAAACATTGCATGAAAAGGTTAGTGACTTTCAAACAGACCAATACCAAAGAACAGCTGCCTGAGAACCAAGACAGAAAAAAAAAACTCTGGGAGTTGAGGAGTTGACCATTTTGTGGGAAAATATGGTAACAAAAAAAGGATGCTTATTTTTTTTTTTTTTTAATCATTTCACTCCTAGCAAGGCAATTAAGCTACTAAGACATAATGAGTTACTGGACAAAAGCTAAGCAACAAAAATGAGGATATTATTTTCATCAGATCCTGAATTAACTACTAATCACTTTCCTTCAATTCATTCACCTTCAAATAAACCTGAAAATTATTATTTTTTTAATCATTTCACCTCAAGCAAGTAAATAAAGCCACTAAGACGTAAGAGGTTACTAAGTGTTAGAGAATATGAGAAACAAAGTATTAAGGAGAGAGAACAATAAAAGAACAGGAATTAAGAAGACAGAAAATAACAATTGACATTGCATTTAAATTTTTGAAGATCAAAGTTGACTGGGAAACAAGAAACCAGAAGAGAGTTCCACAAGTGAGAAGTGCGAGAGAAGGAACTATCAGAATAGAACTTACGGTTACATCTAACCATTTCAAATGTAAGATGATGAGACTGTGCTGCCAATCTAGTACAGCACTTAAATTCATAATGTCTAGGTACAATAGAGGAAAGAAAGTTCCTCAAAGCATTTACCATGTATTTATAGAAAAGGCACAGGGAATCAGAAAAAACAGTTGAAATTTATTGGGCACATAATGAGGAAAGAGGGCTTGGAGAATTTCACTCACAGGACATATTGAAGGCAAGAGTGACAGAGGAAAACAGTGAATAACCTATTTACACAGTGAGCTTGTGTAAAGCATTGTCAGAACAAGGATGAAGAGGAATTTCTTTTACAATGATGTTCACCCTATACAAGGCCCAAGAACCACTTGAGGTAGAGTGATACAGATCACCAGACACTGTCTATAGGGATATGTGGGGAAGATAACGGGTGACTCTAGACTTGAACAAGTTAAGATTGTAGTAATCGGGGAAGCATCCTCTTGGGAGTCCATTTCACAAAGCAGCAGATCATGGGAAGAAACTGCTTGAGTGGAACTTATATCTCATCAATGGAATATGGAGCAAATGATGGTGGTTCACGAGAATGTGCATGTTATGGTGGGTTTTAGTCATGAAGGTTAGAACTAGTGGAATTAAAGAATGTAGTGCATTTGAATACTTTCCATGGATATAGCGATAGAACAGCCAGAGGCATGCAATGTTTCATCTATGGGAATGGGGTTGCACGGTGGAAAATAATTCATCACCCACAAGGATGTGGAAACACTTTTGGACACTATCAAGGATGGAAAGTGAAGACTATGAAGCTGCTGCCCATATCTGGCAGCAGTAATTTATATAGCCTGGCTATATAAATATTCATATAACCTAACTATATAAATATTTATTTAGGCGGACTATAAAAATAAAGTACAGGGATAGCAAAAAGACAAATTTTACTCAAAGCTACAAAAGACAGGAAGTTGTGAAGAGCCATGATTCAGAGAATAATTCGAGAGCTGAAATCTACATTGGATTTTTGAGCAGAATTGTATTTGGCAACATTAAAGCAAAGTGAAGGTCGTCACACCAAGTAAGTGCTTTCGTTGATTCTCATTGCGCTGAATGCCAAAAGCTTCAACCTCAAAAATATCAGATATAATTGATAATAGGCAGAAAGGGAATAAAGAAAAAAAAAAAAGAAATTCCCACAATGCAACACTTTCTCCTCAGGAACCTCCACAAGTTTCCTTCCGTCCTTCTTTGTTGTTGTTTTTTTCTCTCTTGATATATCAGTTTCCCAAGTTCATTTTCCTGATGCCGATTCCTTTTGTACTAAACAAAGTCCAGGTTTCGTGGCAACTCTAAAGGTGCAAGAAAGGAGAGAATGGTTCTTATGCTTTACCTAGGACTGTTCCAAGGTGTGTATATAGTTAAGGGAGGGGATCAGAAGCGAAGGAGAGGCACTGTTGCAAATAGGGATTGAGTTGAAAAAGAAAGATCCAAGACAAAAATCCTCAAGAAAATAAAATAAATGTAAGGGATGAATAAAATGAAAAGGAAATGTGTGTGTGTTTACACTAATGTTCACCCACATAAAGTTGAGGTTTACTGTCCAAATGGTTATGACAAATGAGGTGTGTGATGTAAATGAAAAAAGAAGTGGTAGGAAATGAAGTGAAAATTATGAAGATAAAAACGATAGAAAATGGCTGACTTTTGACTTGAAAAGGTGAAGACTGCAGTGTTTAAGGAAACATCCACTTTGAAATCTGTTCCACAAATTAGCAGTTAATGGGGAAAAAGCTAAGTGGAAGTTTCTCCTTACATTTTGTTGTAGTATACCTACGGACGATAATGGGTATGTCCCCATTCCCATAAATACAGTAGTGAATACCGTATGTGTTGGTCTGCAGTCTGCAGTTGTAGATTCAGTGTGGAATGCAGTTGACTACTTCTTCTCTGCCACTGACAAATCTTATATGTGTTGTTCATGTTCTAAGTATTATCATTCATTACCAACCTTTGAGTGATTATTCTATTCAGTAACCTTCCCTAGGTTACAACACATTTGGATTTTTTTTTAGTAATGTTCACCTAATACAAGGCCCAAGAGCCATTCAAGGTAGATAGTTACTAAATGAGGTTGTTGTATGAGCATAAACATGAGGAGGTAAGAAGTGCAGTTTATGAGGATAAGTAGGAAAGGTAATGGTTAAATTGATTGATTCAGTTTCTACGGCTTATCAACCCTTTGCAGGTTATTTAAAGACAGAAAATATTTTTAGATTGGAAGAATTTTTTTTTCAGATGATAATGGTTCATTGATACAAGTTTTACTAATTAACCCATAGCGGTGGGAAAAGAAGTGGATTCATACCTTTCCCAAGAATATTTGCTCTTAAGTGAATATAACGAACCCAACTGAAATTGGAACATTACTCTCCAATTAACAATTTTGAGTCATTATCCATTATACTACATATACATCCAAGTTTACAGCACCTTCTATTCCTAAGCGGTCCCCTATCCAGGTACTGACCAAACTTGATGTTGCTTAACTTTGGTGATCATACTGGAACCAGTGTTTCTATGTGATGTGGCCGTAAGGCACATTAACATTTAATCCTAGATTTGAAAAGGTTAAGATTGGAGTAGTCGAGAAAGCATCCTCTCAGTAGCAGTTCTTGGGAAGAAGCTCTCTGAGAGTGGATAATAAAACAAATTGAATACAAAGGGAATAGGGATGGTTATTTCCAGTGCACATGGCATGATAGGTCTTAGATGTGAAGGTCTGAACTAGTGGAACTAAGGAATATAGATTGTCAGAAGTTTGCCATGGAAATCATGATAGAGCAGAAGGAAGCTTATGACATTTCATCTGTGGGAAAGGTGTTGTAGGGTTGAAAATAATGCATTTCACACATGACCATGTAGATGCCCTTGCACTCAATATGACAGAAATGAGAATGATTCAACTCAGTGGATGTTTCACAGTATCTTCTAGTGTATGCGTGTGTGCATGTCACAGTTTTACGTCCTTTATTTTGTTTTTCACTGTTTAATTTTAAAACAAGAAATCAGTAACTAACCACTGGATAATAGATTTGTCTCAGTCAATCAAATGTTGAGCCACATTGAAGAATGTCAAATTTTCTAGTTTATTCAGAAATCAGATATTCAAATAAGAATCCCCGGTCATTTTGTGATACTATGGTCGCTCACATAGAAAAAGATGAGGTGTGTTCATCTTGATCTCAAGGGTTTCTGTTTGATAGACCAGCAGATGGCTCCTTTTGAAATTTAGTCTTCTAAGTTGCATCCATTTTAAACAAAGAGAAATGGGAAGTAAAGGGATTTTTTTAGAGATCAAGTGGCAACAAAACCGGAAATAGGATATATCCAGATGCTGGTCTGTATTGACAGTCATGCTTGGAATCAGGGAAGAGTTCTGGTGCACCCTTGTCTTTCGAGCATTATCATTTTGTATTGCCAGTCACCACATCAGAATGAGTAGATGGACAAGGAGTTGGTAGGGTGAAGAGCTGACATAGCAGAAGTTGTCCCAAGTATCACTTACCTATCCACCTGGACGAGCAGACAAATTTCTACATATAATATAGGGAAACAGGGTTTCTCAATGTGGTGTTTGTCATTCATTGTGTTACCTTGTGAGCATGCAGCACTACTTTCCCTTGTTTTGTGCAAGATTAATCCTGGTCCTGTCTTAACAAAAAACATGAAGATAATGATGATGATGTATGTAAAAATCACTTCTGATTTCTCTTGAGGATTCAGATCTCTATTGTGTTGCTTGTAATTCTCATAAAAATTAGTCATGTCATCCTGCTGGACTAAAGACAAAATCCATCAGAGGGCAAATGAGCTTCTTATAGGAGCCAATAGCCAACATATATAAGGCTAGTATGGGGTCTCAGGCCTTGAATATCAACCTTCCTATGTATGATGTCTCGATAAAAAAACTCACTGTACTTGGACTACTGTGAATGCTTGAGTTGGATATCTGGAAGAGCATCCAGCCTTGCCTCAAATCAATATGACAAGATTTCTGTCAAGCAGGACCCACCTTGCTTTCTGCATGATTAATCCTGGTCTCACCTCAACAAAAAAACACAGTTATGATGACAATGATGTAGGTAAAAATCTCTTCTGATTTTCTCTTGAGGATTCAGATCTCTACTTGCTTATAATTCACATAAAAACCATGTTAGTTGAGAAAAATACTTTAAAAATCACTTTTAAAAAACTTATCCTGGTAAGGAGGGTGGCATGTCACCCTGCACGATGAAAGACAAGATCTGTCAAATCAAAGGGCAAATGAGTTTTTTATAGGAGCCAATAGCCAACACACACACACATATACATACATACATACATACATACATACATACATAGTGTTTGAGTTGGGCCTTTGGAAAAATATCCAGTCTTGTAAAACCTTGCCTCAAAATCATTATGACAAGAGATCCTCTGTCAGGCACAACCTACTTTGCTTTATAATTAATCCCAGTCTTGACTCAACAAAAACACAGGGCTATGATGATGGTGATTTTCATAGTAAACTCATAGAATGCTTTGAATAAGCTAGAAATTGGCCCAAATCCTTATTTCATTCTTTCTTTATATTCAATGCCTATTCAAAAATTTTGAATCCCTTATATATATATATATATATATATATATATATATATATATATATATATATATATATATCCAAAGATGAGAACAAAAAGAGTACAATTATAATGTTAAACCAAATTTGCATCAGAACAAAATATCAAACTTTGTTAGTTGTCTGAGTTGAGCAGCACTGTTTACCAAAAACTGCTGGATCTGAATAAGACTTGAATAATATATTATTGTAGATTGTTTATATATATATATATATATATATATATATATATATGTATAAACAATCTAATAAATAGTGTTTATTATTTTTGTTATCAATTCTCAAGAACAAAGAAAATGTATAAATTCACTTAAATATATGTAGATTTTATCAAAATTCTAATCATTGTAAAACAATAAAAATTACCAAACATTGAAGGTAGTTAAAAAAGTTGTCATAGGAAAAACTGTCCTTTTGACACTGGCACATTTGTCCATTTTTGCTATTCTTTCTTACATGTGACAGAAAGATCCTAAAAGAATAAATATTGCTGAGGTGTGAAGGTAGTTATAAAAATGGTGTCATAGGAAAAACTGTCCTTATTGCTAGCACATTTGTCCATGTTTGCTGAATGTTGCCTCTTTCTAATATAATATTTAAGTAAATCTACATGGCTTTTTAACAGGTTAGGTTAGAAAGAAAGTTTAAGAAGAATGTTTTGAAGCTTTTTCTATTTTGTGTTCATACAGATTCATACAGATTGGCTTTTGCTTTTCAGACTCATCAATTTCCTTTACATCAAAGTGTGTATAATATCAGGAAAAGAGATTCTTGCAAATAGTTCAGAATAGGATGTACAATATGATTTCAATATGTGTCAGCTTTAGTTCAACTGAATGAATTCATTAAATCAATCAAGTATTGAGAAAAGGAAATTATTGCCTGCATGACAATATCCACTAAATTTCAGCATTGTGCATATGAACCTCAAAATGAATAGCCATTGGCACTGGATAGAATGGCTTCCAGGTTATGGCGGTCAATCAAAAGTTCAAGGAAGGGTGCAGCATTCAATGCACAATCCTGAGTTCATTTGACTGCAATTACTAAAGTCTCTATCATTTATGCACCAAAAGCCAAATTTTCATCAGAACAAAACATCAAACTTTGTTGCCTGATGTGAGCAGCACTGTTTACCAAAAACTGCTGGATCCGAATAAGACTCGCATTTAAAGTTAAATTTCTTATCAAATCACAAAATGAAAGTTGAAACAGCCACTCTTTTAGATCATTTTGCATAAAGTCTCAGTGTCCTATCCTTGCCCCTAGATTGTTCCTATTTTTCATCAATGACTATCCGAATGTCATGAATTCCAAACTTGATATCTCTGCTGATGACACAACTATTTATTCCTGTCTTAATGATATATCTGATCAGTTCGATAAGATCAAATTAGCAGCTGATCTAAAAGATGACCTAAAATCTTTTGCTAACTGGGGCAAGAAATGGCTTGTTAATTTTAATGCTTCCAAAATGAAACTGCTTTCTTTTAATCACCTGAGAGAACCCTTTTTGCCTTCCAACAGTATGGCTGATGCTAACCTCCAGGAAAGTGAGACCTTGCATGCTCTTGACCTAACGTAAGATTAGGTTGAGTCAATTACTAGATCTGTGGCTAGGAATGTTGGTTTACTGTATCATGCTGGACAGTTTTTCTTGTCAGAATCTATCCTACACATTTAAAAGTCTACCAACAAGAAAATTTCATTAGAAACAAAGAAAAGCACACTGAAATGTTATAACAGTCCTTGTATATGGAAGTGAATGCTGGAAAATTTCCTCACAGATGGAAAAAGGGACTTGAAGCAACAGAAATGTGGTTCTGCAGAAGGATGCTGAGAATACCATGTGAGCAACAATGAAGTTTTAGAGGAAATGAAAACAAAAAGGAAACATACTTGACATTAGAAAGAGACAGCTGAAATTTCTAGAGCACATAATGGGGAAAGAAGGTTTGAAAATTCTGATACCCACAGGACAGATTGAAGGCAAGAAGGCCAGAGGAAAACAACACATAACCTACTTGGTGGGCTTGAGTAAATGGATTGTGGAACAACGTTTAGAAGTAACAAAAAGTTAAAATTTATTAAGAGCTATAAAAAACAGAAAATTGTGGAGAGCCATGATCACCTATGTCCTGAAGAGACATGGCACACAAAGAAAGAGATGGGAAATAACACCCTTCTAGCTTTTATATTTATGATAAATTTTGTCTTTTTTGCACTATACATTTGACCCTTTCAAGTAATGATTTGCTATGTAAGGATACAGAAGGGTCTTATCTATCTCCTTTTGGTAGAGATAGGTCATATGACAGCTGCTTAAGCTCCATACAGTGAACAAAGCAGCAGTCAAATTCAGTTTGTTTAGAGCAGCTAAATAGAAGTTATTTTCTTTTATTCTGGGCCAAAGGGCCAGCTTATAAGCCCATGGTGCCATTTTATGCTTGACTACATTGTCATGCTTGACTGCACTCACTGAAGCTTTTGTTACATCTGCTGACTTGCTGTCATTTGTCTTTCTTTCTTTATTAGTGGCATATTATCATATATTGTATCCCTTTCTATGCTAGGCCTACTAAGGAGATCTTCATAGCATAGCACATGCACTGATTCTTTCAGATATCTAACTCCAGTGTTCTTCCTTGTCCAGTATTTTTACCTCATTCCACAGGGACTGATGAAACTTTTCCTTCTATACATTATCAAGAATTTCTTGTAGATTATCCAGATCAATATACACCTGATGAAGGTTACAGGGCTCAACAGACAAGACATTGGGATAACAACAACAAAGATATGGACAACAGTCCACATGTAAATAGTGTAAATAATAAACAGGATTTGTTAGTAACCTGACGTATGTAGCATTGTTTACCAGAAACTGCTTGATCGGAATAAAACTAACTTTTAAAGTAAACAATGAGAAATCAAACTAAACAGGATATGTTAATGAGAAAATTCTCTTGATGAACTCTCTGTGCTGAAAACAAGAAGATTAATTATTAATTAAGACATATTGAAATCTTGCAAAAAAATTTTCCACTGTTGTCATAGAAATTGTCGTTTAAAGTTCTAGGGAGAGATTGCACAAATGCATAAATTTATCTATTTGTATAGTTTGTCATGTAGGAGTTCATGCTTTTTCTTTGGTCTGAAATAATGTTAATCACTGCTGACTGGAATTGAAACTGTTTTCTCAGTTCTACATTTTTTTTTTACATCATTCTGCATTGTGTACCATATAAAAGAATAAGTAAAATATTACTTACCTACTGATGGTTTTAGATACATGTTCAATGGTGTACTCAAAAGCCTCTACAAATGAGATAAAAAATGCACACATCAGTCAAATCTTATTTACTCAACAGACAAATGGCTATTTTTTATTTTTATTGATATTTTTGTTTTTCAATCTTTACAATTTTGCTTATTCACCCTTTTACATTTTCAAGGTTCAAATTAGGTGACCATTATAACATTCAAGGTTCACGTTGGGTGACCTTTATAACATGGAAGGTTCAGATTCATTGACCTTTACAACTTTGAAGGTTCAGGTTGGGTGACTTTTATAACTTTGAAGGTGCAGGTTGAGTGACCTTTATAATTTTAAAATGACCAGGTTAGGTAACCTTTGTAACTTTCAAGGTTCAGGTTGAGTGACATTGTAACTCTCAAGATCATGTTGGGTGACCTTTAGACTTTTATAATTTTCAAGGTTCATGTTAGGTGACCATTATAATTTTCAAGCTTCATGTTAGGTGACCTTTATAACATGGAAGGTTCAGGTTCATTGACCTTTACAACTTTGAAGGTTCATGTTAGGTGACCTTTATAATTTTCAAGCTTCATGTCAGGTAACCTTTACAGCTTTCAAGGTTATTAAGATCTTCAATCTGTTAAAATGTTATCCTTTTTTATGTTAATTTTAATAACAGTGATATTATTTTAAGCTTAACCTTGAATACAGCACAGAAAATAATTATCCATTTAACGATTAGAATAAGTAATAAGTAATTTCCATTTTGGGGAACTAACTGAAATATTGTGGTAGGTAACCACATAGTTACCCCACTTGTTTAGAGATTATCTTTTTTGACTAAAGACCTCTCCGAGATTAAGCCACTATAAATAGTATCTATTTTCGTGCTAAACTATTCTAAGCTGAGAAAAAGATTCCTAAGTTACTCTCCCATCTCTTGCTACAAATATTTTGAAGAATAAAGTTTGTTAATAAACAAGAATGGAAATTATTCATGACTCAACCTAATACAACTTTTGTCTTAATTTTAATGAGTGTCAGTCATTTTAGTGCTGGTTTGGATTAGCTTATATATTTCTTCCAAGCAGCGGATAAAAATACTTTTCTTATTTTTTGAGTATATAAAAATGGTCATAATTTTAATTTAAAAAAAAAAGCCCAAGAATTTGTACTGATTTCCTACTCTCAAAGAATCTTTGACCTTAACAAGAATTGGCAACAATAATTACATGGAAGAATTATTCTGCAACGATTTTTTTGAGAAATAAATAAAACATTGTTGGCTGAACTTAAATACTCACAAAATGTCTTACCAACTGAAAAGTAAAATAGACATTATACAGTCATCTCAAAAGAAATTATACAGTCAGCTCAAAAGAAAATCTACACATCTCTTTGAAATTATAGAAAAATGATAGAAAAAAAAACAAAAAACTTCTTAATTCTTATTCCCAAAATTTTAGATTCCAAATAATGTCTCACTCTTGAAAAACTGCTGTTACTTCAGGGATGACTTAAAGCAATGGGGTGGCTCAGTATGTTGAGGAGTAAGGTAACTTGGATTAACAAAGAATAAGGTAATTCAGGGTGATGAGCCGCAGGTATTGTTGAAGAAAAAAAATGCTTCACTGAATGTAAGTCTGTAAGTTGGAGAAACAGTCCTACAGTCAAAACAATAATAAAAACTATAACTGTCTCTATTTCTAAGATGAGGTATTGTAACTATTCACACTATTTAGATTGTTCAGACAAATGTCCTCATCTTTATTGTCATATTCACAACATTTTGGCCATTGTATGTTCCACCCTTTTTCAGGTGATATACGATGGAATTTCAGACCGAACCCATATTTTCTGGATACCTCAGTTTCAGTTATTTCCCTTCAGTAACTCAATTCTCCAAGTTATTTTTCACCTCTGCTGTGGCCAGGTATTGAACTCACAACTCTTTGGGTCAAGTCACTGAATTACTTCAACTAACACAATCTACCCCAGTGGATGAAATAAAAGGTTTGGTTAGAAATTCCAATGTATATCACTTGAAGAAGGATATGACTAAAATGTTGTGAATATGATAATAAAGATGAGGATATTAGTCTAAACAATGTAAATAGTGTAAACTAAAACAATGTTCACAAAAATAATATTACATGAATCCTCTGAACCAGTGACAGGATGGGTCTAAAAATATCAGTTGCCGGGAGAGAAAGGGGACCCACTCACAAATATAATGCTATCATTTTCATAATGAATATAAAACTTTAAAAAAATACAGATGGAAAAAAGGGTACAATTAAAGTTTTTGTGGAAAAAAAATGTGTATTTCTTAGTAATTACAGTATACATGTGGTGTAGATATTACTGGCAGTAGATAAATAAAAATACTGAATGTTATAATTTCATTTTATATTTATTTTTTTTTAATTTTAAGTAATTGGTTGATATTTTTCAATAGTTTACTGCACAGTTCACACATTAATAGATAATTTAAATGGAGAACAGAGCACTGAATGCATTCCAGTGTATGTTAAAAGCAACCATTTGTGTTCATTCTATTCTGCCGATAACTGCTTCTAAATCCAATTCATCTAACAATTCCTTTGCAATGGATAACAACATGTATGATTCCAAATTCTCCTCTGGCAGCTAATTTTTTAACCCTGTCTTTATCATCTTTGAAAAATATTTTCTCACATTGAACTTGAGTGACATTATAAAGTTCTTATTCCTTTCTATAACTAAAATAGTTGTCTGTGTTTGTTTCTTTATTGCATTTTTACTTGATATAAGGGGTCCACTCCATCAGGAGCCCATTTGCCCTGAGGCAAGCTGACACTCTGGCCAGTCCGATACTGATCTGCAATATAAAATATAAAAGAAGATAAACAATCTGCACTGACATAATTTTCTTTTTACTTTTATATAAGAATTGTAGGAATGAAAAGAACGATTATCTTCCTTTAGTTGGAATGATGTCACAAGGGTCATGTGACAGCCCATGAGTGACAGCCCATGAGTGACATCAAGTCATAGAATGATGAACACCAGTTGCTATTTATCACAGCTGAAGGCAAAATATATATGCCCACACCAACTGCTATGTCTTGCAGAGAAGACTGACATTACAAGCTCAAAGTGGTAGGGCATACGGCATACAGAGAACCATATGGACTTATCAGAAACATAAAAGATACTACCAACCGGTCCTTTTTACCATTGGGAAATATTACAAGTAAGACAATCTCTCTTTTTGCCACTTTCACACTGCTTGTTGTATACATATGTTATAGTTTCTCTGTATGGAATAAATTAGTGATAAGTATGTCTATATTGGTGTAAAAAAATTTAGTTGAGAACAACACATTCCTTTCTTTCAGTTATTCTGTTCCATCTGTGTATTAAGGTGTTACTATATCACAGATATATTAATGGGGAAATTCAAATTAGGAATATTCTCATTTGCCTAACACTGCCATCAGAAGGAACATTTGAATGATATTATTGAAAAACATTCAAGTAAAAAATCAGTTTAATTCGTAAGATATCATAACTAATTAAGCAGATTAATTAATTCCTTTTTATGAATTTAACGTCTACCGCTGGCTCAGTTATTTCAAGTCAAATAAGATTCAATATATTTTGATTTCCACTCAATATCTAGAAATAAATCAAGAGCACATGTCTGGCCATATTATCAGTGATATGATCCTGCGAACATTAGGGGTTTTGGGTCTCTCAACAACATATCCCTCACTCAGTTGACCTATGGCCAGGTAACGAGCTATCCAACACCATATTATTAATTATGAACAAATTTTTACAATATAGCTGACTTTGAGGCTTTCTTATCTTCACAGTCAGCAAATCCTCCAATCAAATGGGATTCTGGACTAAACCACCAGAAGAAAGGAAGAATCCAAGTCACTGCTTTTCTTGATCAGATAGAGAAGGTTACAATGTCTATTCCGTATTTTGACACCTAGAATGGATTAACTACAAGAAAATATATTCCATTAGGCTTTATCTTAAAGAAGAAATGTAACTATCAACTTTATTAATTAAGCTTAAAAGCTATAGTGTAACAAAATTGGTTCAGGACATGAAAATATAGAAATATTATATTTAATAATAGAAAAAATTTTTTTTAATCTGATGCACTATATTTTTATATGCTTTTCATCATATTGAGTGTGATAAATTGATATCAATACTTTCCATTGTATATCTCATGATAAACCACATTTTAACTGAATGTGCTCACTTAGCCCTGTAAGTCATAAATAGTACAAGCAAAACAACATGAAAAAACTATTTGAAAATACTGCAACTATCAAGATAATGTCCTACCTTAAAGAAATAGGTTTATAATAAAACATATAACACCTATAATAGACTATCTACAAACTATATATCTACAAAACATACATTTACCTTGAAAGTATAAATTTATATACAAAATCTCTGTAGTTCAAGCTATAAAATTGCATACAAAATAGATTTAGATTTTAGCATGTGTTGTTTTTGCATTATATTATGACCATAGAGATTGATATGCCACTAGACAAAAAGAACCAAACCAAACCAAATATGGACAGAATATACTACTTTGTATTATATTATGACCAAATACAGACACAATATATTGCTTTTGTTTTATAGTATTACCAAATAGAAACACAATTGTTTTTGTATTACAGTATTATTAAATATGAACAGATTAAATAACCAATCAATGTTAATATGCCATTAAACAACCAAACCAAACCTTTGTATATCATCCAACTACAACCTTTAAATGAACAAAAAATATGTTGAAATCTAATGTTACAAATTTCTTAGATCCGTGACCAATTTGATTTTATCAAACCTTTCTATGATTAAGACAGGAGTAAACAGTTGTGTCATTGTCATGGGCACTGAGTTTACACTGGGGTTCACCAATTTGTAAGCCATGTTTCAACCCGCTGCTTGAGAGTACTCACCTGCATTTTTCTCATTTAATTACTTCTACAAGATCTCTTATCTTGATCTCATCTCTGATCCATGTCACTGTTTTCTAATCTTTTAGAATTATCTCTAAAATTTTATCTTCCCATTGATGTGTATTTCTAAGCTTGTTTGCTGCAAGTATACAAGTCTCTTTCCTGATTAATTCAATTACCACCGCTGTTTTTTTTACATTAGAAAACAAACTAAAATTGAAATTCTTCAAGTACATTCTATAAGCAATAATTTCCAAATCCTTGTATATCCTCTACTTACCTGCAATCCAATCTCAGCACAAAATAGATTAAAAGATAATCCACATGTTCTTTTATGATAGCACTCCTTTATTTATGTAATGTATAGAAAAGAAAACAAGATATTAATGAGACAGCTTCAAACCAATAGATATTAAATCTTGAATCTTCCACTGTATTTTCTGAACATTTTTTTATATTTAAGATATTCTAATATGGCACAGCCTTTGAAAGTTTAGATATAGAGTGCACTAGATAATGTTAGTCAAAAGTAATGAATTAAATTTTCAGTAGAAATAATATGCCTATGTTGGACTCAGTTCACTTCAAGCAAACCAAAATATTTCTCTAGGCAAATTTGTTCTTTTCTTATATTGTTTATTTGTTAAAAAAAAAAAGAAATAAAGAAAGAATAAAGAGAAAAATAAATATGGCGACAAAGATGAGGACAATAGTCCAAATAAGGTAAATAGTGTATAAAGAGAAAACATAAAGCAAATAAAAGAAGAAAGTAAAAAGAAAAAAGAAAGAAAATAAAGGGAAAAAGAAAAGGATAAAAGAAATAAATCCTATGAAAGGAAAACAGAAAGAAAAAGAAAAAAGAATGAAAGAAAAAGGAAAATAAAGATAAAAAAACTATGGATAAAAATAAAAAATAAAAAACTATAGAAAAAACCTTGTGAAAGGAAAGAAAAGAAGAAAGAAAAAAGAAAAGAAAGAAAAATAAAAAAGAAAGACAAAATAAAAAAGAAAGGAAAAGAAAATGAAAGAAAAAGAGGGAAAAAAAAAGAACAAAAAGGAAAAGAAAAAATCCTATGATTAAAGCTCTTTCATATTGATTTGTTTAGAAAAAAATGTTTCAGATAAAAATATAAAGCATGTAAGTTAAAATTCTAGAAAAGCTTTTCGGTTCAATGAGATTTTTTAAAAACATTTCTGTTTTATTCAGATTTCCTCTTATTTAACCTATGAATAATAGAATCAAAAAGAGGTAGCTGAAATTTCTTGGACAGATAATGAGAAAGGGAAGCTGGGAGAATTTGACACTCACATGATATATCAAAGGGAGAAAGACAGCAGATCACCTGACAAGATTGTGTGACTGGATGATAGAATAAGATTCTTGGCAAAGGTACAAACATTGCTAATAACAACAACAGATAGGAGGTTGTGGAGAGCCATGATCGCCCACATCCTGCTTGTCAGAGAGAAAGCAGATCATGGGATGTAAGGTGCTTAATCACTTTGGTGTTGATTAAAGCCTCAAAGACTTTGCCGAAGAGTGGCAGAAGCCTTATAGGATGGTAGTAAATGTAAGCATATTATATCTGTAAATAAATTTGATGTACTCTAACATGTTGAGACGTGAACAACAAAAAATCAGCATAAACTTTCCGGACAACCTAATATTTATAGAAAAGGCACAGGGAAGATACATTACAATGAGGGGGAAGTAACTGAAGCCAAGATGCCAGGACAGGACTAATGACATTGCAGATTCTTCTTTGGGTTTTATCAAGGATGTTTAAATATATAACAGGGCCACTTGACAATATGTGGCAGCAATAATCAAAGCACAGATGAATGGTAGACTTATAAATATGTAAGATAGATTCAAATGAGAAAACATCACAGTAAACCAACTTTCCTGGAAGTAGACTTAGCAATTGATTCAATATAATCTTTCCACTTCATGTTAGCAGAAAACATTAACCCAACAAGGTGCAATGTGTCGCTCTCTGGGAGGTTAGCATCAGCCATACAGAAAGGGTTCACATCAGCCAAGCAGAAAGGGTTCTCTCAGACAATTTATGTATAGCACTTTCATTTTGGAAGCGTTAAAATTATCGATAAATCATTATAGAAAACTTTTCTTCTTAAATTATTTATTCTCCGCAGCTCAAATTTAATGTTGGAATTCAGAAAAAAATGTCAATGTTCTTGGAAACCAGACATTTTGCATGCAACAGGCCACAACTAAGAATTGATTGATTGACTGATTTGATTTTTACAGTTTATCAATCTTTTGAAGATTATTCAGAGCCAGAAAATATTTTTTTTCAACCATAAGAATTTTTTGGGAAAGAAAAATAATTTTACTGATACAAGTTCTACTGTCTATATTTCTGAGATGAGATATTTTAACTATTTACATTTTTCAAACAGTTGTCCTCATCTTTCTTGTTATATTCATGATGTTTCAGTCGTTGTATACTCCAGCCTTTTTCATGTGGTATACATTAAAATTTCAAAGTGAACCCTTTATTTCATCCACTGGGGTAGATTGTTCTAGTTCCACATGCCATGCATGGATATCTCAGTTTCAGTTATTACCCTTTAGTAACTCACTCAGTGGCCCAGTGGATAAAAGTGTTGGTTGAAGTGATCCAAAGAGTTGTGTGTTCAATACCTGGCCACATCAGATGTGAACAAAAACTTGGAGAGTTGAGTTACTAATGGGAGATAACTGAAATTGAGATATCCAGAAAAGGTATGTGGAACTATAACAATCTACCCTGGTGGCTGAAACAAAGGGTTCAGTTCGAAATTCCAATGCATATCACCTGAAGAAAGCTGAAGCGTACTGTTGTAATGGAAAGTCCCACTCTCCACTCTTACCTATTGTAGCCTGACTATATCAATAATATATGTAGTGTGCACAGGTCATACCAGAATCTGTCTGTTTATCTCTCCGACTGGCTTTGGGAAGTGTTAGTCGACTCCCTGTCTTTCAGTAGCGTATTCTCTTTTACAATAAACCTCGTTTTCTTCCATCAACGCCTGTGTTACTTTTCCTTCCACTCGAGTACCACCTTTGTCTGTTTGTAACCTTTTTAAGGATACAACATGTACAATGGCTGAAATGTCATGAATATGACAATAAAGATGAGGACAACAGATCGAACAATGTAAATAGTCTGAACACGTCCATAGCTGGGGTGAGAAGAGTTGGATTCATACTTTTTCCCAATAGCATTTGCACATAAGGAAATATAATGAACATGACTGGAATTGAAACTCAGCTCTCACAGATTTCCAATTCTGAACTGTCATCAATTACAACTGCCTGCACACCCCAGCTTACCGCACATGGTATTCCCAAGTGGTCACAAATCTAGGTACCAGATATAACATTGGTGATTCAACATAATATGTCCGTAAGTTCACAAAGATTTAAGCTAAAGAATATCTTCATGTTTCTTCACATTCTGAAAAGCCAACTATTGCCTGTGGTTGGTTCCTTGTATCACTGCAATAATAGCTGACTCTGCCTATTACACTCTATCTTTCCAAGAGCCAGATCAGACCTAAAATGGAGTATTGCTGCCATATCTGGTCTGGAGTTGCCCAGTCTTCACTTGCCTGTCTTGAGAGAGTTCAGAAGAATCTTCACAGCCTTGTGGGTGATGAATTATTTTCCACCTTACATCCCTTTCCCACAGATGAAACATTACAAGCCTCTTGCTACTCTATAACTATTTCTATGGCAAATGTTTTGTATCCAGCTGACAATTTTGATATTTCTAAATGGGTCGTGTGCCATGCATGACATTTGTTTGGATGTCTCGATCTGATGAGTCTTTTTAAGAACCTGACTTTAGATTTCAGGTTAATGTTTTGGTCTATTAGCAATTTTGCAGCTTTGGACAAAACTAGCTCTAGTGCGGCCTATGTTCAATTTCCTTTTCTCCTATACTAAATAAGCTTCATGAATTGCAAATGTATTCTATCCCAGTCCTTAAAAAAGAATTTATATCATACTAAATTGGCCGTAATAGATACTTTCTTGAATTACATTCTCAAGAAATGGGTTATGAGTCATATGGGATTTCAATAAAAGCCTGCAGTTCTTGCTAAACATTGGTGCTTTTAGTTCTGCTTTATATATAAAGAGTCATGGACAATTTAGATAAGCCATGCCAAACAGCTGCATCCACACAGTCTATCTTTACGGGCAACAGAGAAGCAAATGGCAGGAGAGACAGGACCCATGACAAAGGGAGTTCTTTCTCCACAGTATTCCTATTCTGCTACGACAAACATTCCTCTGTGGACAAATAAGGACCAACCCCAAAATGTTCCTAGAGATGGGGAAGAGATAGATTATAAATATGCTTTAAGAACAAACTGCAAACATTTTTTCACAAAGCATGACAACTCCTGCTGATGCATGGCAGAAGCTGACATCTGATTACATTCCCTGATGTTCAGAGTTCACCAAGAAATCTTACATAGACAAAATTCTCAAGAAGACTGAGATACATAAAGGTAATTCTCTCCACTGCAAAAATTGGCCTTAGACCAGATGCATTCAATACTATTATTGTGAAATTATTAAAAATACAATACACCCATTAAATCCAGTGTTAATGTCAATGAAGATATATTGTTATTTTCTTAAAAGAGCAAAAACTTAATTTATAGAAAATAAAAAGTGAGAAAAGATGTCAAATGTTGAGGAAAATGAAATATAGATGTCAAGTGTTTAGGAAAACAGATTATGGATGTTAAATGTTGAGCAAAAAAAATGTAGATGTCAAATGTCGAGGAAAATAAAATATAGATGTCAAATGTCGAGGAAAATAAAATATAGATGTCAAATGTTGAAAAAAATAAAATATAGAATCAGCAATATTATTAGTCCTGTTCTGGCAGCTCAGCTTCAGTTACTTACCCAC
The DNA here is from genome assembly GCA_963932145.1 of Acanthosepion lycidas. NCBI lineage: Eukaryota > Metazoa > Mollusca > Cephalopoda > Sepiida > Sepiidae > Acanthosepion > Acanthosepion lycidas. Next base: position 19,422,283 of record OZ010604.1, read on the forward strand.
AGGCTGAAGGCTGCCTCTCTGTGCCTTTCTTATAAATATTTTCATGGTAATCGTTAGGGTGAGCTCTTTGCTATGGTACCTAGACTTTATGAATTTAAGCAAAGTACTAGACTGGCATCGAGATGTCAATTTACAGTTGATTTGGCTAGATATAACCATAAATCCTATGCTAACAGATTCTTTTCTCACACTTCTCACTTGTGGAACTCCTTTGACCTTCATGCTTTCCAGCAAACTTTAATATGCAAAAATTTAAATGCAATGTCAATTGTTATCTACTGTCCTCCTGATTACTCTTTTCTCTTCCCACCCATTATTAATGTTTCTGTTCTTTTTTCTCTATGTACCATGTCCCCTCAGGACATAAGCAATCATGGCTCTCCACAATTTCCTATCCTTTTTAGCTCTAAAGAAATTCTATGTTTTCTTTATTTCTAAACCCTATTCTGCCATACATTTTCTGAAGCTCATCAAGTATGTCATGTGTTGTTTTCCTCTGTCCCTCATTCCCCCAATCTGTCCTGTGGGTCTCAAATTTCCCAAGCACTCTTTTCCTCAGTTCCTCACAATGCAACCTGAAAATTTCAACCTTCTCTTCCTGATGTTGAGTATAAGTTTTCTTTCTGTTTCCATTTTTTCTAAAACCTCATCACTGCTCACATAGTCAGCCCATGGTATCCTCAGCATTTTCTGTAGAACCAAATTTCTGTTGCTTCAAAACTCTTCTTCATCTTTGAGGAAATTGTCAAGCATTCACTGCCAAACAGTAGGACAGATATCATATCTAAGAAAGAAATCAGACTATTATCTAATGTAGGGTTTCTCAACGTTTTTAAGCAATGGCCCACCTAACAGCAAATAGTACACTAAGCAAAATTTTTGAAGTGCATACATTTAAATGCTATGAAGTAAATCTATAGATTTAAAAAAAATACACATATAAATATGAACTTACTTTATTTCAATGCTTTTATTCATCTATTTGTGCAGCTTATTTAGTGTGAAACCTGTGCCTGGTGTTTTGTTGGGATTTCTTCAAGTTTGGTCGAATGTGCGATGAGCAGACCCTCATTTCTTCTTCAGTTAAGCATAGTCTTTCTCACTTCTTATTTTTTATGATATTTAGTGCTGAGAAGCCTAATTCACATAAATAAGAAGTAGAAAATTGCAATAAAACTGATAAAGCCTCTTTTGATAATGTGGGATATTCCTTTTGCATTGAAATCCAAAATGTATTATTGGGTGATAAGCAGTGCCTAATTTCTTCTTCAGTTGAGTGTAGTCTTTCTCGCTTCTTATTTTTTATGATATTTAGTGCTGAGAAGCCTAATTCACATAAATAAGAAGTAGAAAATTGCAATAAAACTGATAAAGCCTTTTTAGCTTAAATATTCCTTTCACATTGAAATTTAAAATGTATCAATGGGTTGAATGTTTTACTTTGAGCCCTTGATCACTAGAAATAGTGGCCAATTCTTCTTTTTCACATAACTGAAGTCCAATATTAGAAGGAATATTTATGGAGGGATTTTGTATCCAGTCATATTTTAGATAATATTGCTGATTCTTTTTTTGATCTTATCAAGGAGCTCAAGGTAAATATCAGGGGCACTGGACCATATGTGGCAGCAATATTCTAAGCATGGACAAATGATAGACTTATAGATATGTAAGATAGATTCTGGAGAGAAAAATTGTCTCACCAGACATACTGAACTAACTTTCTTAGCAGCTGACCGAGCCTTTCCACTTCATATCAGCAGAAAACATGAGCCTGAGAAGGTGCAACAAGTCACTTTCCTGGAGGATAGCATCAGCCATGCTGATGGAAGGCAGCGAGGTGTCTCACAGATGATTATACTCCCCTGCAAATTAGATCTCTTTCTGATTCACAGTAAATCTCAACTGAATGTGAGCACTAAGAAAGCAAAACCAAAAATAAAAGAAAAAGGTTGACCTCTGTGCAGGGGCACCGAGCATCATATCCAGCCAACAAGACAAATCCCAACAAAAATCTAAACTACAACATAAGGTAAATTTGCAGTTTAAGCCCTGCACACCAACTGTAATTCAAATTTCCTGAAAATTTCCATTATGGTGTAAATCTACATACTTATTTAAAAAGTAACAGTAAAAGTTTGTGGAAATTTACTGTTTTGGAGTTATCAACAATAAAAGTTTGGCCTCATTCACATCTGGTCTGTCCACTATTACTGGCGGCCTTGTTTACATACATTTGTCTTGAGTAGTCATGCATGGAAGCTTACTTAGTTAACAGTCTTTTTACTGATCTTCCTATCTTCTTACTTGTCTCAATTATTGTGCAAAACCAAAAGAAGTTTTTAGACACTTGTGAAAGTGAAGTTTTTATTGAATTTTTTAAAAATTTGTTATTTTTGTTCTAAAGTTATTTAGAAAAGCAATGGTAAGTGTTTTTTTTATAGTGAAGCTGTAATAATAATGAATTCTTGTTTAAATACTAAAAAAAATTTAATTTACAAGTTTAAAACTTAAAAAATAATTTAATTTACAAGTTTAAAACTTAAAAAATATTTTAATCCTTAAAATTGTTCTTATTATTAATTCCTTTTTAGCATTTTTTTTATTTTGTAAATAATAATGATCTTTTTAAATTTCACACAAAGTTTGTGTATCATGTGCACAATAATAAAGACAAGTGAAGTTTCTGCACATGACTACTCAGGGCAAATGTATGTAAACAATGCCAGTAATGGCTGCCATACTGCATCCATGACACGAATGAGTCCAAACTTTTATTGTCAATAACTTCTAAACAGTAGATTTTCACAATTTTTTTTATTTTTCAAAATAAGCATATAAATTTACACCAAAATAGAAATTTTCAGGAAATTTTAATTACAATTGTTGTGTGAGGCTTTATTTGCAAATTTACCCAGCATAAAAGATGTCAATCATGAATGTTTCTGCCAAAGAAAAAAAGATGAGCTCAGGATCCACCAGATTTGCTCCTAAGAAAGCTGCTCATAAACAATAGTCATGCTCTCAACATCACCACCTTGGCTTTGGTCAACCGACTAACACACATATCTGCTCAATACCTATGCTCCTCCAAACACCCACACCATGCCCACAGACATTATGCTTGCATTTTCTGTAACAACAAAGTCAGATTCATATCTTCTCTAATCCACTCCAGGTTTCTCTCCATGTCACTATGACATCATTCAACCAACCTGACACACATATCCACTTGAGACCTACTCTCCTCCAAATCGCCGCACCTCGGCCACATAGAGACATTCCACTCACATCAGCTGTATCAGCAATACAAAAGAATTTTATATTTACAATTCTTATCTTATTTTTCCTTTCACCTCACTGACAATACTGCCGTTTCATTTGTTCTTAAGGATGTTTATAACAATATAAGAAATTCTGAATGGAAATTAGAGGCAAAAAAGGGGGAGATGTATTATACACAGATACAGATTTTCAGAAATTTTTACTCAGCTTAAAAAGCTTCTTAATTGAAAGAGAAAGATTGAAAACATACTCAGCCCAATAGATAATAAAACACAAAGTAGGCAGCTGTTGATACCAATTGTTTACAAAATGTTATCTGATATATCGGCCATATTTGTTCTTTGGGTATCAGAGTAAATGCTTAAAATTAGAACAGTTTCACTCACAAAATAAAGATTATTTATATTTTTGATTTTCTTGTTGTGCTATAACGTTTTCTCTCTTCTTTCTTAATTAAGGACAATATATTTTACTTTCATAGTTTATTAATATATAGAAATATAATAAAGTAATATCAAACAGAAAGGTATGAGATTAATTAACACCTTAAAAAGGTATTACCGAGTATGTCTAGTTAGTACCTGTCCCTGAAAATTTAATAAGTTTTGAAATGGAAATAAGAAGAAACACATAATAGCTATACATTCAGTTCATTTCTATTCTTTAATATTGTAAAAAATTAACTATTTTAGTGAAATACAGGGTGTCCATAAAGTTCATGTGCACTTTTTTAAAATTTATAACTTTAACGTGCACACGAACTTTATGGACACCCTGTATATGTACGCCATTAAAATTATAATGGATAACATGATACAACTTTTCAAACAAAATTTACATAGAGATGAATGTTTATGAGGTTGTATTATTTATACTCAGGGATGTAATTTATCCCCAGTTTTTAGCTTCAGAAACATGGGGGGCATATTATACACAAGGAAATATTGGTACGTATGAGATAAATTTCCCTCATTGTGTGTTGGTGAGTTGAATGTACTTTTATATGTGAGGCAGGCATTAGAAAGCTGAAAACTCAAATGGAAGCAAAAGCTGAATAAGGTAGAAGGAAAGAAGAAAAAAGGAAAAAAGAAATATTATTGTGCAAAGTAGCTTCAAGGTCAGTTGGGAAGGCTGCAAGACACAGACATTTCAGTGATGACATGTCGAAACACAGACAACTCCAGGTCGAGATTCTCCACATTCCACTGATGTGTTTGGTTTCCACAACCATACAGGGCAAGAGAGAGTCACTTACAGAATCAAGCACGTTACCATCATAGGTTGGGCCTCTGAGATTACTTTCACTTTCTTTTCACTCTGAGAAATTCTCCAACCATTTACATTTATTTATAAGAGATATTCAAATAATTTATAAACAGCATTGTCTGGGAAACTTACACATACCACATCTTTTTCATGTTAGCGGTCATAATTGATTTTTAGTAAACATAGTTCACTTTGTAACAGAGTAATTCTAAAAAAGTAAGATAATAAGTATTAAATATAGAACCTTAATCTATATCAGTAATACTTGAATTCCTGACCACTGACAATCCCTTTCTTCCTGATTTTCAATGCATTCCTATAGTAAAATCATTAGCAATGCATTTCCATTATACATATAAGAGCCCTATACTATCAGTAATGCTTGGATTCATTCCTGACCACTGACAATCCCTTTCTTCCTGATTTTCAATGCATTCCTATAGTAAAATAATAGCAATGCATTTCCATTCTACATATAAGAGCCCTATACTATCAGTAATGCTTGGACTCATTCCTGACCACTGACAATCCCTTTCTTCCTGATTTTCAATGCATTCCTATAGTAAAATCATTAGCAATGCATTTCCATTATACATATAAGAGCCCTATACTATCAGTAATGCTTGGATTCATTCCTGACCACTGACTATCCCTTTCTTCCTGATTTTCAATGCATTCCTATAGTAAAATCATTAGCAATGCATTTCCATTATACATATAAGAGCCCTATACTATCAGTAATGCTTGGATTCATTCCTGACCACTGACAATCCCTTTCTTCCTGATTTTCAATGCATTCCTATAGTAAAATCATTAGCAATGCATTTCCATTATACATATAAGAGCCCTATACTATCAGTAATGCTTGGATTCATTCCTGACCACTGACAATCCCTTTCTTCCTGATTTTCAATGCATTCCTATAGTAAAATCATTAGCAATGCATTTCCATTCTACATATAAGAGCCCTATACTATCAGTAATGCTTGGATTCATTCCTGACCACTGACAATCCCTTTCTTCCTGATTTTCAAGGTATTCCTATAGTAAAATCATTAGCAATGCATTTCCATTATACATATAAGAGCCCTATACTATCAGTAATGCTTGGATTCATTCCTGACCACTGACAATCCCTTTCTTCCTGATTTTCAATGCATTCCTATAGTAAAATAATAGCAATGCATTTCCATTCTACATATAAGAGCCCTATACTATCAGTAATGCTTGGACTCATTCCTGACCACTGACAATCCCTTTCTTCCTGATTTTCAATGCATTCCTATAGTAAAATCATTAGCAATGCATTTCCATTATACATATAAGAGCCCTATACTATCAGTAATGCTTGGATTCATTCCTGACCACTGACTATCCCTTTCTTCCTGATTTTCAATGCATTCCTATAGTAAAATCATTAGCAATGCATTTCCATTATACATATAAGAGCCCTATACTATCAGTAATGCTTGGATTCATTCCTGACCACTGACAATCCCTTTCTTCCTGATTTTCAATGCATTCCTATAGTAAAATCATTAGCAATGCATTTCCATTATACATATAAGAGCCCTATACTATCAGTAATGCTTGGATTCATTCCTGACCACTGACTATCCCTTTCTTCCTGATTTTCAATGCATTCCTATAGTAAAATCATTAGCAATGCATTTCCATTATACATATAAGAGCCCTATACTATCAGTAATGCTTGGATTCATTCCTGACCACTGACAATCCCTTTCTTCCTGATTTTCAATGCATTCCTATAGTAAAATCATTAGCAATGCATTTCCATTATACATATAAGAGCCCTATACTATCAGTAATGCTTGGATTCATTCCTGACCACTGACAATCCCTTTCTTCCTGATTTTCAATGCATTCCTATAGTAAAATCATTAGCAATGCATTTCCATTCTACATATAAGAGCCCTATACTATCAGTAATGCTTGGATTCATTCCTGACCACTGACAATCCCTTTCTTCCTGATTTTCAAGGTATTCCTATAGTAAAATCATTAGCAATGCATTTCCATTATACATATAAGAGCCCTATACTATCAGTAATGCTTGGATTCATTCCTGACCACTGACAATCCCTTTCTTCCTGATTTTCAATGCATTCCTATAGTAAAATAATAGCAATGCATTTCCATTCTACATATAAGAGCCCTATACTATCAGTAATGCTTGGACTCATTCCTGACCACTGACAATCCCTTTCTTCCTGATTTTCAATGCATTCCTATTGTAAAATCATTAGCAATGCATTTCCATTATACATATAAGAGCCCTATACTATCAGTAATGCTTGGATTCATTCCTGACCACTGACTATCCCTTTCTTCCTGATTTTCAATGCATTCCTATAGTAAAATCATTAGCAATGCATTTCCATTATACATATAAGAGCCCTATACTATCAGTAATGCTTGGATTCATTCCTGACCACTGACAATCCCTTTCTTCCTGATTTTCAATGCATTCCTATAGTAAAATCATTAGCAATGCATTTCCATTATACATATAAGAGCCCTATACTATCAGTAATGCTTGGATTCATTCCTGACCACTGACAATCCCTTTCTTCCTGATTTTCAATGCATTCCTATAGTAAAATCATTAGCAATGCATTTCCATTCTACATATAAGAGCCCTATACTATCAGTAATGCTTGGATTCATTCCTGACCACTGACAATCCCTTTCTTCCTGATTTTCAAGGCATTCCTATAGTAAAATCATTAGCAATGCATTTCCATTCTACATATAAGAGCCCTATACTATCAGTACTGCTTGGATTCATTCCTGACCACTGACAATCCCTTTCTTCCTGATTTTCAATGCATTCCTATAGTAAAATCATTAGCAATGCATTTCCATTATACATATAAGAGCCCTATACTATCAGTAATGCTTGGATTCATTCCTGACCACTGACAATACCTTTCTTCCTGATTTTCAATGCATTCCTATAGTAAAATCATTAGCAATGCATTTCCATTCTACATATAAGACCCCTATACTATCAGTAATGCTTGGATTCATTCCTGACCACTGACAATCCCTTTCTTCCTGATTTTCAATGCATTCCTATAGTAAAATCATTAGCAATGCATTTCCATTCTACATATAAGAGCCCTATACTATCAGTAATGCTTGGATTCATTCCTGACCACTGACAATCCCTTTCTTCCTGATTTTCAATGCATTCCTATAGTAAAATCATTAGCAATGCATTTCCATTCTACATATAAGAGCCCTATACTATCAGTAATGCTTGGATTCATTCCTGACCACTGACTATCCCTTTCTTCCTGATTTTCAATGCATTCCTATAGTAAAATCATTACCAATGCATTTCCATTCTACATATAAGAGCCCTATACTATCAGTAATGCTTGGATTCATTCCTGACCACTGAAAATCCCTTTCTTCCTGATTTTCAATGCATTCCTATAGTAAAATCATTAGCAATGCATTTCCATTATACATATAAGACCCCTATACTATCAGTAATGCTTGGATTAATTCCTGACCACTGACAATCCCTTTCTTCCTGATTTTCAATGCATTCCTATAGTAAAATCATTAGCAATGCATTTCCATTATACATATAAGAGCCCTATTCTATCAGTAATGCTTGGACTCATTCCTGACCATTGACAATCCCTTTCTTCCTGATTTTCAATGCATTCCTATAGTAAAATCATTAGCAATGCATTTCCATTCTACATATAAGAGCCCTATACTATCAGTAATGCTTGGATTCATTCCTGACCACTGACAATCCCTTTCTTCCTGATTTTCAATGCATTCCTATAGTAAAATCATTAGCAATGCATTTCCATTCTACATATAAGAGCCCTATTCTATCAGTAATGCTTGGATTCATTCCTGACCACTGACTATCCCTTTCTTCCTGATTTTCAATGTATTCCTATAGTAAAATCATTAGCAATGCATTTCCATTATACATATAAGAGCCCTATACTATCAGTAATGCTTGGATTCATTCCTGACCACTGACAATCCCTTTCTTCCTGATTTTCAATGCATTCCTATAGTAAAATCATTAGCAATGCATTTCCATTCTACATATAAGAGCCCTATTCTATCAGTAATGCTTGGATTCATTCCTGACCACTGACAATCTCTTTCTTCCTGATTTTCAATGCATTCCTATAGTAAAATCATTAGCAATGCATTTCCATTATACATATAAGAGCCCTATACTATCAGTAATGCTTGGATTCATTCCTGACCACTGACTATCCCTTTCTTCCTGATTTTCAATGCATTCCTATAGTAAAATCATTAGCAATGCATTTCCATTATACATATAAGAGCCCTATACTATCAGTGATGCTTGGATTCATTCCTGACCACTGACAATCCCTTTCTTCCTGATTTTCAATGCATTCCTATAGTAAAATCATTAGCAATGCATTTCCATTATACATATAAGAGCCCTATACTATCAGTAATGCTTGGATTCATTCCTGACCACTGACAATCCCTTTCTTCCTGATTTTCAATGCATTCCTATAGTAAAATCATTAGCAATGCATTTCCATTATACATATAAGAGCCCTATACTATCAGTAATGCTTGGATTCATTCCTGACCACTGACAATCTCTTTCTTCCTGATTTTCAATGCATTCCTATAGTAAAATCATTAGCAATGCATTTCCATTCTACATATAAGAGCCCTATTCTATCAGTAATGCTTGGATTCATTCCTTACCACTGACAATCTCTTTCTTCCTGATTTTCAATGCATTCCTATAGTAAAATCATTAGCAATGCATTTCCATTATGCATATAAGAGCCCTATACTATCAGTAATGCTTGGATTCATTCCTGACCACTGACTATCCCTTTCTTCCTGATTTTCAATGCATTCCTATAGTAAAATCATTAGCAATGCATTTCCATTATACATATAAGAGCCCTATACTATCAGTGATGCTTGGATTAATTCCTGACCACTGACAATCCCTTTCTTCCTGATTTTCAATGCATTCCTATAGTAAAATCATTAGCAATGCATTTCCATTATACATATAAGAGCCCTATACTATCAGTAATGCTTGGATTCATTCCTGACCACTGACAATCCCTTTCTTCCTGATTTTCAATGCATTCCTATAGTAAAATCATTAGCAATGCATTTCCATTCTACATATAAGAGCCCTATTGTATCAGTAATGCTTGGATTCATTCCTGACCACTGACTATCCCTTTCTTCCTGATTTTCAATGTATTCCTATAGTAAAATCATTAGCAATGCATTTCCATTATACATATAAGAGCCCTATTCTATCAGTAATGCTTGGATTCATTCCTGACCACTGACAATCCCTTTCTTCCTGATTTTCAATGCATTCCTATAGTAAAATCATTAGCAATGCATTTCCATTATACATATAAGAGCCCTATACTATCAGTAATGCTTGGATTCATTCCTGACCACTGACAATCCCTTTCTTCCTGATTTTCAATGCATTCCTATAGTAAAATCATTAGCAATGCATTTCCATTCTACATATAAGAGCCCTATACTATCAGTAATGCTTGGATTCATTCCTGACCACTGACAATCCCTTTCTTCCTGATTTTCAATGCATTCCTATAGTAAAATCATTAGCAATGCATTTCCATTCTACATATAAGAGCCCTATTCTATCAGTAATGCTTGGATTCATTCCTGACCACTGACTATCCATTTCTTCCTGATTTTCAATGTATTCCTATAGTAAAATCATTAGCAATGCATTTCCATTATACATATAAGAGCCCTATTCTATCAGTAATGCTTGGATTCATTCCTGACCACTGACAATCTCTTTCTTCCTGATTTTCAATGCATTCCTATAGTAAAATCATTAGCAATGCATTTCCATTATACATATAAGTGCCCTATTCTATCAGTAATGCTTGGATTCATTCCTGACCACTGACAATCTCTTTCTTCCTGATTTTCAATGCATTCCTATAGTAAAATCATTAGCAATGCATTTCCATTCTACATATAAGAGCCCTATACTATCAGTAATGCTTGGATTCATTCCTGACCACTGACTATCCCTTTCTTCCTGATTTTCAATGCATTCCTATAGTAAAATCATTAGCAATGCATTTCCATTATACATATAAGAGCCCTATACTATCAGTGATGCTTGGATTCATTCCTGACCACTGACAATCCCTTTCTTCCTGATTTTCAATGCATTCCTATAGTAAAATCATTAGCAATGCATTTCCATTATGCATATAATAGCCCTATACTATCAGTAATGCTTGGATTCATTCCTGACCACTGACTATCCCTTTCTTCCTGATTTTCAATGCATTCCTATAGTAAAATCATTAGCAATGCATTTCCATTATACATATAAGTGCCCTATACTATCAGTGATGCTTGGATTAATTCCTGACCACTGACAATCCCTTTCTTCCTGATTTTCAATGCATTCCTATAGTAAAATCATTAGCAATGCATTTCCATTATACATATAAGTGCCCTATTCTATCAGTAATGCTTGGATTCATTCCTGACCACTGACAATCTCTTTCTTCCTGATTTTCAATGCATTCCTATAGTAAAATCATTAGCAATGCATTTCCATTATACATATAAGAGCCCTATACTATCAGTAATGCTTGGATTCATTCCTGACCACTGACTATCCCTTTCTTCCTGATTTTCAATGCATTCCTATAGTAAAATCATTAGCAATGCATTTCCATTATACATATAAGAGCCCTATACTATCAGTGATGCTTGGATTCATTCCTGACCACTGACAATCCCTTTCTTCCTGATTTTCAATGCATTCCTATAGTAAAATCATTAGCAAATCATTTCCATTATACATATAAGAGCCCTATACTATCAGTAATGCTTGGATTCATTCCTGACCACTGACAATCCCTTTCTTCCTGATTTTCAATGCATTCCTATAGTAAAATCATTAGCAATACATTTCCATTATACATATAAGAGCCCTATACTATCAGTAATGCTTGGATTCATTCCTGACCACTGACAATCCCTTTCTTCCTGATTTTCAATGCATTCCTATAGTAAAATCATTAGCAATGCATTTCCATTATACATATAAGAGCCCTATACTATCAGTAATGCTTGGATTCATTCCTGACCACTGACAATCCCTTTCTTCCTGATTTTCAATGCATTCCGATAGTAAAATCATTAGCAATGCATTTCCATTATACATATAAGAGCCCTATACTATCAGTAATGCTTGGATTCATTCCTGACCACTGACAATTCCTTTCTTCCTGATTTTCAATGCATTCCTATAGTAAAATCATTAGCAATGCATTTCCATTCTACATATAAGAGCCCTATACTATCAGTAATGCTTGGATTCATTCCTGACCACTGACAATCCCTTTCTTCCTGATTTTCAATGCATTCCTATAGTAAAATCATTAGCAATGCATTTCCATTCTACATATAAGAGCCCTATACTATCAGTACTGCTTGGATTCATTCCTGACCACTGACAATCCCTTTCTTCCTGATTTGCAATGCATTCCTATAGTAAAATCATTAGCAATGCATTTCCATTCTACATATAAGAGCCCTATACTATCAGTACTGCTTGGATTCATTCCTGAACACTGACTATCCCTTTCTTCCTGATTTTCAATGCATTCCTATAGTAAAATCATTAGCAATGCATTTCCATTATACATATAAGAGCCCTATACTATCAGTAATGCTTGGATTCATTCCTGACCACTGACTATCCCTTTCTTCCTGATTTTCAATGCATTCCTATAGTAAAATCATTAGCAATGCATTTCCATTATACATATAAGAGCCCTATACTATCAGTAATGCTTGGATTCATTCCTGACCACTGACAATCCCTTTCTTCCTGATTTTCAATGCATTCCTATAGTAAAATCATTAGCAATGCATTTCCATTATACATATAAGAGCCCTATACTATCAGTAATGCTTGGATTCATTCCTGACCACTGACAATCCCTTTCTTCCTGATTTTCAATGCATTCCTATAGTAAAATCATTAGCAATGCATTTCCATTATACATATAAGAGCCCTATACTATCAGTAATGCTTGGATTCATTCCTGACCACTGACAATCCCTTTCTTCCTGATTTTCAATGCATTCCTATAGTAAAATCATTAGCAATGCATTTCCATTCTACATATAAGAGCCCTATTCTATCAGTAATGCTTGGATTCATTCCTGACCACTGACTATCCCTTTCTTCCTGATTTTCAATGTATTCCTATAGTAAAATCATTAGCAATGCATTTCCATTATACATATAAGAGCCCTATACTATCAGTAATGCTTGGATTCATTCCTGACCACTGACAATCCCTTTCTTCCTGATTTTCAATGCATTCCTATAGTAAAATCATTAGCAATGCATTTCCATTCTACATATAAGAGCCCTATTCTATCAGTAATGCTTGGATTCATTCCTGACCACTGACAATCTCTTTCTTCCTGATTTTCAATGCATTCCTATAGTAAAATCATTAGCAATGCATTTCCATTATGCATATAAGAGCCCTATACTATCAGTAATGCTTGGATTCATTCCTGACCACTGACTATCCCTTTCTTCCTGATTTTCAATGCATTCCTATAGTAAAATCATTAGCAATGCATTTCCATTATACATATAAGAGCCCTATACTATCAGTAATGCTTGGATTCATTCCTGACCACTGACAATCCCTTTCTTCCTGATTTTCAATGCATTCCTATAGTAAAATCATTAGCAATGCATTTCCATTATACATATAAGAGCCCTATTCTATCAGTAATGCTTGGATTCATTCCTGACCACTGACAATCTCTTTCTTCCTGATTTTCAATGCATTCCTATAGTAAAATCATTAGCAATGCATTTCCATTATACATATAAGAGCCCTATTCTATCAGTAATGCTTGGATTCATTCCTGACCACTGACAATCTCTTTCTTCCTGATTTTCAATGCATTCCTATAGTAAAATCATTAGCAATGCATTTCCATTATGCATATAAGAGCCCTATACTATCAGTAATGCTTGGATTCATTCCTGACCACTGACTATCCCTTTCTTCCTGATTTTCAATGCATTCCTATAGTAAAATCATTAGCAATGCATTTCCATTATACATATAAGAGCCCTATACTATCAGTAATGCTTGGATTCATTCCTGACCACTGACAGTCCCTTTCTTCCTGATTTTCAATGCATTCCTATAGTAAAATCATTAGCAATGCATTTCCATTCTACATATAAGAGCCCTATTCTATCAGTAATGCTTGGATTCATTCCTGACAACTGACTATCCCTTTCTTCCTGATTTTCAATGCATTCCTATAGTAAAATCATTAGCAATGCATTTCCATTATACATATAAGAGCCCTATTCTATCAGTAATGCTTGGATTCATTCCTGACCACTGACAATCTCTTTCTTCCTGATTTTCAATGCATTCCTATAGTAAAATCATTAGCAATGCATTTCCATTATACATATAAGAGCCCTATTCTATCAGTAATGCTTGGATTCATTCCTGACCACTGACAATCTCTTTCTTCCTGATTTTCAATGCATTCCCATAGTAAAATTATTAGCAATGCATTTCCATTATACATATAAGAGCCCTATACTATCAGTAATGCTTGGATTCATTCCTGACCCCTGACAATCCCTTTCTTCCTGATTTTCAATGCATTCCTATAGTAAAATCATTAGCAATGCATTTCCATTATACATATAAGAGCCCTATACTATCAGTAATGCTTGGATTCATTCCTGACCACTGACAATCCCTTTCTTCCTGATTTTCAATGCATTCCTATAGTAAAATCATTAGCAATGCATTTCCATTCTACATATAAGAGCCCTATACTATCAGTAATGCTTGGATTCATTCCTGACCACTGACAATCCCTTTCTTCCTGATTTTCAATGCATTCCTATAGTAAAATCATTAGCAATGCATTTCCATTATACATATAAGAGCCCTATACTATCAGTAATGCTTGGATTCATTCCTGACCACTGACAATCCCTTTCTTCCTGATTTTCAATGCATTCCTATAGTAAAATCATTAGCAATGCATTTCCATTCTACATATAAGAGCCCTATACTATCAGTAATGCTTGGATTCATTCCTGACCACTGACAATCCCTTTCTTCCTGATTTTCAATGCATTCCTATAGTAAAATCATTAGCAATGCATTTCCATTCTACATATAAGAGCCCTATACTATCAGTACTGCTTGGATTCATTCCTGACCACTGACAATCCCTTTCTTCCTGATTTGCAATGCATTCCTATAGTAAAATCATTAGCAATGCATTTCCATTCTACATATAAGAGCCCTATACTATCAGTACTGCTTGGATTCATTCCTGAACACTGACTATCCCTTTCTTCCTGATTTTCAATGCATTCCTATAGTAAAATCATTAGCAATGCATTTCCATTATACATATAAGAGCCCTATACTATCAGTAATGCTTGGATTCATTCCTGACCACTGACAATCCTTTTCTTCCTGATTTGCAATGCATTCCTATAGTAAAATCATTAGCAATGCATTTCCATTCTACATATAAGAGCCCTATACTATCAGTACTGCTTGGATTCATTCCTGACCACTGACTATCCCTTTCTTCCTGATTTTCAATGCATTCCTATAGTAAAATCATTAGCAATGCATTTCCATTCTACATATAAGAGCCCTATACTATCAGTAATGCTTGGATTCATTCCTGACCACTGACAATCCCTTTCTTCCTGATTTTCAATGCATTCCTATAGTAAAATCATTAGCAATGCATTTCCATTATACATATAAGAGCCCTATACTATCAGTAATGCTTGGATTCATTCCTGACCACTGACAATCCCTTTCTTCCTGATTTTCAATGCATTCCTATAGTAAAATCATTAGCAATGCATTTCCATTATACATATAAGAGCCCTATTCTATCAGTAATGCTTGGATTCATTCCTGACCACTGACAATCCCTTTCTTCCTGATTTTCAATGCATTCCTATAGTAAAATCATTAGCAATGCATTTCCATTCTACATATAAGAGCCCTATTCTATCAGTAATGCTTGGATTCATTCCTGACCACTGACAATCCCTTTCTTCCTGATTTTCAATGTATTCCTATAGTAAAATCATTAGCAATGCATTTCCATTATACATATAAGAGCCATATTCTATCAGTAATGCTTGGATTCATTCCTGACCACTGACAATCCCTTTCTTCCTGATTTTCAATGCATTCCTATAGTAAAATCAGTAGCAATGCATTTCCATTATACATATAAGAGCCCTATACTATCAGTAATGCTTGGATTCATTCCTGACCACTGACTATCCCTTTCTTCCTGATTTTCAATGCATTCCTATAGTAAAATCATTAGCAATGCATTTCCATTATACCTATAAGAGCCCTATACTATCAGTAATGCTTGGAGTCATTCCTGACCACTGACAATCCCTTTCTTCCTGATTTTCAATGCATTCCTATAGTAAAATCATTAGCAATGCATTTCCATTATACATATAAGAGCCCTATACTATCAGTAATGCTTGGATTCATTCCTGACCACTGACAATCCCTTTCTTCCTGATTTTCAATGCATTCCTATAGTAAAATCATTAGCAATGCATTTCCATTATACATATAAGAGCCCTATTCTATCAGTAATGCTTGGATTCATTCCTGACCACTGACAATCCCTTTCTTCCTGATTTTCAATGTATTCCTATATTAAAATCATTAGCAATGCATTTCCATTATACATATAAGAGCCCTATTCTATCAGTAATGCTTGGATTAATTCCTGACCACTGACAATCCCTTTCTTCCTGATTTTCAATGCATTCCTATAGTAAAATCATTAGCAATGCATTTTCATTCTACATATAAGAGCCCTATTCTATCAGTAATGCTTGGATTCATTCCTGACCACTGACAATCCCTTTCTTCCTGATTTTCAATGCATTTCTATAGTAAAATCATTAGCAATGCATTTCCATTATACATATAATAGCCTTATTCTATCAGTAATGCTTGGATTCATTCCTGACCTATGACAATCCCTTTCTGCTACATTTATAAATCTATTCATTCAGCATTATATACTGCTGTCATATCTGGTCTTGTGTTTCTACTTTATATCTTGAGATTCTCGAGAAAGTCAAAAGAAAACTCTGCAATATTATCAGTCCTGACCTGGCATCTTGACTACAGTTACTTTCCTCCCATTGTGATATAGAATTCCTCTATCTTTTCTTGAAATATTTTCATGGCAGTTGTTCTAATGATTTCTCCTCTTTGATACCTCAATTGCACGAATGTAAGCATACTACTGGATTGGCAACTAGGTCCCATCGTTTTACTGTTGAAATAGCAAAAGACATAACCATAAGTTCCTTCTGATAGTTTCTTTTCATGCACTTCTCACCTGCAGAACTTTCTTCCAGTATTTTTAAATTTAAAGGCAACGTCAATCACCACCTTCTGTTTTCAAAAATCCTGATCTTTTAGTGTCATTTCTCTGCAACAAAGCACGTGAAATTAAAATGAAAGAATTCTTTTATTTCAACCAGTTCAAGGTGCAAGAGCCACTCAAGTTAGAGGATTACTGATTGAGATTGTAAGGGACAAGTAAAAGTGTGTTGTGAGGACGAGTCGGATAGATATCGGTTGATCTTGCACTTGAAGAAACCAAGATTGTAGTTATCAGGGAAATATTCCAGTGGGAGTTTGTTCCACAAAGTAACAGTTCTGAGAAAGAAGCTGACTGAGTGGAATACAAAAGGAATGGCAATGATTTGCCATGGGATGGTGGATCCTAACGGTGAAGGTCCAACATAAAGAATCACTCTGAATTAAAAAAACTTATTACCAAGATTGTAGTTGTCAGGAAAACATTCTCTCAGGAGTTTGTTTCCAAAAATAAAAGTTCTGCAGAAGGGATGGTTTGCCACCATAAACATCGCAAGGTGGGACCTAGCTGTGAGTTTCCGAGCTGGTGGCACTAAGGAATGTAACTTATTCAAACATCGACTATCGTAACAACAATAGAAGAGCAAAATGATCAATCTATCTTCTCTTTCACTTCCAAGTACCCCCTCACATTTAGTAGCATTATCACCTTGCTTGGGATAGAATGACTGAGAACCAAAAGAGGATTAAAAAGTTTTATGTTTGGGATCAAGATTTGCAATAATGCACTATTTTTTACAAGTGTGCAATATTTTCTCACAATTCTTATGACTCTGTCTTTCAAAATACAAAACATTATTGGGTTCTCGATATTTGAAGGAACTTAATATTTAACTAACCTCGTCCTAATCCAGATGTCTCTATCATGTATGGGCATCTCCCTTTGTTCTGGTCAGGCTGTAAAGAGATCACACCATTATGGTCAACTTCGATACGACAAAGGATGACTTCATCTTCAGCTTTTGAAGGACTGTAAAGAAAAGAAAAGAGAACTTGAAGATAGACTATCATGAAAGACATTTGCATTTGCTAAGAAGTATTTTCTTAAATAATAAAAGAAAGATCTGATTGAGATTTCAGAGAGACATAGAAGAAAGAGAGGAATATAAATATACAGTTCGACCTCTTTAATCCGGCACCCTTAGGACCAGGCTACTGCCGCACCACAGAAAATGACAGACTATAGAAATCACTTCCCCCACAAAAAAAAAAACATAATCTTATCAGCTCATTTCACATGTATATTTCTGTGTTATCAAAGGTAGAACAAAACTTAAAACAGGAAATAAAACAATTATTAATGCTTCCAAACAAAGTTTTTGCTTCATGCAATACAAGAGTGAAAAAAAAATCCCTAAAACCAAAAATAATATATACTTCCTATCCTGAATGGATAAATATGCAGCTATATATATATATATATATAAGAAATGAGCAAGACTGTCTTACCAAAACACTCTGCTGCTGCCAACAGCTGTAAAAAGTTGTAAACAGCATGCAGCATTGTCCTTGTAACCACTCAGTGAACTAAAAGAGGCTAATGGAATTTGCCAGAATATGGAGTGCTAGATTAAAGAGGTTAAACTCTGTGTGTGTGTGTATATATATATATATATATATATATATAGTGAGGTAAAAAATCTGTTGGTATATAATCCAAGTGGATCCTAGTAATATGAAAATAGTAGAACTGATTCACAAAAAAGAGCTTGATGTATTTTATTTATACAGAGCAATATAATTAATAATCAAACAAATCCTTTTACCTCATATGGGGAATAGGTTATTTTGGCAGACCTCTGTCTTTTCAACCCCAGTGTGGAATGAAGTTCAACTATATATATATATATATATATATATATATATATATATATATAATATTGTATTAAGTGCTTATTCAGTTTTAATTCAACACCTGAAGATTGCATTGCGCATGAAGCTCAGTTGTGCTTACTGGTGAGAAAAAAAATTAATAATTATAATTAGCTACAAATATTCACTACTATTTCTCTAGTAGTTTAGTCTTTAATGTCAGGACCAGTTTAGCCACCAGCTGTGTTGACTGCTATTTATATGGTGCAAATTTGCATATGGATACAATATTCTCCCCCACTTTTTTTTTCTTTTTGACAATGTAAATTTGGAATATTTATTTCAGAAAAACAAAAGGAATGTTCTTTTTCTTTTAGCATTCAATACCAAGTTGTTTAGGTTCTTTAGTGATAAACTTAGAGAGACTTAGAAGATTTTTTTGGTGGGGAGGGACATTTTTGCAGTGCTTGGGCAAGTAAAGTTACAAGTTCCTGGTTCAGCTCCTTCAGTTAAATCACCGAACACTGGTTGTGGTATAGTATCTTCTGATTTTGGTATGTTATTTTTATCCAAATCCACTATATGGCTATTTGAGACTATTGTAACTACTCCAGGTTGTCATTCCCTCCCCAGAACCAAACCCAGATAAGACGTTTAGCACATGAGTGAGGAGTTTCAACTATGACAGTCCAAGGAGCAAAGAAAAAAGAATTGAAAATGAAATCGTACATGAAATCTGTAAGGCATGTTGTTACTTCAGGACAGTAAGTTAGAAAGTTAGAGAGGGTGAAGATCATCTTGAATAAGTTGGAAAATAATCCTGGAATAATATATATATATTTGAATTTTATTGCAATCCTTCATGAGCTTCCAATCCTTAGCAATTATTAATTAATGATGAACTTGTCATTTTCGTTTATGATCACGATACTTCTGTTAATACATTCTGATTGCTCAAACTTGAGTCCAACTGTTTTATAAAAAGCTCAGAGAATTCCAGTAAGATATCTTAAATCATTTCTAAGATACACAACAGTTTAGAGCTTAATCTAACAATTGGACAATTTTGCTGCTACACCATATATATATATATATATATATATATATATATATATATATATATATATATATATATGTCCTGCCAAAAAAAGTGATACCAAAAGTTTAAAATACATTTTAAAGATTAAAAATATCTTTCTTGAAGTTTTTATTTTAGTTTTAATTCCAATTTAATATTTCCAATAACAAGTTTTAATTTGGTTTTCTCTGCAAATCACCCAACATCATTTAGAAGAACATCAGATGCAACAAAGAAGTTGGTCAAATCAGGCTATGATAACTTGTAATGACTCCATTTCTCTGTTACTGTTTTTCTTTTCTTTTAATGAGAAATACTTTGTCATATTTCAAAGCAAATTCAAATTGATTGGAATTATTTTTTTTTTATTATCAGTGAAATCACTAAAATCATACATCTGGCAATACAATTCTCTTTACTAAAAATATTTTCAAAAATAAAGTATACTTTTCTGAAATTTTATTTGAGGTAGATTTATTGATTTAAAAAAATAAAACAAACTCAAGAGGTTCAATTATGTTGAGAAATAACAATTATCTTTATCTATCTGTTGAATACAGGAGTATGTTTCTCTCCCAGGCTGTTTCTATGGGTTCATGACACTTTTTGCATTTCTTAAGCAAGTTTTCGTATCTTAAGTCGTTCGTCAATAAAACTTGTTTTTGATAGGAAGACTAAGTCAAGAGGATGTGGAAATCTTTCAGTCAGCTTCTGCGAGGATTGTCTCCAACTTCTCGAACCCACTTTTGTTACAAAATCCTTTTTTATTTTTATTTTTCCTTCGGCCAAAACATTTACAAATCCCAGATTGCCAATTAATTCTTATCACATCTTAATTTTGGGGACACCCAAAATCAAACTTAGCCCGGACCTCTAGCAACTCATTAATCATTGTCAAAACCCAACACCTGCCTTCTCCGCTAGTCAACTTCCAACTGGGTGGTCATGTCCACCCGAGAACCAAATTCTTTATTTTTCTCATGCCTTAAAATTCTCTTATCACCAGATGCTCATTTTCGAGATGCTATGTCTGACGTCAACAGTTTGAATAAGCAATAATAATGATTCCCTTTTCAATTTTCCTTCTCATGCCAAGATACGTGCATATACCAGATGGCTTCCTTCGCAGGAACCAGGAATTAAAGTTAAATGATATCTCTGAAAGATAATTAATATCTATTCTCCAGGGTGGCCTCAAGCCGAAATTTTTTTATGGCCACATGCGTTGGCTGGCTTTGTTTTTCTTTCAGAATTCTGTTTCATTTGGCACGTCACTCCTTTATCGTGACATTAATTGATTTTGACAGAATCACAGTCTCGCTTTCTTTTACAGATTTTCTGTCTTTTGCGAAAAGTATCTTTTTTTTTGTAAATAAAATAAATTCTCCTTTTTAATGTCGCTCAGTCTATCTTTCGATATAGCTCTTTCTCACCTTAAGTATGTCCCGTTTTTAATTTCTATGGTTAATTAGTTAGCCAATTAACATACCTAAATAGTGTCACACATATTTACAAAGATGCTTGTTGAAAGAATGTTAGAGAATTTTCAATAAATTTTAATTTTATTATAGTTACACTGTTGTATATAGACATCCATATATTTTATTCATAAAAGCAATTAAAAGCTTTTCTAATTAAAGAATGTCTTAGTTGTTTTTATTTTACCATTCAGAGCATATTTTCTATAACTGGGAGTCTTGTTTGACCCAAGAAGTTTGATGATTTAAGTTCTCCTAGGACTTGTCCTTATAAATAATATTGACATTAAACACTACTAAAAAAAATTTCTTGAAATTTCATAAAATTAAATAAGTGTAGGATAACAAATGTAAAAAAAAAATTTTATCATGATTTTCTAAAAAATAAACATTCTAAAATAATTTAATTAATTTGTGAATAAATCCTCAAAGTTTCATTAAAATACAATAATTATTTATTGCAAGAATTGCTAAATCAATATGTTTTTCACTGCAAAGAGGCACTCAAATTTTCCATACAAACTTATGGTTTCATATTGATGTCACAAAAACAAGATTTTTAACAAAAATTTCAATTGGACTAAAATCAGTTAAAAAATGTAAATTTTGCATCAAAAAATCCTTTGGTCTTTCCTTTTAATAACAACACAAATTTTGATATTATTATTAAGTTTGAGGTATTTTTTCATAATGTTTGCTCATTTTTTAGTAAATATTTGGAGCTATATATATATATATATATATATATATATATATATATATATATATATATATATATATATATCCAGGTTAGAATAATTTACAATCACCTGATGAGATGCATTGATATGCATTGAAACATGACTGCAATTGTGTAGCAATTTTACATGTTTTAGATGTAATATCTTAAAATAAATATATATATATATATTTATTATATATATATATATTTATTATATATATATATATTTATTATATATATATATATATATATATATTATATATATATATATATATATATATATATATATATATACACATATATTTATATATATATATATATATATATACACATATATTTATATATATATATATATATATATATATATATATATACACATATATTTATATATATATATATATATATATATATATATATATACACATATATTTATATATATATATATATATATTTATTATATATATATATATTTATTATATATCTATATATTTATTATATACATATATTTATATATATATATATATATATATATATATATATATATATATATATATGTCATATATTTTAGTATACACTTACTAATTTCAAAATCAATTATATTGCTTTTACAAGTTTACTTGATAAACCGCTGGCCGTGTATACATCTATGTAGCCATAGACTCATAAAATTAAAACACATATATTTTCAAGCAGATACATGTTGCAAGTCACAGGATGTAACTAGAGGCTTAATTTGAAGGCCTGTCAGAGGATCAGTTTTATTCCAGTGCACCTGGGTCAGGTATTTGGTGCCTGCAGATTAAAAAGACTAAGATGTGCACTCGAAAGCAATGAGTCCTGTAAGGAGATAGCACACAAGTGCACAATGCTACTCTGTTATCCTAATGACTGTGTTGCATAAAAAAAAAAAGAAAAAAAAAGAAAAGTAGATAAACTAAAAAGTCAGGCAGAAAAAATGAAAAGAAAACTGAAACAAGTTTCTATTTGGCTTTCTCTGCAAATCACCCAACATCCTTTTAGAAGAACATCAGATGCAACAAAGAAGTCGGGCGAATCAGGCTATGATAACTTGTAATGACTCCATTTCTCTGTTATTGTTTTTCTTTTCTTTTAAGGAAAAAGATTATTTCCTTTTATTCAGTGTTGTTATTGGAGCGATTTTAAACACAGAAATGTTCAGCTGTGTACTTTAGCAATGCTTCAGTCAAAATATGACAGAGAATACTTAGAGGTAAGGCCTATGGCTCACCTAGTAAAGACATCACATTAAATCATGAATACCATAATCCACAGAGGTATCATATGTACTGAAACTACAACAGCAGTGGTGTGTCTAGGGCAAGATAGCCTGACAGAGCCCTTGCCTCTTCAGACTTGTCCTAGGTATGATGATAAACTACATCTGGCAGCAAGGCCTCAGGTTTTGAGAAGTGTGGAACCACCTCTTAACTGCTGTTGTTCCCAGGTCTACCCTGACTAGGGATGCTAGCATCTGTTAGGGTCCCAGCTATGGGCAAATAGTGACCCCCCCCCCAAACAAAAATCAACAGTACATTTTTGTAATAAAATGATCAACAAGACATTTTTATAGCAAAATGATAATCAATGCAACTCTGAAAAAATACAAAAATATATTTTTACCGTAAAATTATCAACAATATATTTTATGATCTACAAACTATATATCTAAAAAAATACCTTTACCCTGAGGGTATAAAATTATATACAAAATATCTGTAGTGAAAATTATAAAATTACATACAAAATATTTAGATTTCAGCATTAAATAACCTTTAGAGGTTGATATGCTGCTGAACAAAATTAACCAACCAACAATACCTATTTAAAGCAAAATGACCAATAACTCTTTCACTCTCTCCCTCAATTATTCCCACTGAAGATTCTCCTTCATTCTTTCTCAAACACTCCCTCCTTCTATCCTTTATTTCAATTGATCATTCTCCTTCATTCTTTCTCATATACTCCTCCCTCCCTCCCTCCCTCCGTCACTTATTTCAACTGATCATTCTCCTTCATTCTTTCTCATACACTCTCTCCGTCACTTATTTCAACTGATCATTCTCCTTCATTCTTTCTCATACACTCTCTCCCTCACTTATTTCAACTGATCATTCTCCTTCATTCTTTCTCATACACTCTCTCCCTCCCTCCCTCACTTATTTCAACTGATCATTCTCCTTCATTCTTTCTCATACACTCTCTCCCTCACTTATTTCAACTGATCATTCTCCTTCATTCTTTCTCATACACTCTCTCCCTCCCTCCCTCACTTATTTCAACTGATCATTCTCCTTCATTCTTTCTCATACACTCTCTCCGTCACTTATTTCAACTGATCATTCTCCTTCATTCTTTCTCATACACTCTCTCCCTCCCTCCCTCACTTATTTCAACTGATCATTCTCCTTCATTCTTTCTCATACACTCTCTCCCTCACTTATTTCAACTGATCATTCTCCTTCATTCTTTCTCATACACTCTCTCCCTCCCTCCCTCACTTATTTCAACTGATCATTCTCCTTCATTCTTTCTCATACACTCTCTCCCTCACTTATTTCAACTGATCATTCTCCCTCATTCTTACTCATACGCTCTCTTTCTCCCTCAATTATTTCTATTAATCATTTCCTCTCATTCTTTCTCATATACTCTCTCACTTATTTCAACTGATCATTCTCTCACACACTCTCTCTCCCTCAATTATTTCTACTAATCCTTCCCCCTCATTTTTTCTCATACACTCTCTCACTCTATCCGTCATTTATTTCCACTGATCATTCTTACTTGTTCTTTTGCATGCACACTCTCTCTTTCTCTTTCAATTATATCCACTGATCAACTCCCTTATTCTCCCTCATACATTCATTCTCTCTCTCCTTCACTTATTTCCACTGATTCACCATCATTTTTTCTCATGCAATCTCTCTCTCTCTCCCCCTCAATTATTTCCACTTATTATTCCATATCATTCTTTATTATGCACTCTCTCTTCCTCAATTATTCTCACTGATCATTTTCCCTCATGCACTCTCTCTCCCTCCCTCATTTATTTCCGCATCATTTCAATCATTCTTTCTCATACACTTTCTCTGTCTCTGTCCCTCCCTCAATAATATCCACTGATCATTTCCCCTCATTCTTTCTTATACACATTCACTCTCTCTCTCTCTCCCTCACTCCCTCCCTCCTTCACTTATTTCAACTGATCATTCTCCATCATTCTCTCTCATATACTCTCTCTCCCCCAATTATTTCCATTTATTATTCTATATCATCCTTTATTATGCACTCTCCCTCCCTCGATTATTTTCACTGATCATTCTCCCTCATGCACTCTCTCTCCCTCCCTCGATTATTTTCCACTCATCATTTTCACTTATATTATCCATCCTGTCATTCCTTCTTCTTTTTATTATGTCCCATAGCTTCTCTCCTTTTCTTTCTACTGACTTTTTCTTCCCAAAGTTTCTTCAAATAATCTTTTCCTTTGGAGACACGCCCTTCTCTTTTCTTTTTTATTTTCTAGTCACTCTCACCTCAGTTTCTTATCTTCCCCATTTTTTTGCAGGCCTCCATCTTTTAAACTGTTTAAACATTTTGTCAGTATTCAAAACACATTCTTTTACTCCCTTATTATTTCATCCTTCTCCTCACCTTCCTCTTCCTCACCCTCAAAATTTTCCTCCTTCCTTAACACTTTCCATCCCAGTTTTATAAGCATTCCTGATTTTCTTTTTCTATAATCCTCACTCTCTCCTCAATCACAACAAGAAACACCTTCTCCATCTCACTCACTCACTTAGATGTTTCTTTCTTTCTTTCCTTCTTTCTTTTTTCTTTCTTCCATTTTTTCATTTTGAATTCAATAAAGAGTAGAAATTATCTCCTCCAATAAGAATCCACAAAAATTTAGAATATCAGAATATTTGACTAATAAAAAATTAAGCAAAATGGATCCAAAATGCTGAGATGTTGAATTCAGGTTTTACTCAATTGCTACTTGTTACGAGAGGCTGCTGAAAAGTTTTCAGTTTCACCAAGAGATTTTAAGAAAAAATCAATTCTAATGCATGTTCAGTTGATCAAATTTTGGGCCAGAAATTTTCAGCACCCCCTTGTAAGAGTGAAAATTAAATATTCAGAACTGAGACAAGAACACTCTACAGATTTTCAAACAGATACTTTCATGGTGAGTTTTATGAGTCACCAACAAAACCACATCAGGTTTATAAAAATGTTTAAATAATCAACAAATACTACAAAATGCAAATTGAAATTATGTAAAAATGGCAAAAAATACAAATTAAATGAAACTTAAAATTCAAATATACTTATTGTTATTTATGACTGATTTATTAGGTTGGTGCAAAAATAATGACGTAATAATGTCGTTTTTTGACGTATTTTTTAACGTCAAAAACGACGTTATTACGTTATTATTTTTGCACCAACCTAATAATATAAACTTACCATAATCCTTTATGTATAGATGACAAGGGAGTATGAGACGGTTAAAAAAGCAGAGAAATTCCAGGTAAGAAACTTATTTTTATGTATGAAATGCATCTGCTTTTAGAGCAGAGAAAATGATAAAAACTTGTGAAAAAAGGAAGAAAAATTTTTTAAAAAAAGAGAAATTTTGTTTACTTTCATAATTTGTAAGTATTATGAAAAAGTAATAATTACTGCTGAGGTATATACCATTAAATCATCAATACACACTGAGAAAATAAATCAAAATAAAATTGAATAAATGTTAACTTGTTTGTTTGGTTTTAATTTTGGGGGTACAATCTGATAAATTTCTTTCAAAATTATTTGTGCAGTCCTGAAAAAGTACTGTATCCAATCCAGATCATTTTTTTTCACTGCTCATGGTCATCCAAGTAGATCATCCTTGACAAATCCCTCAAGCTTCTCTTCATTGTTGGACCTGTAGAACTGATTGAATTCACTGGTCGGGTAGGATACAGATCTACATAACAGGTATCATCAATGAGATCATCATCTCCATCTTTGGTTTCCTATGATACTTCTGCTGACCCCTATTTCTGTATGAATTCCACTTAAAGGATATCATATTTGGTGTCATCGAGCTTGTTCAAGATGTACAATTTCTTTATAGGTTTGACAGGGATAGCAGGGTCCAACTCTTTCCAGGCATTGACGATCTACTTACAAATATCTTCAGGCTCTGGTTTTTCTCATTCAGCCTAACGATGTGTAGGTGTGATTAATTTCCTTCCTTTGGAAATATGCAATTAGATAGATATTATTTCTCCGGTAAAAAATTAAATCCAATTTGACGTGATTTTTGTCCATTTCGAGTCCTGGAAAAATCATGATTGAGTTCTAAACTAAAGTATAAGATGTGGTAGACTTTTGGACACACTTCTGTATAAAGAAGCCTGCATCTTATACAGACAGGATTAACGTATATCAAATTTTAAATTTTATTAAAAGTAAATAAAAAAAAAGGAGAAATAAATATATAAATGAAAACAATAATCTTTCAAATAAAAAAGATAGCATAAGTGCGTTCAGAGTATATGGATACCAAAACTATAGAATTTATTTATCTGCCATTTTTTGACCCCAGCAAGACACTAGATATATTGGGACAAATTCAAAAGGTTACTGAAGGAAGAAGCTTTTATTATGTAAATGGTTATTTTTTTTTTAAATCATTTCACCCCAAGCAAAGCAATAAAGCCACTAAGATTCAAGGGGTTACTGTGTGAATGAACATGAGAAAAAGAAAACATTAATAAGGAGAGAGAACAATAAAAAGAAAAGGAATTAAGAAGAGAGAGATAATGGTTGACATTGCATTTATCTATATTATGGCAGTGTTAAAGTGACTTCAGTAAGTAGTTGTTTCAGTCATTGCCTCACCTTTTCTAATCCCAGGCCAATGTCATGACTATTTTTCTACCTCATGAAAGAATACCTTATGACTTTTCCCCACCTATAGCCTTTGTTGGCAATCAGTCGAAGGAAAACTCCAAAATGAAACCAACTTGAAAAAGGTTGGGCTTCATCAGGCTATTCTTTTTTTAATCATTTCACTTCAAATAAGGCAATAAAGCCACTAAGACAGAAGGGGGTTACTGAGTATGAGAGAATATGAGAAAACATTATTAAGTAGAGATAACAACAAAAGAACAGGAATAAAGAAGGCAGAAGATAATGATTTACATTGCCTTTAGATTTTTGAAGATCAAAGTTGGCTGGAAAGCAAGAAGCTGGAAGAGAGTTCCATAATTGAGAAATGCAAGAGAAGAAACTGTTAGCATAGAACTTATGGATCCATCTAGCCATTTCAACTGTAAAATGAAGAGACCTTGCTGCCAAGTTAGTAGTATGCCTAAAGTCCTAAAGTTTAGGTGCCAAAGAGGAAAGTCCATCAGAACAATTACCATGTAAGTTGTTGTAACCTAGAAAAGGTTACTGAATAGAATAATCAAACAAAGGTTGGTAATGAATGATAATACTTAGGACAAGAACAACACATATAAAATTCACCAGCAGCATGTAGAAGTAATCAACTGCTAGAAGTGAGTCAAGTGAATTCCACAATGAATCTCTAACTGCAGACCAACATACAGTATTTACTACTGTATTTATATGAATGGGGACATACCCATTATCGTCCGTAGGTATGCTACAACAAAAGTATTTATAGAAAATGGCACAGTTAAGCTACATTACAGTGTTAGAAAATTGACTGGAACCAAAATGCCAGGTCAGGACTAATAACATTACAAGCTCTTCTTTATTATTCCATCTAGAAACTCTAAATTCATAGCAGAAGCACCAAATCAGATGTGGTAGCAATATTCAATATGAATGGTAGATATGTAAGATAGATTCCAGCAAGAAAAATTGTCTAGTACCACATAATGAAACAACTTTCCTAGCAGCAGACCTAACAATTAAATCAATATAATCTTTTGATTACCTGTCAGTGGAAAACATTAACCCGAAAAGGTCACTCTCCTGGAGATTAGCATCAGCCATGCCAATGCAAGGCAAAATGGGTTCTCTCAGATGATTAAAAGAGAGCAGTTTCATTTTGGAAATGTTGAAATTAGCAAGCCATTTCTTGCCCCAGTTAACAAGAGATTATAGGCAATTTTTGAGATCAGCTACCAATTTGACCAATCAGACTTACTATTAAGACAGTAGTAAATAGTTGTGTCATCAGCATAGATATAGAGTTGAGAACTGAAGCCATCAAGAAGGTCATTGATGAAAATTAGAAACAATGTAGATCAAAAGATAGAGCCCCAAGGAATATCTGCATTAATGCAAAAAGATCTAGAAGAGTAGCCATTCAAGACAACAATCATTTTGCAATTTGAAAAAGATGAAATCAGTTCCAAAATTCATCCAGAAATACTATATGCTTTCAACTTTTGAAGAAGACCATGATGCTAAACCCTGTCAAATGCCTTTGAGATAAATAAAGCAAAAGCCCATGCTTCACCATTCTTATAAAAAGCTTGATAGACTCTTTCAACAATAATTGTTAATACATCAACAGTGGACCTACAGAAGAGAGAGCCATATTCCTTATCTGAAAGAATATTATATACTTAACCAATTTTAAATACTCTAATCTTACAAAATCCCCCTCAAAATATGAACCATCTTATACTCCAGTATAAAATATGAACCATAAATCTGTGGTTTATGGTAAGTTGTTAGTATGGAGGATTTTTCAGGGTAAGCTAACCCCTGCCTCGTCTCTTTTTTCAATGATGTTGAATAAAAGCACAACTGGATAAGGTATTGTAGATTGTGATATTTAATTAACAATATCTCCCACTGTTTTTTCATTAGAATTTGAATGAAAAGAAAGTATATGCTTACTGAATTTATTTAATAGATACAAAACATTTTAAAATAAGATTTTTGGGGAAGGGTGTCTTGTACGGCAAATATAGCCCGAAAGCTACATTTTAACTGGAAAATCTGGGGGTCATCTTCAGTGTCCAGTCACTCTGTATGCCAGCAGATACAGTATATAATTAACAGATATAATTGTTACAATTTAAATTAACTACAAATTATAATAAAGGCATGAAACTGATGTAATAAAAGCAATATCATAAGGGAATGAAAAGCAAGAAAAAGAAAAAAAATTACAATAAAAAGGAAACAAGAAAAAGGAATAAAAACTAGAAAAGCTCATCACTTATTATTCTTCCCCCATCAGAGCTCGAATTAAGAATTAAAAAGGGGTTTGCACAGTTTTTTATTATGAATAAAGACAAAAGGAAAACTTATCTTAGTTGACACATTTCATACTTTAAGGGACTTTATCAAGGCAAATGCAAGGATTTTATTTTGTAATAAGTATTTATATACAAGAGCAAAAATGTTATTGGCTTTTCTAAATTTTTAAGATCAGGAAACTCATAAATATTCATCAGGTTAGCTGAAAAGTCAGGCAAGTTATGTCAAATAACAAAAAGGGAATTGCGTCATGCCAGTAGAAGGTAGTGAAGGAAAGTGAAAAGAAAGGGCTAAACATCAATTGCAAGAAGACTGAATGCATGCTCGTTAGCAAAAAGAACAGCAAATTACAGATTGAAGATGCTAAAAATCAAGTGCAGCAATCTAGAGATCTGAGAAGCATATTAACAGAGGACGGAAAGTGCAACATGAAAATTCAAAGGCATATTGGAATAACAAAAGATGCTTTCCAAAAGCTAAGGAAAATATTAAGAAATAGAAAAATATCATTAGAAACAAAGAAAAGAGTAGTGAACTGTCATGGAGTATCAGTCCTCCTCTATGTTAGTCAATGTTGAACTTGAAGCAACAGAAATGTGGTTCTACAGAAAAATGCTGAAAATACCATGAACCAAAGATGTGAGCAATAACAAAGTTCTAGAGACAATGGAAACAAAAAAGACACTTATACTTAACATTAGAAAGAGAGAGTTGAAATTTCTGGGGCTCATAATGAGGAAAGAGGGTTCGGAAAATTTGACACTCACAAGACAGATTGAAAGTAAGAGAGCCAGTGGGAAGCAACGCACAACCTACCTGGTAAGCTTGAGTGAATGGATAGCAGAGTGCAGGGTTTGGGAGTGATGGCAAAAAGACAAAAGTTATTAAGAGCTACAAAGACAGAAAATTGTGGAGGGCCATGGAACATGGCAGATAGAAAAAGCAGCAGAATTCAATATTAAATTCAAGAAATAGAACAGGTGTGCTTATCCTCACGGATTCACTAGCAGCAGAACCAGGGATGACATTAGCATGAAATCTGAACTACTCTGATAGTAGTGTCTGTCAGACTTGCAACACAAACATAAAATTTTTAAAAAAAAGATGAAAACAAATGTATCACTAGTTTTGTGGATTTTTTAAGAAAATCAATCTCAGAAATATTGAACTGAAACTTTTCATCTTCATTCAACCTCTTTCTGTTCATCTTACATGACACTTGACCTCCGTTTCTGACACATTAGCAAAAAACTGTTGAAAATAAAGTAACAGGTTGAACAAATTTCAGCTCATGGGAAAAGACTGATATAGTTTTATCCTCATTATATAAGCATTATTACACTTGCTTGTTATTATTCTATCATCTATTGTCTTACATGACACTTGAGCTCTGTTCCTTTTAGAAACGGCTGAAAATGAAAGCTTTGGGATATACTTCTGGTGTTGTTCAACAAGCTTCTTCATCTCTACTGAAAAGAATCTTTTCAGTTGTCATGGAGCAACATCTGAACTGCTTACTTGGTCGGGCACCCAACGTGCACAAACTCTAAATCTTCATGTACTATGGCTTTGTGCAGTTCCCTAGCTGATGCCCATGAGTGCCACCAATTGTGCTAACATGATTTGTCAGCCTTCCCTGATCAAGGTATCCACTCTCTGGCAATGTTGATGTGCGACTGGATTGGCCTTCTCCTGTTACACATGTTCTTCCTGCTTTAAAATGTTCTATCCACTCATATACCTTTTCTTGATTCCTGGTGTGTGATTCACACTGTGCCAATATCCAAAGCACACTATGGCACATTGTTCCTCGATAATGCACTCAATGAGTAGAGCTTACATACGTCTGACCTTATTTATCTGTCACTCAAGTCAACTGCATACAGATAGCTATCCATTTTCCAATGTCCATGTATGTTTCCACCTCTCTATGGTTTTTACCATGTAATTTCAAAATTGTGTTTACTTTCTCATTTATATATATATATATATATATATATATATATATAAATTATAGGCATTTATGAAATATATAACTATAATTTTACACCATTTGGACTGTTGTCCTGATCTTTATTGCCATATAATTGTCATTGAAAGTTGTTATTATAATGTCATTACATGATGAGATGAGTAAATT
The DNA here is from genome assembly GCA_963932145.1 of Acanthosepion lycidas. Lineage (NCBI taxonomy): Eukaryota > Metazoa > Mollusca > Cephalopoda > Sepiida > Sepiidae > Acanthosepion > Acanthosepion lycidas. Next base: position 19,454,879 of record OZ010604.1, read on the forward strand.
GTCGCCATTTCATATTTTTAATTTTTTTGCATGCACGTTGTTTGTTTTTGATTTTGTTGACTGCAGAGAACAGTAGGGTCAGTTGGGTACCATCTGTGAGAAAAGGAACCCTATGATGCAATTCACTCTGCCAGAAATTTGGAAGCAGTTGGCATTTACACCAGAAGCTTCAATACAAACATTTCAGAGTGTTTGGGTATCAAGTTGAGGACAGTGAAGAGGATTTGGAAAGAGTTGGATGAGTCTAATGGTGATTATGAAAGTGTTTGGAGTGATCTCTAGTGATGGTGATGTTATGCTTCTATACATCTTCCTACAAGGCCTCAAATGCAACACAGAGGCCTACATCAAATGCCTTGAGGAGGTAGTGCTGCCCTAGGTCAATTGGGTGGCTGCTGGAAGACCCAATGTCTGGTAACAGGATTCTGCACTATGTCACACAAGAAGGAGAACCCAGTCATGGCTGTCAGACAATTTCTGCGACCACATTACCCTTTACATCTGGCCACCTAACTCCCCAGACTACAACCCCCTTGATCATTGTGTGTGGGACACAGTTCAGTGAGAGACCAACAAAACTTGTAACACCAAAGATGAATTGAAGGCAAGGATTATGGCAACTTTCACCAACTTAAACAAGGAGACCATCCAGAAGAGTTGCAGGAGATTCCAAAGTCATCTGGAGGCCATGGGTGAAGACAATGGCAATTTTATTGAATAAATTTACTCTTTAGTATTTTAAGATAATTTTGTGTAATTTTGGTAAATATATCTGTTCAAATGAGATGTTAGTGTTATTTTCATTTCTGCATCATTTTGACGACAATTTATCCATCGCACCCTGCATATCTGTTCAAATGAGATGTCAGTGTTATTTTCAATTTTTTTTTTGCATGATTTAGGTGACAATTTATTCATCGCACCTAATATATAACCCAGTACGACTGCTTGTTATCATCATCATCTATCATCTTACGTGACACTTGAATTTCAGAAACTGTTGAAAACTGACATATTTTTCATTTCAAAAAAAAAAAAAAAAAAAAAAAAAAAAACTGTTGAAAATGAAACAAGATGTGCAATTTTAGTATTGTATCCAAAAACGCAACTGCGACTATCAGGAGGGAAAGAGAATTAAATGCATTTTTTTTGGGGGGTTGGGGATATTGTCTTTTTTGTTTATCTACACATTTGAATAAAATAAAAAAAATCAGAAATAAAACCTTAAGCGGATGAGTCAAAATCTCACCTGATCACATTGTTTTCAAATATTTTAAATTCGCCTATGATTTCCAATCCTGTAACTGACTAATGGAGACTTTCTACTGACTCTGCCCCAGGAAGGAAAATGGGTTATCAAATTCTCATTACAAATGAATGAAAAAAATTAAGGAGAAAAAAATGATGCCATATGCAGACCTGATCTAGCATATGTGTTTTTTTTTTTATTAAAAAATAAACAAGATACTCTTCTAAAAAAAAATAAGCACAAAAAGAACAACTTTGGTTTTTAATTGATTGTTTTTTACAATTTATCAACCTTTTTGAAAGTTTATTTAAAGCCAAAAAATATTTTTAGATTATAAGAATTTTTGGAGACAATAATACTTACTGATACAAGCCATACTAATTAACCCATAGCTGCAGGGGGAAGAAGAGCTGGATTCATATCTTTCCCAAGGCTATTTGCATATAATTAAATATAACAAACCTGACTGGAATTAGAACTGTAATTTCCAATTCCAAGCCGTTATCCTTCACGCCATTGGCCCATCCAAGCTTAAAGCACCTGGTATTCTCAAGCAGTCACCCAACTATGTACTAACCAGGCTTGATGTTGCTTAACTTTGGTAATCATATGAGAACCAAAGAACAACCTTGGGAAAACATCATGTTTAAACTTTTCAAAAGGGCATAAAACAATAAAACAGGAGAATGCACAATGCAATATAACAACTCTCCAGTCCTGGGTATGGTGATAAGCTACATTCAGCTGGAAGGACTCTGATCAGGAGACTGGAGGTTTTGAGGAGCATGGAAACACATCTTAATTTTTGTTGTTCCCAGGGTCACCCTGACCTGGGGTGGTAGCACCTGTTAGGATCCCAGCAATGGTCAAATAGTAAACCTCTGAACAAAAATGAAATACTATGTATAAAATTGTTTTATAGTAAAGATACGAACAAAACATTTTTATATATAAAAAAAATGACCAACAACACATATTAATAGTAAAATGTCCAACAATATATTTTATCTGTAGTTGAAATTCATTCAAAATATTTAGATTTTGGCATCAAATAATATTTAGATGCATTCAAAATATTTAGATTCCAGCATGAAAAAATATTTAGATTTCGGCATGAAATAACCCATACAACTAAACAAAATCAACCAAACCAAACCAAACTCTACAGTTTTCTAAGACAGGAAGCAGGAATGGTAATGGTAAAATTAGTCATTTCCATGACAGAAAGATTCGGCTTCCATTGACCATTTAGCATTACTGTTAAGTGAAATCTTAAAATCATTCTCTTAAAACAACTTAATATTAGTCCTCTCAAGTCCACTAAATGTTATAGCACTTTCTAGTATTGATGGGAGTTTCCATCCAAATCTTTTGTTTGCCGTAGGGTCGAAAGTCAACATCTTGACTATGTCATTATTTTCTCTTCTGGTTACATATACTACCCATTCTCTATGTAAAGTAAGAGACTTAGTAAAGCAGATACAAAGGGTTTGCCAACATCAGGTGATGTTAAATAATAAAAGCATTCTTACTAGTGTAGATCTCTTATGGGAGAAGAGTTTCACAAAAGATTACATTTATAATATTTATATAATACTAAAAGTCTTCTGATTGCGTGTTTGCGTGTGCATCGGCCATCCATCCGGTGCATAAGGATTTAAGTTAATCTGATTTAAGTGAATAAGACTTAAAAATACAAGTTGTTTATACAGTAAATATTTTTATCTTAACTTTCTTCAAACAGACAATTTTCTTAATTAAAATATTCTAAAGTTAAAGACAGACCCAAAGAGATCCTGCTTTGCTGTTTCATCCAGTTGTTTGTAGAATAATTATTTAATTTCAGCTTTCTTTAAACAAACAATATTTTAAATATTTAAAAAATATTTTTTGGCATATTTAAAAAATTTAAATGAATAAGATTTAAAAATATAAGTTGTTTATACAGTAACATAACAATTCCTTTTGCATTTTGTACAAGTGTTCACATATGCTATAAATAAATGCTGTTACTGGAGTTCAAGTTTATGCCAGAAGTTCTATACCTATTAAATGCTGTAAATAAAATGTTAAACATGAACTTGTAAACTAGACCAAAGATGATATAAACAATTTGAAATATTCAACTGAATCATAATAAAATTAACTTTCATTTCAATGGAATGTTAAAATCAACTTCACTGTTTTATAGCCTGAACTGTCAGTGACCGAACTGGTCACATGTTGTCTAGTTCTATATAAATGTGGAAAATTATGTAAAGAAGAAACCTGCAATTCTCTTAAAGCCAGGCTCCTTCTTCTATGTACCATGTCCCTTCAGAACATTGGCAATAACAGCTTTTCACAATTTCCTCTACTTTGTAGCTCTCAATAACTTTTGTCTTTTTGTTAATTCTTAAACCTTGTTCCACAATTCATTTACTCAAGATCACTAAGTTAAGTGTTGTTTCTTCCGTCCATCTTGCCTTCAATCTGTACTGTGAGTTTTAAATTTTCTAAGCCCTCTTTCATCATTATGTGCCTTAGAAATTTCAACTGTCTCTTTCTGATTCTAAGTATAAGTGTCTATAAGAGTGCGGATATTACTTAACAGTTTAGTATGCTTTTCTTTGTTTCTAACAACATTTTCCTATTTATTTACACTGTTGTCCTCATCCTTATTGCCATATTCATGACATTTCGGCCTTGTATGCGCCGACCTTCAAACCAAACCCTTTATTTAGTCCATGGGGGGAGGAAGTGTTCTAATTTCATGTGTCATGCCTTTTTGGGATATTTCAGTGTCAGTTAATTCTTTTTTAGTAAATCAACTCTCCATGTTTTTGTTTCCTCTGCTGTAGCCTGGTATTGAACTCACAACTCTTTGAGTCAAGTCACTTTTTGGATTACTTAACCAATGCTTTTATCCATTGGGTCATGTGTCCTTGACTTGATATAAGCAGTCACCCATCCAAATACTGACCAGGCTTGATGTTGCTTAACTTCAGTGATCTAACAAGAAACAGTGTTTCAACGTAATATGGCCGTAAGTGAAGTAAGCATAATCTCTGGATATACAAAAACAATAACATTCACAATCACTATGCTAATGGTAATATTTCTGATAAGGAAACATTATATCAACTAGTGCTTATCAAGTGGCAGCAAGCTTAGTATCAATCGTTAGTGAGTAAATTCCTCAGCTTTCAAAGCAACAATCAAAGAGCTTCTGCTAACAGATGTGAAGGCTGTTATTCAAATCTGGCTGACCCGATTAGTTTGCCTGGCAGTGTGCACCAGTTTCAGTGCAGATACACTAACAGCAACGGCAGCAGAACTGGTGGTGGCATTGATGCGAAATCGGAACCAACCTGATAGCAAGCCAATGAAAAATCATTCTCTGCACCTGCAACATATCTCTATCCTTCCCTCTATCTAACTTACCCCGTCTCTCTCTCTCTCTCTCTCTCTCTCTTGTAATCTCTTTTTCTCCCTTATTTGCTCCCCTTCTCTCTCCCTTTCTCTCCCTCTCTCTCTGACAAAACAGATCACACTGCCACCACCACTGCCAACTTTTTAAACATTTCCCACCGCATTCGTAACACCTGCCATCTTTACAGAGTTCCACCACTGCCTCTCTATTATTCTGCATCAATAAAGTTTCCCACAATTCTCCAACTACTGAAATACCCATTACCTTCAGAACCATTATCCTTCCATTATTTTCGAACAATTTTTAGCAATGATGTTTACCTTGGACAAGACCAGGGAGCCACTCAAGGTAGAGGGTTACAGAGTAAGAGGCATGGTTTATGTGGATATGTGGGGAAGATAACCATTAACCCTAAACTTGAACAGGTTGAGATAGATTGGGGAAGCATCCTCTTGGGAGTCAGTTCCACAAAGCAGCAGTTCAAATATGAACATAAGAGGAGGAAGTAAGGAATATCTCATTGGCCATTCCAGGTCTTGTCATCCATTTTTTTACTGTTCACCTTGTACAAGGCATGAGAACTACTCTAGGTAGAGGGTTATAGAATAAGAGATACAGTTTATGTGAATATGTAGGGAAGATAATGATTGACCCTAGATTTGACCAGATTAAATCAGTAGTGATCAGGGAAGTATCCTCCTGGGAGTCGGTTTCACAAAACAGTGCATCATAGGAAGAAGCTGCTCGAGTGGACTAACATCTCACCAATGGGATACAAAGGGAATGAAGGTGGTTCACTACAAAGTACGAGGCATGGTGGGTCTTAGTTGTGAAGATGAGAACTTGTGGAACTAAGGAATGTAGTTCGTCTTATCACTTTCCATGGAAATAGTGATAAGGCAGTGAGAGTCTTACAAAGATTCATCTGTGAGAAAGGGGTTGTACAGTGGAAAAGAATTTGTCACCGACAAGAACGCAGAGATGCTTTTAGGCTCCATCAAGACTGGAAAGTCAACAGTGGACAGCTGTTAAGTGGGGTAAGAAATGGCTTGTTAATTTTAACATCTCCAAAAAGAAACTGCTAGCTTTTAGTAATCTTAGAAAATCATTTTTATGGCTGATGCTAACCTCCAGGAGGGTAACTCATTGTACCTTCTTGGTTTCACATTTTGTATTCACATGAAATGGAAGGATTGTATTCATTCAATTGGAAGGTCTGTTGTTAAGAAAGTTTGGTTTCTTGCCAAAATCCATCTTGCATGTTTATGACTCCAACATTTGTCTATGCATTGAATATTTGTTGCCACATTTGGTCTGGTGATCCTGTTATATATCTTGAGATTCTTGACAAAATCCAAACAACCTGGGTATGACAATAAACTACAACTGGCAGCAAGGCCTCTGATTGTGGAGGTTTTGAAGAGCATGGAACCACTTCTTAATAGCTTTTGTTCCCAGGTCCACTCTGACCCAGGAAAGTAGCACGTTAGGGTCTCAACTATAGGCAAACAGTTAACTTCTCCTTCAAACAGGAGTCAAAACACTATGAAAGTATAAATATACATTTTTATAGTGAAAATACCAGCCACACATCTTCATAGTAAAAAAAAATTTACCAGCACTACATTTGTGTAAAAAAAAAAAAAAAAATTACCAGCAATACATTTTTATAAAAGAAATTACTAATGCTCCCAAGAAAATTAAATTTTGGTATTAAATGACCCATAACGATGTTGATATTCCAGTAAATAAACAAAATCCAAAGAATGATCTGTAATGTAATCAATCTTGATCTAGCATCTTGACCAATCACTTTCCACTACTATATCATGTCTTCCATCTGCCTTCCTTATAAACATTTTTATGGCAATTGTCCTAATGAGCTTCCCTCCTTGGTATCTCGACCATATGACTCTGCAGGCCACAGACAAAACATTGCAAGCCTCTTGCTATTCTATCACTATATACATGACATTTGTTCTTTAGTTCAAACTATGCTACAACCACAAAGTCAAACCACCTTCATTCCCTCCATATTCCATTTGTAAGGAGGAAGTTCCACACAGCTTTTTTCCAAGAACCACTGCTTTGTGGAACAGACTCCCACATGGATGCTTCCACAAATATTATGATCTTAGCCTCTTCGAGTTGTTACCTATCCTGTATATCCTCATAATCTTCACTTCTACTCGTACATTTATATAACACACCTCATTCGGTGACCATCTACTTTAAGTGGCTCTTGAGCCTTATATTAGATGATTTTAGTAAAAAAAAAATCCTTGCTCTTCGGAATTATTCCCTTTTGAATATTCCCACAATTTATAAACACCCATTAATCATTGCAAATAATTAATCAGCCACTTCTCAATAATAACAGCTTCAAGTCACAGTCACCTTTACCAACATAATGCCCTAAACTGTTTAGCCACCAAAGTTATGAAACATCATCACTATCACATCGTCTAAAGTGCCATGGGTGAATGATCTGAAATCAGAGAGGTCTACGGCACTGTGCCGTATCCCAGAGTTTGAATTAAGCCTGAAGAGTCCGTTATTTTCTGTCACAGGTTGAAGTAATGTAGCCAGTTTCTTTCTTCAAGATGACAGACAAGGTGGATTTGTTTTTGAAGTTACCTTCTTCTAGCCTTTGTCTAAAGCGGCAGGATGTATAAGGTGATTGGACCAAGTAGGTTTTGAATCATGAGACCAGTTGCCATCCAAGCTATAGAATCAAATCTGTTATGTTATTTACTCATAGCTGGGGGTGGGGGAGAAAAGTTGGATTCATGCCTTTCCCAAGTGTATTAGCATGTAAGTGAATGTAATGAACTTGACTGGAATTCAATCTCGGCTTTCCAGTTCCTCAATCCAAAGCTACAATCCATTACTCCACTGTACCTACATCTTTTCTATATTTGATACAAAACCTACCAGACAAACAGATCAATTTTCTGGGACTTTCACTGATTTGAAGTACTGCTGGAGAGTGAGAAAAATTGAAAGATTCAGCATATTTTGGCTTTTCTGTCAGAATTTCAGGGATAGAGAGTTTTACATTATTTAATTACTCTCATCCTTGTTGATGTTATGACAATGTTTTGATCGGTAAACTTTCTGGATTACTTCATATATCTGTCAATCTGGGTTAACCTTCAGAGATTTTCAAATGAAACTTTTCATTTATTTTTCACACATGCAAAGCCTTTTTTTTTTCCACCATTGATTTTAAGAAGCAGTTGTATACAGTTGACAGTTTAGATATTTCTCAACAAGTTTCGAACCCCAATGTCTTAGTGGCTTTACTGCCTTGCTTGGGGTGAAATGATAAAAAAAATCCAGGAAAGGTTACCGTTTACCATTTCCCTAGAGACATTTTCCAACTTGTATTTCTATCGAAACATATGGGCGTTGAGCTAAGAAATTAACTGGCCAACACTTGATGGATATTCTAAAATCCAAAGTCTGAAAATGGACAGAAGAATTCTGCTTGCTTTCTCCTTTCATAAAGGCATTTACCATTGTCTTTCTGCTCATCACTAGCATCACATCTCCAGCAACACCATTAACATCTTCTCCTTTATTTGGTTTCTCACCAACATTCAGCGGGGAAACTTCAACCACACCAATCCTCATCAGCCACCATTCACAGAGACTTTGATAATCACCACCACCATTACATACCCCCCTCATCTCGCTACACCCTCTTTCTAAGGTAACTATTATTTTCCATAACTGTTATCACCATCCCCATCACTAGCAACTTCCAATACAAACAACTATTATCATCATCATCATCATCATAACCTTTTCTCTTCACCCCCTAACATCTCCCCTCCTCTTGTTATAACATATCAAAAGAGTTTTGTTTTTCTAAGCCGTATTATATCTCTGTCTCTCTCAGTTTATGGCCATATCACATTGAAACACCAGTTCTCATATGGTCCCCGAAGTTAAGCAACGTTGAACCTGGTCAATATCTAGATGGGTGGCCACTTAATACCAGGTGCTGAAAGGTTGGATGTGTGGGTGATGTAATGGATGATGGCTCAGAATTGGAAATCAGAGTGAGCTGAGTTCCAATTCCAGTTGGGTTTGTTATATTCATTTATACACAAATAACCTTGAAAAAGGTATGAATCCACCTCTTCTCCCCTGCTAGATATGGGCTAATTGCAAAAGGTTAACAAACCCTAAAAAGTATATATATATATATCTCTATCTATAAAAGGCAGGATATGTGTGTGTGTGTGTGTGTGTGTGTGTGTGTGTGTGTGTAATGAATGCACAGCTGCAATTTTCGACGGATTTGCACCAAAATTTACATGCACATGCTCCAAGTTAGCGGGAAGGCCAAGACTGACTTTACATTTCCCAATTCCCATTGATAGTGGAAATAATCGATATTTTCATGCTTATATGGCACTTTTCATGTAGTTTGCGGCCATTTCTACTGGCCAGAGTGAGAGCCTATACCTGGCTGCCACGAATAGGCAGGAAGATTCTATTGGCCAGCGTGAGAGCCAACAGCTGATTGACACAAATGTTAACTAGCATGCTAGCATGCAAAAAAAATCGATAGCTGCATTCGTCACAAGTGGGAAAAATTTAAATCTGCATAGCACTTTACTTCAATTGGCTCATTCACTTGCTTAAACTCAACGTTGATTTTGATTCCGCAGAACTGGGTTGGGTGTGAAAAAGTATTTGTTGTTAACATTCTTTTTTCCTTCGGTTTTTCCAGTTACAAGTCATTTTGAAAATCTGATAGTTTTGTGTTCATTTTGTTTAGTTCTTTTTTCATAACAGATTTAATGTTTAGTATAGAGCTTAGAAAAAATTTGCTGTGTGAGATAGGCAAGAAGTAAGGCATGTAGCAACATCAGCACAGCAAAGGGCACTCCTTTAAAGGCAAGGAAGGGCAAAAATATTTTAAGTCAAGTGATAGCGATTACTGTATCAAGCATGGGCAACACCAGGCCATGCTGCTAGTGTATATATATATATATATATATATATATATATATATATATGTACATATATCAGAGAGAGGAAAATTGTTATTTTTTGGGCTTCTTGAAGCTGATCTTTTTCCCTTTACAAAAAGAATTTTTATGGAAAAAGATAAAAAAAAAAGACATAATAAAAAAGAATCTAAAAAGACAAGAATTTGCAAAAGGTAGGCCATACCATTTATTTATATCTAATAGTAATGTTGGCAAAGCACGTATTTCGCACTGCAAATACTCAGGCCTGTTACCTACTTGGTCAATCTATTACCCACTCAGCCATCTTTTCAGTCAGCCAAACCATGTGATTCAAACTCCAAGTGCATCTGCTGAGCTGTGAAACAAATAAACTTATCTCATAGACAACTGTGAGTTTCTGCATATTTATATCAGTGTATCTGTGTCAGACATTTTATACCAGGAGCTTTTCTAAATTGTACAGGAAAATTGGAAAAAAAAAAGATTGAGATTTTAAACTAACTTCCTGAAGCTTGCTAGAGAGAGAGGGCTTTTCTCATGTACAAATATATAAATGGAGTAATGGATAGCATCTCAGATTGAGGAATCAGAGAGCAGAGTTCAAATTCCAGTTGGATCTATTACATTCATTTATGTGCTAATACTCTTGAGAAAAGTATGAATCTTCTTCTTCTCCCCCCAGCAATGGGTAAATACAGACTGGGTTCTATAACCTTGGGTGACAACTGGTCTAGGAGAAATGTTCTGTATGCCCGAGTACTTTCAGCTATACTTTTAGCCATTATTAAATATGATTTTATTTTTACTTTTAACTGAATGTATGGATTGTTTTATGACTGTATCTAAAGTTGCAGGAATGTTTTATTTTCTAAACATGCTCAACACATTGTGGCTATGTTCATACTTGATATTACTGTGTTTTTTAGCAATATTTTTAGACTTTTTTTAGAAAAATTAAATAAAAAATTTAACTGCACTATCTTGTCAGTCATATTAATGAAACATATAAAAGAGGGATGGCTGCCCAAATACACAAATATATATATATAATAATAGCTCGCCACTTGTATTCGAAGATAGCCGTATACTATGGTGGGTAGCCAATTCCTATTGCAGACGTCCACTTAGGCGCATTTGTGTTTGTTCAACACCCACAAAGCCCTCCTGTGGTTTATACTGCATCTATGCTATGCTATGGGAGAGAGTGTAATCAACACTCTGAACAAGGCCTGCATACTCAAACCCTCAGTCACAATGACTTGTGATTTGTGCTAACACAGTCACCGACAGCCCCCAATGGTTCCATCTACCCAATTTCACTCACTATGTGTGTGTGTGTGTGTGTGTGTGTATATATATATATATACACATGTATATATATATATATATATATATATATATATATATGTATGTGTGTGTGTGGTGAGGAGATGCTGAAAAGTTCTTAGTGCAACTCACTTTCCAAATTCTGATCAAATAAACAAGCATAAGAATTGGTTCGTGGAGCAGTATCTCCTTTTGGTTGGCCCCAAATCTTTTCAGCAAATTCCTTGATAGATAGCTAGATCATGTTCATTATAGGCCAAAAGATTGTGTGCCACCCCTCAGGTTTAATAATTAGTAAGTTTCATGCTTTCTTTGATTTAATTAATTCCTACTAAGCCAGGATGCTGAAACTATTTCCTGCATAACAACCAATTTTCTTTTTTAGTGAGTCTCAGACGAATGTCAGTCATGAATCGTCTGATGTGGTTCTAGAAGGAGTGTTATCGTCCAGTTTACACAATCCAGGCTGTAAAACACCACAGGGAGAATATATGTGCTGTAGACCTTAACTTTGATGTAGGGAATATGACAGGACAGTAGGAGAGATTTGCTCCTTTTAAACGCTTACCCAGCCCAGACCTATTCTATGTTAAACAGGAATTTGAACCTTGATTCAAAGATGAAAGTTTTGGGCCAAAACAGACAAATTCATTTACTTGATGAATTAGTTTGCCATAGACTATTATGTTGAAAGGGATATTATCTTTATTAGTGGCTATGCACTTTGTTTTAGACATAATCATGATAAGAATGACTTCCTCTGACATCAGCGCCAGTGATTTTAGGTATTATTTAAGTTTATTGAAAATTCACCCTGAGGAGAAATTTCAATAAACTTAAATAATGCCTAATGGTTAAATCCACTTTCACAGGAAGGGAGACAAGCTACTGCCACTGCTTAGTACAAATCTATTAAACTGAGGGGCAGGAGTTTAATATCTACAGAAATTTGTTGACCAAGGATAGTGAGTTCAGTTCTAAGTAGGATCACAAGTCAGTATAGTTAACACTTATTATTATTGAATCTATGATAAAACAATTCAGGAAAAGAAAGTCACTTTGGCTCAAAGAGAGCTAGTAAATTAGTTTTGAAAAATGACCAGGTTAATACTCCTTTCCTGTCTTTTGAACAGGAGTACAGGTTTATCCCTTGTTTCCTGTTTAAGACTGGGTTTCAGGCTCTTTCTAAAGCCTTCTCATTTTGTTTTTTACCCAGTACCACTTGCATTTTAGTGGCATTATCACCTTTGTTGGAATGAAATGATTAAAATAAAATTCTTCAAAATCCAGAGGGTGTCCCAAAACTTTTAGCCTATAGGGTAAATATTACAGATATAGCACAGTATTTTTTTTTCTAGATCACCAAAAACCAAAGACATGATATTGTAGTTTGATTTTAAGCAATCATAGAAAAAAGATTTTGTGCTGCACAATTACCAGAAGAGAAAACAAAAGAAACAGAACCATTCTTTATTGCTGCATTGAGTTATTTTTCTGGTTAATGTTTAATTAACTACTACAACTCATTAACAATCTGATAAAATTAACCAACAAAGGTTAATGACAGTTTCAGAAGCTATTTTAAAACAGGCAACACTTAACAACCTTGCCAATGATACCCTATAAATTAATGTGACTTAATTTATACCCCCACCCATTTTGTTGCCACGCCTCCACCCTTTAGCTCATCTTCCAGTGCCCTTTATTTCAACCCCTTACCCAGATGAGTTGGTAGACAGCCAGAGTTGCACTGTTTTCTTCCTTTCATTTCTCTCTCTCTTCTTCTCTTTCTCTATTCTTCTATGCCATTAATATGATGATCAGATTTCATCTTAGTGCATATGCAGGACAAACTAATTCGACATCAAAAAAAAAAAAATACAAGAGAGTAACTGGCCCATGCTGAAGAGATTAAATGATTTGGAACTGATTGCATTTTAACTGTTTGCACTAAGAGTTATAATTGTGCTGAGGCAGGATCGGATGGAGAGTACAGTTTGAAGAGAAATTATTTCAGGTTACCAATCATACAAAGCTTGGCTTTGGTGAGGCTTAGTATGATAGAAGAGTTCAAGTAAAACTTAGAATACACAATTATATGGTCAATAAAAAAAACAAATAGCAATAGTAAAGAGAAAGAAATGGATAAATTAACTATGAACATAAATAGTAATTAGCATTATATATATATATATATATATTCAAACATGTTTCATTGAATAATATAGACATATGTCTATTTTTTAAATAATCCTTTTTAGTTCTCTAATCAGTTTCTTGATGTTAAGATGAAATTCATTAAGGAATGTGCCATAGTTTTTTCCTACCTATGTACTTTTGATCTCCTCTGAGATTATCCTAAGGAGTCAATTACAAAGAGAAAGTTATTGTAACTGCGAGCATTGTGATGGTGATTTTTAAGAACACACGCAAATTATTTTTAAATTTTTAATTTATCCACTGTAGTTATGGAATTTTTGCAAAACAAGCATCCCAATATAATGGAGCTAACCAGGAATTGGTAGGATGTAAAATGGCATTAATTTCAAAAGCAATCAGCCAATGGTGAACAAAATTTATTCCAAGTGTAGCAGCAACTTTTTGAAGTGCATTTAACCAACATTTAATGCCATTTTGCATTTCTACCAATCTGGATAAATTTTAAATTTTAAATTTTAAAATGATTGTTATAATCATTTTAAAATTCACATTCACATGTGTTTTTAAAAATCAGCATCACAATGAAAGGCAGATTTTTATCACAGCTATAATAAGTTTATCTTTGCAATTCACCCCAAGGATGTTCCTAGAGGAGATTGAAAGTACTTGGGTTGGAAAATACTATGGCACATTCCTTGATGAATTCCATCTTAACATCATCTGATTAGAGAACTAGAAAGGATTATTATATGTCTATATTATTCAATGAAATATGTCCAAAGATATGCTGCCTATATATGTTGAGCACTATCTTTGGTGTACACCAAGCTATATACTTTATCACATATGTTACCGTATGATGGAACCTTTTATTCGGGACTACTCTACTAAAAACATCATCGTCCCTAAAAAAAACCAATAGGAACTCAGCTTATTACACAAAATTGAGAGTGTCATGAGTAGTATGATATGGAATGTATTTTTCACCAAAAGGGAACACTACAATGAAGGTGAATCTTTTAATTTTTTGGGATTTAAGTCCCTGAAAACTCCACCTAGTCATGGCCTTCTCCTAGAATTTGAAAAGGAGTTATTCTCTGTAATAAATAGAATTAAATACACAACCAAATATAACAACCTACAGAGAAATATGAAAAAAGACATTGCTAAGATACATAATACTAATAAAATCATCATCTGATAAAAATAGCAATATATATTACTATAACGTCAATGACTACCACAAAGCTATTTGTAAAGTAGTTAATAAAATATATATGAAAGCCCCAGATGAATGGGAAAATGATATTAACAACAAGGCAGAAATTATAGCTACTAAACTTAAGATTGACGAGAGGGTACATAAGCTACATATTATTTTTTACCATTAAGGACCATAAAGATAATTTCCCCAACAACCCACAGTTCCGATTACTTAACCCTTCCAAGAATAATATAGGCAAAATCAGCAAGACAATACCAGAGTCTGAAAATACACTAGGAATGCCACAGGGATCAACCAATGGAAGAATACTAAAGATGCTATCAATTGGTTCTCTAATATAAAAAATAAAAGCAAGTGCACCTACATGAAATTCAACATTGCCGACTTCTTCCCGTTGATCACGGAAGACCTGTTAATGGCTGCTATAACCCTGGCCAAGAATTATCACACCATCACTGACCATGAAATCAACATCATTAAGCAAGCCCAGAAACCCATTCTATATCACAATGGTTCTATGTTGACTAAAAAGGACAATCCAAACTTCTGTATATCAATTGGAGCATTCAACTTTGCAGGAGCATATGAACTAATTGGCATTCTGCTACTGTGGAGACTTAGGTACACTTTTGATAGTAAGAACACCAGTCTGTACAGAGACGACAGAGTTATCCTCCTACGTAACACCAATCCAGAACAAAGAGACCAATTTAGGAAACAACTCCTCAAATTCTTCAAGAATCACAGACTTAATAACACACCAAACACCAAGGTGATCAACTTTCTGGACATTACTTTCGATCTATCCAAAGGAGTATAAATGCCTTATTAAAGTACAGAGCTTTATAACCATAAATACATTAGCAAGGAATCCACCCCCACCAAACCACCTGGAATTTTAAATAACTTCCACAAATCTGTACAACACAGATTCTCAGCAAAATTATTTTTGACAAATATAAAACTAAATATGTCGGTGCAGTAAATAAAAGTTAACAGAAAGTTAAACGAGAATACAATTCCATACATTAGTAAGAATGCCAATAATAAATGTAAGAAAAGAAAACGAAACATAATTTGGTTCAACCCACCTTTTAACAGTAATGTCAAAACCAACATCATAGGATTCTCCTAAATTTAATCCACAAACATTTCAGCCATAACCTTTTGCTCAACAAAATCTTCAATAAAAACCACATTAAGATTAGCTACAGCTTCACTAGAAACCTTCAGCCACATAAAGACAACATAATAATGTAACTTTGAACAAGTACTTAAGCAACCCCAATAGCAATATTAACACAGTAAAAAAGTGTCATTGTCGAAAAGCTATTAACTGTCTGATGAAGTATGTATAAAGGCGTCATCTACAAGGCTAGCATTAAACATGATGGCGAGACAAAATTTTATTTTGGTTTCACAGCCAACAACTGGGAAACATAAAATGACTCTTAACAATAAGCAATATGCAAATGCAATGGCACTCTCAAAATTTTACTGGGATATTAAAACAGATGACTATACTCTGGTAGTAAATCGGAATTTTGTCACAAAAACTACACCCTTTTCTGGCTGCGACAATCAATGCAACCTGCACTTGCTGGAAAAAGATTCATCCTCAAAAATGCTAATTAGTTATATGCTCAGTCAGCTTTCTACATAAATTCTGTAATTGTTCAATAAAAGAACCCTTTAAGACACTGGGAAATAACTGTTTGAAAAAATTAAGATCATAAATACAAAACTACTTTGGCAAATTAATATGTAACGGTTAAGTAAAGAGCATCCATATAAGATGTTAATAATACTAATTAATCAATGTAAGATGTTAATAATACTAACTAAACACTTATACATCTATATAAGATGTTAATAATACTAATTAAACATCAATACAGAGCTATATTAAATCAAAATGAATCTTACAAAGAGAATAGTAAGCCATATAAGGTGCACCACAGTTCATCTACAGATTATTACCTTAAGAAAAAGTATTATCAAATTCAAAGGTTAAACATATTGTAAGGTAAAAGGTAGACTATGCCTACAATTTAATAGTCAATTCACTTATTTGGTTTAATAAAGAGTTTTTATCAGAAAATCTGATAATTTCTAATTTTTCATGTAAGCATATAAAATAGGGTTCATTTAAAGATCTACATGTTCAAGATTTTTAAAAAATTTCCATTTTTCCTTAGGAGTTTTATTAGCTTCTTTTAAATTCCAAACATATTTAGAAAGACATGTACTATTTTTATAAGTATATATTGGTGAAGGATAAGATATGTTGGTACCACCTAGTCTTAAAATAATTCTTAGTACTACCAATATAAAATTTTTGAACAGTCAGATTCTCTATTGTAGAAATAGTACTTTGATAAATTAGAGAGTTGGTTATACATTTGTTTTGTAATGGGCATTCATTAGAATTCTTGCAATTGCATTGGTTAATATTATCAATGGTATTTATCTTGGAATATGCATTATTATCCAAATTTTTAAATTGGTTTAAAATATATATATATATAATTTCATTAAAAATGACTGACAAGGTACTGCAGTTAAGCTTTTTATTTAGTTTTTCTATGTGTTGATATAAGTTTTTTTTTCTTTTCTGGACATGGTCTGTAAAAATAGTCTGAATGTTCTGTATATCCAAGCACTTTCAGATATTCTTTTAGCCATCATCAAGGATTTTTTATTTTTAATTGAATATGTAGATTTTTATGCATGTATCTAGAGTTATGGGAATGTATATTTTATTTTCCAAACACCATCAGCACAATGTTCATAGCTGATGTTGTTGAGTGTTGACATTTTCTTTTTTTATTATCAATGCTTCCATTATTTTTAGCCTTTTTTTAACATGTGGTTGAGGCTATTATAGTTATATTTTTTATGAATATGTTACAGATGGTAGGTTTCCATGTGTAAGAAGTAGTCCAGCAAAATGGTGTCTGACATGAAAGTGAATATGAAGCAGATGCATAAATTATTTCATGCAGATAAAAACTGAAATGCTTACAGAGACCAAACTTTGGATGTGAGCACAGTTAGCCAGTGGGCAATGTGTTGCAGCAATGTGTGTGACATTCTGTCAAACGAATAAATAAAGAGTGCCTAGGCTAGGTTATCAAAACAAACTGGCAGATTATGATCAGGGGATTATATACAGAGTTGAATGTTAGTTACAGTGCATTGGAAATGATGCTGGCAATATTCAGATATTGAAGAAGTTTGTGAAAAGTGACTATGGATGCTCCCACAAAAAAAGAAAGGGAGTACTAAATAAGATTATGATGTCCCTAGACTCAGTCATAGAACAAGAACAATCTCCCCATATAGATTAAATAAAAGGTTAATTTTGAAAATTCCAGAAGGCTACCTGGATCAACTGGCACCTGAGGAAGGTTGGAGAGTACAATGGCAGAAACTGTATGATAACAACAATGATGAGGATAATAGACAACATATGAATATTGTAAATAAAATAAACAACAGTCAAGGTAACTCTGTCAGGCTGTACTGAACCACTAAGAAGCTGAAGGTGACCATATCATGGTTGGTGATGATATGTGATTCCACCACCAAGTTGACAGTCCAAAGAATGGTGAAATTAGAAATGAAGAAAAGTGTACTGAACTGTTACAGGATATTTGTCTTCCTATATGGCAATGAATGCTGGACAATCGCCTCAACAGATGAAGAGACTTGAAGCAACAGAAATGTGGTTCTACAGAAAGATGCCGAGGTTTTAGAGAAAAATGGGAACACAAAGGAAACATCAGGAAGAGGCAGTTGAAATTTATGGTGCACGTAATGAGCAAGGAGGGCTTGAGAAATCTGATACTCACAGGACAGATGGCCAGAGGAAAACAATGCATAATAAACTTGCAGATCTTGAGTAAATGGATGGTAGAACAGGGTTTGGGAGAAATAACAAAAAGACAAAACTTATTAAGAGCTATAAAGGACAAGGAGGTGTGAAGGGCCATGTTCGCCTACATCATGAAGTGACATAGCACATAAAAGAAAGAAACAAGATGCTAAAATCTATTCCACCACCATGACACATGAAACCGTTCATTTTACACACACACACATCTCTGACACACCATCTGGGCCATTAACATCATACTTCCTTCTAACTCCTTTCTTTGTAAATGAACAATAATGGGTAACAGTACATGAAACATTAGGCACAATTTTTGCAAAATATGTCACAGATTTTCATCCAATATCAAACAACTGGGGAAACTTACCAAAATGCTCTACAGACATTCCATATCAGTTCTTTTTAATAAAACATGTTTAAATGAAGGCCTGCTACCTAAATATGTTATACCTAAATATACTCTTTCACATTCAGTAATCCCTTGTGTTGTAGAGGCCTTACAGCCTTTCCTTGTTGGAACAACTATAATCTCTCCCTTTACATATATATTTTATATATATATGTGTGCATGTGTGTGTTTACAGCCATGAATGCATTTATCAACCATTATACATTTCTAAATACAGCCCTAATCCTCATTTGAGAATGACACAAAAGGATGAAATCAAAGATGGCCCAGCAACACCCTCATTCTTCCCAGGTTTAACCTATTATGGACTTCAAGAAAAAGCACGATGGACAGCAAAAGCTGAAAGCTGGATTCATTCCATTTTTTTCTGGCATTAATGAAAATTTATGTTACTAACAACATCAAAAACATTTTGTTGGTTCCACTTGCTACTGTCTTATCTATTCACATCATTGTTATATATATATATGCATATATATATATATTTCACAATGGAGACATGTAGAGAAGAATATATATTTTTAATAGATGTATACATAATAAGTATATTGTTAAGTATATACTATATAAATAAGCAGCTACTGAATATATATATATATATATATATATATATATATATATATATATATATATATATATATATATATATTTCACAATGGAGACATGTAGAGAAGAATATATATTTTTAATAGATGTATACATAATAAGTATGTTGTTAAGTATATACTATATAAATAAGCAGCTACTGAATATATATATATATATATATATATATATATATATATATACACACACACACACACATATGGATACATGTATGTTTTTGCTGACAGAGCAATATATATTATTTGCATCTTCTTTTCCTTGTGTACATATTATCTACTGAATATATGTACTGAGAGAGAAAGTATATATATATATATAGATGGATAGATAGATAGATATAAAAAGATTACTTAACTTTTAAATATCAATTATAAATAAATATATAATATCACACACACATATGTGCGTGTGTATGTATATATATATTTGAATTTGTCTAGATTGAAAAAAAAATATTTCTTTCAAAAATCTTGAATCTGCCTGTGTCTCTTGTTTCATGTGCATGTGTAGACATAGCGACATTAATAAAGCCAGGTCAAATGAAATCCTAACGAAGGAAACACATCAAAAAACCTTTCAAGTTTGGCATATTTTTTCTAAATAGTTTGTTGATATACAAAATTATACATTATTATATCACACACACACACATATATATATATATTAATTGTTGTATTCATCTGAAAATTAAATTTTTTACATGTGAAGTGAAAAACACTAAGCTTAGGTACTGCATTATATAGAACAAAATGTCTATACATCAACATGGTGATTTTTGGTCCCTTTAAGAAGTTTCCATACTATAAAAAAATTTTGAAAATTCTTAAAAATAATTTTTCATTCAAGGTACCTCTCTAACTACTTCATCAAATCTGGAATCTGGATTTAACTACAATATGTTCACCCCTGACATGTCTAGATTGTCAATTTATCAAGACATAAATTAATAACCCACCTCCCTCCACCCTCTAACCTTATTTTTTCATTTTTCTATTTTAGCTTAGATCTACCTTTTAATTGGTTAATCCAGACATGCCCACAAGTATATGTTTTAATTCTGACAATGGGCCTCCCCAAACCACTTTTTTAACTTTCAAAAGAGGTAACAATTTGTTTTCAAATTTCCCAAATAAGTCATTTTTATATGTTATCTCTCCTCACCTGAAGAGGAACAAATATATTTCCGAAACATGAAAGTTTTTGTGTAGTGATGTAAAATGTTTTTATTGTAATCTATTATAATAAAAAGATTTTCATAATATTTTGCTTTACGTTGTATTGAGCACTTTTAAAAAAAAT
>OZ010604.1:19477947-19647947 GCA_963932145.1 Acanthosepion lycidas
GTTTCGGCCGTTGTACACTCCGGCCTTCTTCAGGTGGTTGGAATGTTGAACTAAACCTTTTATTTCACTTGCTGGGATAGGCTGTTCTAGTTCCATGTACCATGTCTAATGGATGTCAGGTATCAGTTATAACATCAGGACAAGCTTCAAAAGCTGGACGACACTTCACAGATATCTCTCCTGAGTAAGATCCCCCCATAGAGGAGACATGACTAAAGACTGTGTGTATACCATTCCATGCAGCTACAGAAAGAAATATAAAGGGGAGACATGTAAGGCTTCAAGAACACCAGAAAGCTGTAGGGAAGTGAAAAAATCAGGTGTGGCTGACCACATATGGAGAGAGAAGGGAGATCACCACCCTCTATGAGATGAGGTTGAAAACATAGACAAAGAACATCATTGGAAAATTCATAAACTTAAGGAATCAGCATATATGCTAGGCCACAAAAATCTCCTGAGCCAACCAAGCATAGAAATGAATACAATATGGGAACCAGTAATAAGGAGTGCAAGAGAAAAGCGATAATAACAATGAAAATTGCAATATGAGCTCTGGTAAAAAAACGTGCAATGATAATGATAAAAAAAAAATGGTTGCTGAAGACATTAGGTTTATAATACACAGAAATTCATACACAGATGTCTTCAAGGAAAAGGTGTTAGTTAGGTCCAGTGACAGGACCCAAAGAGTGTGAGTTCAATACCTGGTTAAGGCAGTGGAGAACTTGGAGAGGGGAATTAACAGGAGATAACTGATAACTGACATCCATTAGACAGGGTACATGGAACTAGAACAGTCTACTCCGAAATAAGAAGAAGGCCGGAATGTACAACGGCCGAAACATTATGATAAATATGGCAACAAAGATAAGGACAATAGTCCAAATAATGTAGTAAATAGTGTAAATATGAAACACTATTTATTTATTAGAATGAATAAAAACTTTTCATAAAATGGTAAATAATAAATATTGCATTGTAGTTAATTTACATATTTTTATAATTCTGTACTATTTATAATATTTTCGAATAAAAAGATTTCTTTATAAGAAAGTAAATAAAAAATATATTCTATTGTATTCACATATTTTCTTTATCTTGTAAATAAATATTACCGAGGGAGTCAAAACTGTATACAGTAAAAGTGGTGTAAATGGAATAACCATTTTTTGATGCATCATTTTTTGGGGGCATGAAACATGGTTAAATGTGGCTGAATTTAACAAGCAAGAAAAGTTCAAAAGAGCAACATTAATTTCCATATTTGAATATAGGATAAGCATTTAAAGGATTTATCTTTGCAATTAACATTAAGTTTTTAAGTTTATCATGAATTTTTTTCATTTGTTAAGTATCTATATGTATGTATGTGTGATGTCATTTTCTCCTCCTTCGGTCTTGGTATCTCTTAATTTTTTATTCTTGCAAATGCTGCAAATGATCTTTGTCCTATACTAATGTGTGTTCTGATACTGGTGTCACATTTTCCATCCTCTGTTAAAACACTTGCTAGATATTTAAATTTTTGAACTTTTTAATTTTGGTGTTTTCAATTTGTAATTTGCATATTTCTTTTGCTGACAACCATATATTCAAGTTTCTTACAATTGGTGGTTAGTCCTTTCTTCTCCCTTTCCTTTCCAACCTTTTGTAGGTGGTCCTGTAATTTTCTTTCTGTCTGCTATCAACAATTTATGTGGTCAGACTTTTAGCATTCGGAAAAAAATATGCTAAAAATGTGCCTTATTTTCATCCAACTTCAAAGTAGATTGTATTATTATTATTAAAAAAAATGTTTTCCACCCATAAATAAAAGTAACTATTGTTTGAGACACTGACTTCTTTAAAAATATTCTAAACAGGTAATATCACTGCAAACACATTATTACATGTTGGAGACATGATTTGCTGTGTTAAGCAGTGTTTGAGTTAGTGCGGACCTCTCTTCCAGTTTCTTGTTTCCCAGTCAACTTCAATTGTTATCTTCTGTCTTCTTAATTCCGGTTCTTCTATTATTCTCTTTCCTTAATAATGTTTTTTTTTTTTTCACATATTCTCTTTCATTCATTAACCCTCTTAGTGACTTTATTGCCTTACTTGGGGGGATGATTAAAAACATAAAAATATAAAAAAAGGATTATATTGTGTACTTAGTTTGACAATGAAACTTTCATTTACACATATGCCTGCTGTCCTGGGTAAGACGATAAACTACGTCCGACAGAAAGGTCTTCGATCAGGAGATGTTGAGGAGCGTGTAACCACCTCTTAATTGCTGGTGTTCCCAGGTCCACCCTGACCCAGGGTGGTAGCAACTGTTAGGGTTCCAGCTATGGGCACATAGTTAGCCCCCAAACTGGGGTCAAAATACTATGAAAGTGTAAAAATAGGTTTTAATACCAGAAATACTTTGTAAAAAAAACAGCAATAAATTTTTGAAGGAAAAAATTTTCAGCAATACTTTAAAAAAAAAAATATTACCAGCAATAAAAACAGCTATACATTTTTTGAAAAAAAAAATATTACCAGCAATATATTCTTGGAAAACAATATTACCAGTAATAAAAACTGTCGGCATTAAATAACCCATTGAGGTTGATATGCCGTAAAACCAAATCCAACCAAAACACATATGCTGGACGTATACACATCGCAATAAGATGTAAAAAAACATTATTACACACTATGTGACTCTATCCTAAGATTATTGAACATTGTATTCAAGAAAATCAATGATAACATGCATTTTATTGAAATTGCATTTCAATTAAGTGAATTTTTCTTGCTCCTTAATAAAGTTTCTCTTTTTCTTATTCTTTCACACTCAGTGACAGCTTGTGTCAGTGGCTTTACTACCATTAATATGATTATATATATATATATATATATATATATATATATATATATATATTATAAATTATATGTGAAAAGTGTGTGTATATAAATATAAATAAATATATATATATGTGTATAATTATTTATATATTATATGCGCGGTACTTATTAGAAAGCACTCAATATCAGAGAGAGAGCTAACAGATATGGTTGGATAGATGTGAGCTTGGGACCCTGGGTTTCATGCTTTAGCGCTAAAGCGTGAAACCCAGGGTCACAAGCTCACATCTATCCAACCATATATATATATATATATATATATATATATATATATATATATATATATTATAAATTTTATATATATATATATATATATTATAAATTAACTGATTTAAAATATAGTTTCTTTGCTACACAGTAATAACCATGTTTCAAAAACTGAAGCTAAAAACTTCAAATTAATTTATAATATTTATGCTCTGTAAATCTACACTGAGCACTGTTTTGTAAAAATAAAAAATATCAAGAACACCAGATTATATATGTTACTGTTCTTTATTTTTATTATAATATATATATATATATATATATATATATATATATATATATGTATATATGTATATATATATATATATATATATATATATATATTTATATTTATATATATATATATATGAGATAATGATATATATATTTATATATCAAGAATAGTATTGAGGAAATTGTAAAACAAAACGGAAAAATTTTGTCTTACATTTTCCTCAATATATATATATATATATATATATATATATAAAGGTGTGTTAAAAAAGCCTAAAGATGAAAGTATGAAATATATCAAGTACACTATGAAGAAAACATACAAATGTCAGTGTATTTATCCCTTGCAAAAAGGACCATTTATGTACAAACCTTCTTGACAAAATGCCTTCATTTCTCATCATACCCCCAACATTATGAAAAAAGATAAATTAGAAAAGAAAAATGAACTGATAGCAACAGACATAACATTGCACATGGTATCCATAAATCAAAAACTCTAGAGTTTCAGGAGATCAGATATATCGTAAATAAGCAACCAGCGGGTGCTGGGGGGATGTTTTCTTTTTTACATTTTTAAATCATACAGAAGAGAGGGGAAAAAAATGAGATACACTTGGTGCATATGTCTAACCCAGATAGAAAGAAACAAAATCCCCACAAGGTCACCAAGGACAGAAAAAGATATTACAAGATTAATTATATGGATTATATATATATATATATATATGTGTGTGTGTGTTAAGATTATTATTATTATTCTGGTTTTTTTTGTTTTTTTCTTGTGGATTTTGTAGGCTTCATGTTTTGCATTGTGCAGGAAATAATTTGGGTATTGGAGGAGGTTGAAAGTGTTTTCAATGTATTTCTCTTATCAAACAGAAATGGGGGATAGCTACAGATTCTAAGGGCACGATTCCTCTGGATTTTATTTTATTGCTGTGATGAGAGTAAAAGAGTGTAAGGTCATTAATATTTATTGATTTCAACAGACATTTAGCTGTATATACATGTGTGCATACTAACATTATATATATATATATATATATATATATATATATATATATATATATATATATTTGGTTGGATTGATGTGAGTTTGTGACTCTGGGTTTCACACTTTTGCAATCGTCAGACAAACTGATTAATTTTTTTTTAATTTTTTGATTAAAAAAATTAATCAGTTTGTCTGACGATCGAGAAAGCGTGAAATCCAGAGTCACAAACTCACATCAATCCAGCCAAATATGTTAGCTCTATCTCTGATATTGAGCGCTATCTAATAAGTACTGCGCATATAATATATAAATAATTATATATATATATATATATATATATTTATTTATTTATATTTATATACACACTTTATATATATATATATATATATATATATATATAATTGTATATTTTGGCAGCAATTCTTGTTTTATACAGGATTCATTGAAGATGACTGACAGAGCTTTACAGGCTTTTTTATTATATTTTTTTTTTGCATATGTCCAAGAGATAAAATGCTGGGATAGAAGAGATGGATTTATAACTTTCCCAAGTGTATTAGCATGTAAGTGACTGTCGTGAGCTCAACAGAAGTTCCAACTCCTCGTCTCTCCGATTCCTACAGCCAAACTGCTATCCATTACTTCACCGTGCCTCTTAAAATGCTTAATTTTAATTATTTATTAATCATGAGCTAATATTAAAAGAAGAAAAAAAAAAGATATCCCTAGATATAGACAAGCGAATGAGAACAATCTTCCACTATAGGTTAAACTAAAGGTTCATTTTGAAATGACATGAAAGTTGCCTGGATCAACAAGCACCTGAAGAAGGCTGAAGGGTACAATGATCGAAATGTTGTTACAACAACAAGGAAGATGGGGGCATTAATCTGAATGTAAATAATGATAACTTCTCTTCACACAATTTCAGACAGAATACGATCAGGTCATAACAACAACAAAAATGAGGATATTTGACTGATTGTAAATAACTTTTGCAGATACAACTATTGCAACTTTTAATTGCAGATACAACTATAGTAATGCAGTTGAACAATGCTGGTGTCAGAAACTTTCGAATAGCACTTGCAGTAATAGTATTAGGTTGATGCAAAAATAATGACGTGATAATGTCATTTTTGACGTATTTTTAATGTCAAAAAATGACATTATTACATCATTACTTTTGCACCAACCTAATACTTGCTTGATAATACTCGCTTGAAAAGTAACCACAGAATAGTAATCTGTATAGTGATCACTTAGACGCCACACTAATTCCCATAAATACATTTCCTTTACCATCATGTGATCTACTTATTCAAAATGGGATCACCTGCATTTGCTCTCTGGTGATCTGAGTTCAAACTCCAGTGTCAGCAGCAACAGTTTATTCCTATATAACAATAATGATCACTCCTCATCCCAGAAATTCAGACAGACGGCCATCAGGTGATAATAACAACAAAGATGAGGATATTAGTCTGAATGTAAATAATGATAACTCCTCATCCCAGAAAATTAGTTTCATATTTATGAGAATTATTGGAGTAAATGTATTGCTGTCCAAAATCTTTGGGTGAAAAAAAAAAACTAAACAAAACCTTCATCACATTCAGTAAAGACCGAATATTTTTCTCATGGTTTTTCACATACCAATCCAATTCATTGCTGCCTTTCCATTCCTTGGCGCTGCTCAACCAAAAATTAATAGTCAAACTCTTCTTTCTTTTTTCTTCTTCTAACATACTTCCAACCTACCCCATTATTTAGAAGGGGTTGGCGATTGCTATTTTATCAGCGCATAAATATTTCATAAAAACACAAAGACTTATAAAAAGAAAAAGAAAAAAGGAAATGAATATAATTCAACCTTGACAAAAAATACACACCCAAAAAATGAAAATAGTCTGCAGAAATTTAACTAAATCCGAACAATGACACTGCAAGTTTCTCAAACAACATTTCAAATATTTATGATATGATCCAAAGAAAAAATGTTTAATAAAGATGTTTATACAAGAATATCCAAAAAAAAATAAAAAAACAAAGAGAATTTTTTTTGTTAAAAGAAGAATTTCTTGGTTAATTTTTTTTTTTTTTGTTTTGCTTCTTTCTTTTTTCTCATAATAAAGTCAGCAGCTTTTGATTATAAAAAGCTCAAAAGAAAAGTATAAAGAGTCTAAAAATAAAACAACTTTGAATCATGGAATCAAAAGTTTGTATTTTACTCTGACAGACAGGGTTGCAGAAATATGCTTAACCCTATAGAATTCAACCTGATCAAACCCACCCCATAAATATCGGCTCTTGAAGACTCACTGTCTTTGGTCAAAGTCTCACTGTGTTATTTGCAATGATGTCATCATATATTATCACAGTGTATACATGCAGCAAGTCACAACAGGTTGAACATCAAGAGCCAATATTTACAGGGCAGGTTGAATGCCAAAGGGCTGAATTGCTGTACACAGATCAAAACTCACTAATGTAACAGTCACTAGACTGGCAGCTTTGATGGTTCAAATTGGTGATTTGAATCTGAGAGTCATTAATTTGTAATATGTACAAGACATTTTTGGCATAGCAAAGAGCTCATCCAAACAATTACCATGAAAGTATTTACAGAAAAGGCACAGAGAGGCAACCTTACAGCAGTGAGAAAATGACTGAAACCGAGCCACCAGATCAGGACCAATAATATTGCTGATTCTTCTTTGGATTTTATTAAGGAGCTCAATTAGCAGGGACACCGAACCATATGTGGCAGCAGTATTCTATGCATGGATGAATGGTAGACTCATAGATATGTTAGATGCTGGAGAGAAAAATTGCAGTATAAACTGCAGGTGAGTTCTGTGTCATTTTCTTTTTTATTAATAATGCTTCCATTATTTTTTTATTTATTTTTGTTTATTAATAATATTATTTAATTAAAAACAGAAAAATAATGGAAACATTAAAAAAAAGAAAAAGCCAAGACTCAATAATATCAAGTATGAACATGGCCACAATGTGCTGATCATGTTTGGAAAATAAAACATTCCTGTATGCATACATTAAAATAGTCATACATTCAGTTAAAAATAAAAATAAAATTATCCTTGATAATGGGTAAATATATAGTCAAAAGCACTTGGACATACAGAACATTTAGACAGTTTCTACATAATTTATGTCCAGAAAAGAAAAAAATTATCAGAACACAAGAAAAATTAAATAAAAAACTTAACCGCAGTTGTTTTTAACAAAACTTATATATACCACCCTTACACTTACGTATCTTAAGATAGATTTAAACATATCTCTTCCTTTCCTCCCTAATTTCAATCATATTGGTCATCCTATTCTTCCCCTTCTCTCTATCACCTTATTAGAGTGGGGGTCTCATATAATAGATAAGGGTATCATGTGACCCTTGCACCAGACATGACTCCATGTTTTGCAGTTAGTAAACTAGAAATTTTAAGCTAAACACTTTCTTCAATCCAAGAGACAGATTGTTCACTTTCTGCTGTTAATTAAAGCAGACTAATATGATACATATATATTATACACTAGTCACAGATTGAACTCACTACTGCATTTAACCAAAACTGATCCACTAGGTCATATGACCCATAAGACAATTTGGTGATTGAAACTTGAAGCCTTAAACCTAATGTCACTTATCTGCTTCTTCAACTGAATCAAAGGATATTTAGTCATTCACCCCAAGTAAGACACTAATGCCAGAGGGACGCAGGTGCTTACACGGAGTGAAAGAGAATGAAAAGACTTTAGTAAGGAGATGTGAGGAAAAGGACAGGGTTCAGGAAAGCAGCAGATGGTGACTGATTTTTTTAGATTGTAGGTGGCTGGGAAGAAAGAAATCGGCAATGGATTCCACTTGCAAGTTCAAGAAAAGAAACTCTTAGAATAGAACAGCCAGTTACATCTAACTATTCCAAAAGCAAAATGATGAGACCTAATTACCAATCAAGTAGTATGCTTAAATTCATGTGGCCAAGGCTATTAGGGAAAAAATCTCATCAGAACAGTGCTATGAAAATATTTGTAAAAAGTACAAAGGGAAGCTACATCACATCAGTGAGAAAGTGATTGAAATCAAGATGCCAGGTCAAGACCAATAACATTACAGTACCTTTGAAATTTTTCAACAACCTCAAGATATACAGTAGGAGCACCAGACCAGATATGACAACAGAATTCACTGCACTAACTTTACACTACAGGCAATGAGATGTGTGTGTGTATATATATATATATATATATCAGATTAATAGCGGGTCACTGAATGACAAAATGGGAAAAATCCTATATTATATGCTTTGTCCTTCAAAATATAATCCTTCCTTAAAAATACTTCAAAAGCAATAAGAGATTTGATAGAAAATTAAGAAATATTAGAAAATACACAAAAATAAATAAAAATACATTTTCAAATTCCCTCAAGTTCACTTTCATCAAGTCTAAAAATAAACTTGTAAACACACAGACTTGATGTTGCCTCACAGCATTGCAGTAGTAAGTCGACAATGTGAACTCAACAACCAATAGAAATATAATAAAATTAAATATTGGCTTTTGTTTGGAGTTTATCTCCAGCCTATATAAGAATGGACCTAAAGCCACTCAGGCAGTACTCGCAGCAAGCACACAAAGTGCAATCACTTACTCGCATGATGACAAAGAAAATCTCCTCATTTGGGCACTCATGCCATACAGAAAGATCAACCCAAGCAAGATAAAATACTTGCCCAAATACCAACTATGCAACTTTCTTAGTGAGTTACTTCTATCTATAAATATATACATGTACACACACACACATATATATATTCACACCTACATATATTATGCATACATTGACACATCCATACATATGCAGATATTTGTTTTCCCAAACTTCAATTTCTCTAGACTTTTTACAGACTTTCTTTAACACTTTTCTCTTTCCCTTATCATCATTCTTGTTATTAAATTGTATTCTAATTTGTTTGATGATGTCTTAATCCTCATTTTGAGCATACAAAGTTTTGTTGGCTCTTTCTTTCTCTTGCCTTCTGTTTACCTAAACATCACTTTCCCTTTTCTTCTAAAGGGATTAGCAGTAAACTCCTTCAGTCTACCATAAAAACAAGGCCAACCCCAATCAGCAGCAACTGGTGCAACAAATGTAAGAACTAAAACAGGATTTTACAGAACAGTCTATTAAAAATGTCACAAGAAATACATAGGTGAAACATTGAGGAATTTAAATAAAAGATTATATGTCAACTAGCATCATGGCCCAGCATTGCCCGTGCTTGATTCAAAAATGATACGACTCACTTGACTTAAAATATTTTTGCCCTTCCTTGCCTTTAAAGGAGTGCCCTTTGCCGTGCTGATGTTGCTACATGCCTTACTTCTTGCCTATCTCACACTGCAAATTTTTTCTAAGCTCTATACTAAACATTAAATCTGTTACGAAAAAAGAACTAAACAAAATGAACACAAAACGATCAGCTTTAAAAAAGGACTCGTAACTGGAAAAACCAAATGAAAAAAGAATGTTAACAACAAATACTCTTTCACACCCAACCCAGTTCTGCGAAATCAGAATCAACATTGAGTTTAAGCAAGCGAATGAGCCAATTGGAGTAAAGTGCCATGAAGATTTAAATTTTTCCCACTTGTGACAAATGCAGCTATCGATTTTTTGCATGCTAGTTAACATTCGTGTCAGTCAGCTGTTGGCTCTCACGCTGGCCAATAGAATCTTCCTGCCTATTCGTGGCAGCCAGGTATAGGCTCTCGCTCTGGCCAGTAGAAAATGGCTGCAAACTACATGAAAACTGCTGTAGAAGCATGAAAATATCGATTATTTCCACTATCAATGGGATTTGAGAAATGCAAAGTCGGTCTTGGCCTTCCCGCTAACCTGAAGCATGTGCATGTAAATTTTGGTGCAAATCCATTGAAAATTGCAGCTGTGCATTCATTACATACACACACACATCCTGCCTTTTATAGATAGAGATAAAAGAGATCCTTTAAAAAACAATACACTCAGCACCTCAGTTGTTCATCATAATAGTCTGACCATAATTTAAACTTAAGGAATGCAGTTTTAATTAAATGGATAAACTATTTTGCAAATAGACACTAAGGCAATTTTTCCTGTAAATATAGCTTTTTAGAACTAAAAATATATTACATTTAAGATTGTCAGCACAGTGGTTGTGTGGAAATGTGTAGGCAGGACTTGAAGAACATGGATTCTGTTGTCTGTAATTGTTATCTTCAGTGGGTGCACCTGAAATGTATTCCCAAGAGAATCATTCCCAAGGGCAAGTTTTGGATTTGCAGAGACTGTTATGCCTGAAGGAAGCTTAAAATATTCAAAGACTTTGATATTTCTTTTAATAATTGATGCTGAATAAATGATTTTAACTTGTGCTTTAACAATTAATGTTGGAAAATATTTTAAATTGTCTTAACAATTGATGGCAAAAATAAATAAACTTCTGTGTTAAATCTGTATGCTGTCATTTTTAACATTAATTGCCTTCACAATAATAAAAATATTTGCAGGCAAAATAGCCAGAGACCCAGTAAAATAAGCTTAAAAGTGTATTTGTCTATTTCTAGCCTCTTCCTTAATTAAAACAGAAAGTAATTTATTATTATTTATGGTGAAAATGTATTGAAAGTGCACTAACTTCTGAGTTTTCTACAGTAAACTTACACCCTGGATCATACATCATATCTCCTTTCCTAACAATACTATTACTCTTACAATGTGGAATATTTACAAAACAAAAAAAAAGAACCATATGTCCTCAAGGACTCATGGCACAGTGGATAAAGGCGTTAGTTAGATCCAGTGACAGGACCCAAAGAGTGTTCAATACCCAGTTAAGGCAGTGGAGAAACTTTCAGAAGGAAATTAACAGGAGATAACTGACATCCATTAAACAGGGCACGTGGAACTAGAACAGTCTACCCCAGTGAGTGAAATAAAGGGTTCAGTTCGACATTCCAACCACCTGAAGAAGGCCGAAGTGTACAACAGCTGAAACATTGTAATAAATATAGCAACAAAGATGAGGACAATAGTCCAAATAATGTACATAATACCTCATCTCAGAAATATAGACAGATACTAAAAAAAAGAATAGCAATAAAAAAAATTGGTAGAAAGATGAATGAAGTAAGTTTAATTTAATTTATTCCATTCCCTTCCACAATATACATAAGACTCCACTGATACATTTTTTTTAAATGCAATTCACCCCAAACAAGGCAGGAGTGCCACTAGTATGCAAAGGGTTACAGAAGACTGGGAACGAGAGTAAAGAGGCATGTTTGGGAAAAGGATACAGAGGAGGACAGGGAACAAGCTCAGGGTATCAGATGTTGATTGACATTACACTTGAATATTTGAAGATTATAGTCATCAGGGAAACATGTAAATGGAAGGGAGTTCCACAGACAGGAAGTGTGAGAGAAGAAGCTGTTTGAGTAGAAGAGACAGTTAAATTTAACTATTTTGACAGTGAAAGGATGGGACCTAGATGCCAGCATGGTAGTTTGCTTAAATTCATATATTCTGGGAACCAGTAAAAGTAGCTCATCAGAAAAGTTGCTGTGAAAATACTTGTAGAAGAGACAGAGGGAGGCCATGGCACATCTGTGGGATAGCGATTGTAGATAAGATGTCAGATCAGGACCTATCATCTTGCATATTATTAGGTTGGTGTAAAAATAATGACGTAATAATGTCGTTTTTGATGTTAAAAAATACTTCAGAAAACGACATTATTACGTCATTATTTTTGCACCAACCTACTAGTTTCTGGATTCTGTCGAGGACCTCAAGACATACAGCAGGAGCACCATACAATATATGACAGCAATATTCCATACAAGGACGGATGGTTGATTTATAGATTTGAAGGATGGACTCAGAGGAGGGAAAATTTCTGGCACGATACACAGAGAACCAACTTTCCTTGCAGTAGATGAAGCTATTGATTCAATGTATTCCACCTCATGTCAATGGACAGCATGAGACCAAGCAGGCATAACATGGCACCCTCGAGAAGTTGGGAATCAGCCATTTCAATAGGAGGCAAGGAGGATTCTCTGTGGTGAATAAAAGAGAGCAGTTTTGTTTTGGAGGTATTAAAGTTTATAAGCCATTTTCTGCACCAGTCAAACACAGATTGGAGGTCCTTCATTATTAGTCTGAAAAAGTTCTTTCAAAGGATGAAATGTATAACAGGATGATTTTTTCAAGATTTTTATTTGATTACACAATACATTATAGGAGTATTATCCTCATCTTTGTTGTTGTTATCATTTTGTGCCCTCCAGCCTTCATCAGGTGTATATCAATTCAGGTAACCTACATAAATTCCAAACTGAATAATTTATTTAATCTACAAGGTTAGACTGTTCTCATTCTATTGCCCATGTCTACAGACACATCATCTAGTTCTTATTTTTAATGCTGCTCAGTTATTGTTCACCCTGTTTTCACTGAGTCCAAGTACACACTACTAGGCCCAGGGATTGAACTCACAATTACTATGCCAGCCAAATCCCAACTCAACACTTTAATACACTACACTATTGTTCAATCTGTGGATTAGGCAGTGAGTACTTGAAATCAGTGGAAATGGAGCAAGCAATAACTTGTCATCAGCTTTATCTTGTATCCAAGAATTTAATTTCATCTTTGTTGATTGCTTCCTTTATGATGATGGCATTGATGACTAAAATCGCTGACAATGTGCAGGTTCAGGGCTAAAAGCTTGCAGTTTCACCAGAACCTGCTCCAGTCATCCATTCCCTACTGCTGTTTGGCTTTGCATTGATTGGAGTTGAAAGAAAATCTGAGAAGAAAGTGCCAATGGCATGAATTTGTTTATGGTGGACATCAACTTGGCAGGAAGTGAGGTACACACTTGATTTCATGACCTTCTTCTGCAGCACATATAGAATGAGACTTGTAGAATCTAGTTATGAAAATGCAATGGACTGCCACTAACTACGTTATAATTTTGAGTGGCACATTCTGTAGCATGTCTGTCATAGCCATTTTCATCTGCTAGTTCAACCATTGAG
This sequence comes from Acanthosepion lycidas, assembly GCA_963932145.1. NCBI lineage: Eukaryota > Metazoa > Mollusca > Cephalopoda > Sepiida > Sepiidae > Acanthosepion > Acanthosepion lycidas. Next base: position 19,491,441 of record OZ010604.1, read on the forward strand.
ATCTGTTGTAATCGTCATCTGCTTATTCCACCGTTAGGGTTTTTGTGGTTGATCGTACTTAGCCTGGGTCCCTGTTTTCAAACTGGTCGCCAAGGATGACTCTACCAGGTGTTTAAAACTCCTGACGATATCCAGGAGAGTTACTCATTGCACCTTGTCCTAACATTTTCTGCTGGCATGAAATGGTAAGATTATATCAAATCAATTGCTAGGTCAGCTGCTACGAAGTTGGTTCTCTGTGTTGTGCTAAACAATTTTTCTTACCAGAATCTATCTTAAATATTTACAAGTCTACCATTCTTCTATGCTTTGAATATTGCTGCCACATACGGTCTGGTGATCCTGCTATATATTTAAAGAAGAATCTGCAGTGTCATTGCCATCTCAGCTTCATTTACTTGCCCACTCTTCTAACATAACTGATTCTAAGACAGTTGCATACTGGACATTTGTGTACCAGACAATTGCATTCCTGAACATTTGAGTCCCTCAATAAATGTGTCCCTAAATAATTGTGTACCTCTGATTTGAAGCTTTTAAAGGCAATTAACATAAATTTTGAAATAGGTGCCATGCATGATACACATTTAGGCGATCATGTATCTTTCGATACATGACCGATGAGGCAGATTTTTTCTCGCAGTAGGTTGCCATTTCTTTCTGCAGTAGACCAGTTGCCATCCAAGGTTATAGAACTTGGTCTGTCCTGCTATTTACCCATAGCTGGGGGGAGAAGAAGAGGATTCATATCTTTCCTAAGGGTATTAGCATGTAAGTGAATGTAATGGATTTGACTGAAATTCAAATTTAGCTCTCCGATTACTCCACCATGCCTCCATTGAAATAAGTAGTAATCATAAATTTTTAAAAATGGAATAAAATAAAAAAAAATTAAAAGTTTATTTTTGTTTAAAATGCAATGACAGATTAACAGTGTTTCAAGATCACTCTGCACATTGCCAGTATGTTTTTGTTTCATCGGCATTTTTACTTATGATAATGGTAACTGTAATTTTCCTTGTTCACAAATATTTTTCCACCAGTGTTTGATTTTTCTGAACTTAGTCATGGGTTCCAAATGAAAATATAATCTATAAAATCCAGAATCTGTTAGATGTTTGTGGTACACACCAATGGAGTGAACTGAAACTGCTAACTTGATTTTCTCTTGCTTTAAAAAAGAAATTTCTCTCTCTTTTTTATTTATGGTAACTACCTTTCTGCTTGTTTAAAATAATTAAAGGTATTGGTGTGCAAATTTCTATATTAAACAACTCTTTAAAAAAAATGATAACTTCAAAAATTTTCAGATGTACGTAATTATCCAGGGATGCATTTATCTAGGTACACAACTGTTTGTCCACCAAAATAACTGCCCTGTGCCTTTTTCTATGAATACTTTCATGGCAATTGTTCTGATGAACTTTCCTCTATGGGACCTAGACTTTATGAATTTAAACGCAGTACTAGATTGGCAGATAGGTCTCATCATTTTATAATTGAAATTGCTAGATGTAAGCATAAGAACTATGCTAACATTTTCTTTTCTTGCATTTCTAGCTTTAAGAACTTTCTTCTTGCTTTCCATCAAGTTTGATTTTTGAAATATTTAAAAGCAATGTCAATCCTTATCATCTGTCTTTTTTAATTTCTGTTCTTTTCTTGTGCTTACTCCTTAATAATGTTTTCTCATATTCTTTCACAGTAAATCCCTGTGTGTTAGTGGCTTTCTTACCTTGCTTGGAGTGAAATGATTAAAAAAAATGAAAAAAGTAATCATTTTTTTTCTTCAGTAATGCAGAAGAGGCAACACGCTTTTGGGTGGGAGGTGTGTGGTGGGGTAACTGCTTGCTTCTAAGCTTCTTTCAATGTATCCTGTCATATAAATAAAATTTAAAAAAAACTTAATCTCTTAAAGAACTGATCCAATGTCAGATTCACCATCTTTCAGACGGCCTACTAGAAGATGAAGAGATGCAAGCTGGCAATGCTGACAGCTAAATTGTTGGCAGATGTTTTCAGGAGTGCGTATGTGTATGTGTGTGCGTGTGTGTGGTGGTGGTGGTGGTGGTGGTGGTGGGGGTAAATGACCGATATTCTCCTCACCAAGTTTACTAACTTCTGGCAAAAGCAACAAGGAAGTGATGAACCAATCATATAAAGACAAAAGATACCTATCTCCGCTTGTAAAAAAGGAAAAAAATAAACAAAAAATAAACAAAAAAAAAAAAACAGTGAAGTGGAATCTGGCAGCTAAATTAGTGAGATAGTCTGGCTTCGTGCACTTTAATGTCTACACTACTGATTCAAATATCATAGACTCCTAGAAGAAAAGGGATGTCTCCTCCCCAACTATGGGTTAAATAGAAAACTGGAAAAAAATCATTATTTTCAAAATTGTTATTGCAAATATTCTTACAATCCAAAATATGTTTGCTTGAAACTATGTATTGGTTTTAAATATCCCCAAAAGCTATTTAAACTATTTACATTGTTCAGACTATTCTCTTCATCTTTAATATCATATTTGCAATGTTTCGGCTGTTGTATGCTCCGGCCTTCTTCAGGTGATATACATTGGAATTTTGAACCAAACCCTTTATTTCATCCAACGTGGTAGATTGTTCTGGTTCCATCCATTTTCTGGATATCTCAGTTTCAATTATTTCCCTTTAGTAACTCAATTCTCCAAGTTTTTTGTTCACCTCTGCCTACGGCCAGGTATTGAACTCACAACTCTTTGGGTCAAGTCACTCAATTACTTCAACCAATGCTTTTATCCACTGGGCCTGGACTATGGCACATGGAACTAGAACAATCTACCCTGGTGGACAAATTAAAGGGTGCAGTTCAAAACTCCAACATATATCATCTGAAGAAGGCCAGTGTGCACAATGGCTAAAGCATTAGGAATACGACAATAAAGATGAGGACAAGAGTCCAAACAATGTAAATAGTTACAATGCCTCATCTCAGAAATAGAGACAGAAATCCCCCAAAGCATTGAGAAGCCATAAAACAAACTTGACTAATATTCTATGTACAAATGTAATTTAGTGGCAAATGAACAAATCAATTATGAACAATGAATAGTTAACTTTCTAAACTGATGCAAAATTGGATCCCTACCAAAATAATAATTAAGTAGCAATTTTTTTTTACCATGTAAAAATACAATACAAGGAGCAAGAGCCACTCAAAGTAAAGGGTTATTGAATGAGGTGGTTATATGAACATAAGAGGAGGAAATAAGTGCCTATTTCAAAAACATATAGGACAGATAAGAGCTGACTCTTGATGAAGTGGTTAAGATTGTAGTGATTGGGGAAGCATCATCTCAGGAGTCTGTTCCACAATGTAGCAGTTTTGGGGAAAAAGCTGTCTGAGTGGAACTTTCTCCTTACCAATGGAATACAAAGGGGATGAGAATGATTTGACCCTGTGGACGTGGCAAGGCAGGACCTAGTTGTAAAGGGTTGAACTGGTGAAACTAAAGAATGTAACTCATCAGGACATTTGCCGTGAAAATGGTGATAAAACAGTGATAGGTTTGTGATGCTTCATTTCATAAGTTTGAAAATAGTTATTCACCCCCATAAACTTTTTTGAGCCCTGTCAAGGCTAGAAAGTGAGGGTTGGGCAGCTCCAGTCCACGTATGGCAACAGTATACCATTTTGGAGTTTGATCCAACTCTTGTAAAGAGAGAGCATGGCAGATGGAGTTACTGGCATTGCACAAAGAACCAACCCTTTTTTGCAGCATCTTCAGCAATGGTTTGTATATATGAGTTCCACTTGAGGTCTAGGGTGAACTCAAGTCCCAAGAGACATTCAAGGCAAGGTGTCTTATTGAGAATAAAACCGTTCATCCTCACAGGAGAAAATTCAGGGCCTGCTCAGTGAGGATGAAACATTACCAGTTTTGATTGGTTTGGTTTATTTTGTTTTATGGCATATCAACACCTCTGTAGAGTTTGGTAGTGGCAAACAACAATGTAATATAAGTTGAGTCTTACTGAGCAAGTGTAGAATTTGGTAATAGCAACAAACAGTACTTGACTGTAATGAAAGTTGAGTCTGACTTGCAGAACTTTTCTGCTGGGCAAATTGGTAAGTGGTTTATATAACCTTAATGGGTTATTTAATGATGACAAGATTTTTAGGATAGGTTTGTATGTATAGAATATGTATTCTTTGTAAGAAATCAGTTTGTAGATCAGGTTTCATTGATGTATTTTTGTAAAGAGGATTGTTATTCAGAGTCAAATGTACTGCTGGTAATTTTCTATTTTTTCTTTCAAAAATGTATTGCTGGTATTTTTACTATAAAAATCTATTCTTATACTTTCATAGTGTTTTGACTCAAGTTTGAGAGTTAAGTATTTGCCCATAGCTGTGACCTTAACAGGTACTACTACCCTGGGTTAGGATGTCCTGAGACCAACAGTAATTACAAGTTGGTTCTATACTCCTCGAAACATCATATTGTCATACCTAGGACAAATTACTAGCTTGGTTTTCAAGCTATTGAATGATACAAGTCAAAATATATATTCTTTATCAAAGATGAAACTAGAATAAAATGTTTTCAACATAGCTAACCTATTAATGCTCACCATCCTAAAAAAAATGGCACAGTAGTCATAAATGAGTTAGAGGGAGAAACCTATTATTTTTTCTTGACTTTAAACAATGTGATAATGACACTGAAATACAAAGGGTTACTGAGAGAGAGAACGAATGAGAAGACTTGTGAGGAGAAAGAAAAATAATAGAACAGGCTTTAGGAAGCACATCCAGAACATGGGTGGATTCTTCAATGATCTGTGTTAGATTGTGGGTGATGGAGAAGTCTCTGCAGTATCTGCCTTCTTCATCAGTTTTGTTCAAGAGGACTAACCACACTTTGCAGTGAATATTGAAGTCACCACAAGTATGAAAGTTAGCTGAGGGAAATTAAAATGAAATTAAAATGAACATTAAAATCCCATCGTTCTGAGGATGACACAGAGTTAAAATGAAGATGGTACTGTGGATAAGTGCCACACAGAAGCACATATATGGGAAATCAGGGTCCTCTTTTTGGGGGTCACTGACACTGGGAAACCTGTCATTAATTATTGTGGCCTGGTTAGGGCCAGAAATAAAGACACAAAGAGAGTTAAATGTATTAACAGAATCAGTAATACAAACATATACAAACGTGTTATAGCAAGAATGTTCAGTCCTACTGTCAGAGCTGACTGCTGGAAACTTCCTTCTCTCAAAACAGCAGTACCTGTTCCTATTTATAACTGGTAGAGTCTATGTGTGTATGGGTAAATTACTATAACATTAATGTAGATAGCAATTCCATGGAATTTTTGTCTGTCTTGCTTAGTTATTAGGGGGTGAGTAGTCCAGGATTGCAAACTCCTGCAGTGGGATAAAATTATCAAGACCAATTTCAGACAGGAATAGGAGGTCAGGCCTGGAATCAGTGAGATGATGTTCCACCTCTGGAAAGTTGGAATATACAGTTTAGGAGATTTGCAAGATTGGGTTTGATAATTTTGTTTGATTTAGAAAATATTACATCTTAGCTATTTAAACAGTAAAAGACCCTAGTAGCCAATTTAATTGTGCACTTACATTCATGAGGATACCAAAGAGGAGCGCTCATTAGAACAATGGCCATGAAAATATCCATAAAAAAGACAAGGGGAATCAACTTCATGGCAGTTGGAAAATGGCTGAAGTAACTGAGGTTATGATGCCAGATCAAGACCAATAACATTACAGATCCTTCTTTGGATTTTGTCAAGAATCTCAAGATATACAGCTGGAGCACCAGACTAGATATGGCAGCCATATTTCATGCATGGATAAATGGTAGAATTATAAATATACAAGATGGATTCTGACCAGAAAAATTTTCTGACATGACACAGCGAACAAACATTCTTAGCAGCAGACGTAACAAATGATTCAATACAATCGCCTCACTTCATGTTAGAAGAAAAAATGAGAGCAAGAAGGCGGAATGAGTTGCTCTCCTGGAGGTTAGCATCAGCCTGGAGGTTAGCATCAGCCATGTTAATGGAGGGTAGGAAATGGTTGTCTATGATGATTTAAGGATAGCAGTTTTATTTTGGAGGCATCAAAATTTACAAGTCATTTCTAACTGATTGGAAGTTGTTTTTTTGTTTTTTTTTCAAGATCTATTATCTTGATTTCCTTGTTAATTTTTCTTTTAAAGCAAAACATAAATTCAAGCATAATGTCAGTTTGTTTTGAAGTAAATTAACTCTTACATTTCTCTGAAGAAACCAGCCCATTTGTGCATGCATTAAAATTCCTGTATATTAACATCTTCTGGCGGCAAGGAAGGCTGCAAAGAAATTTTTGCCTTGCAGTTACAGATAAACTCTCTTTCTGTTCTTCTACGAAAAGAAAAACTTCTGTCACATGAAAGCAATAATTTTTGTAACTTCTCTTTTATATTTCTTTCTTCATCTATTTGTACTTTCATTTCATTTCTTTTTTCTGTTGTTATTACAACTGTCACCATAAACATTTCTCTAATCAGAAATATTAAAAGTATTATTTTTCTTTCTGCTTCAGTCATATAATTACTACTGACAGTCGGTAAACAGTATTTTCAAATTTTTTCTTTTTTTTGTACAAATAACATCCAAGCAATGTTTCCTGTTTCTTTTTTCTACCCTCTTTTTTCTACTAATTTTCTCCTGGCCAATGCAAATTAGAATACTTTCCTTCACCCTCTGGGTTTGTTTGTTTTGCTACCTAATAGTAACAGTAATAACAAAATTAGCTGTTTGCATATACAGAAAGCATTCTCGGTATTCATCGACCAAATGGTTAGTGTTATCGTCAGTTGAAATTTATAAAATCTTATTTCTTAAAAGAGTTTTTTAGGAAAATAGGCTTCTCAAGTCTGCTAACTCTTATACCTCTTTCTAGTACTGACCAGAGTTTTTTTCCTAACCATTAAGGTCATGTGGAAAGACAACATCTTGATTATATAATTATTTTGCCTTCTAGTAACATGGGCTATCCATTGTTGCTGCTGTTGGAAGTGTTGAATTTTTTTTATAATGATTTCACCCCAAGCAAGGCAATAAAGCCACTGAGATGCAAGAAGTTACTGGGTGTGAGAGAATATGAGAAAGGCAAAATATTATTAAGGAGAGGGAACAATAAAAAACAGGAATTAAAAATGTAGAAGATAACATTACATTTTTGAAGATCAAAGTTGACTGAAAAGCAAAAACCTAGAAGAGAATTCCACAAGTGAGAAGTACCAAAGAAGAAACTATTAGCATAGAACTTATGATTACATTTAATTATGTCAACAGTGAAATTATGAGACCTATCTGCCAATATGTGCTTAAATTCATAAAGTTTAGGTACCAATGATGTGGTTTTTGTTATTTGGTAAAGCTCTTTGTAATTTCATGGTGTTAGTCTATAAGGTCTGATGAAGGATTGTCTTTAAAATCTAAAGAATTCATTTTTTGAAGCAACTAAAGTCTAATCAGGGATGTTCAAAGACAGGACCTTTCTACTCATACAGTTTCAAATCCATTGACACTCTTTCTGGCATGTTGGCCAGTAGCATCAATTCAAAATCTTTCAAAAACTTATTTATGTAAATAATGACTGAAAATTTACTCAGGAACTTGTTTAGCATTCATAATCTTTACTAACAATTGCTATGGCCATCTGTCAATACTAACAATGGATAGAGCAACTAGTTTTTGTCTCTATAACATATGAAAAAGTGAATATTCATTGGCCCATTTTTTTTATCTTTTGTGATAATACAACTATATTCAAAATAATTGGCAATGTGACAAAGCACAGGGAGAATTTGATTCATGCCTATTATTTCCAAATGAATTTATAATTCATTTGGAAATAATAGGCATGAATCAATAAAAGCAATTTCAACCAGAATTTGAAATTGTTTTTTCTAATTTCAGTCAATGAACTGATAGCATACACAGCTTCATAATTCCACTGATTTATATGCCATTTTGTCATTGATTGATGATTGTCAAGAATACAGCTTATCATAAAACTTGTTTGTTAACAATGGCTAAACCAGATATGGAATTGGTGAATGATTTCCATTTCTAAAAACAAAACAGCTTCTTTCCCACAACTTCTGGAAAAATTTCAGACTTGTACTTCATTTGATGCAGAGTTTGTAGCATATTACTGTTCCGTTCCAATCATGTCTAACTTTTGTTTTTTTTTAACCATCATAGTTATTACTTTTCAATAAAATCTCCTGGTAGATAAATCTGGAGATATTATTTAAGTCTGAAACTGTATCAGTTATATTTTTTGTATGACTAACTGAGGATTTTTATCAATACAATTAACTTTACAATCACATGCCTGAAAGAATTCTGCCTTTTATGCATATTCTTTTTAAACACTTCATCTCAAGCAAAGTGATCATGTCACTAGGACGCAGGGGGTTACAGGGAGTGAAAAAGAATGAGAAGACTTTAGAGAGGACAAGTCAGGAAAAACACAATGCAACAGGTACCAGGAAGACAGAAGATGGCAATTTACACTGCATTTAAATTTTCAAAGATTGTAGATGACAGGAAAACAAGAAAGCAGAAAAGAGATCCACAGGCAAGAAGTACAAGGAAAGAAACTATTAGAATAGAACAGCCAGTTGCATCTAGCTAGTTAAACAGTAAAACAGTGAGACCTAGTTGCCAATCTAGTAATACATTTAGATTCATGCAGTCAAGGCACTAAGGAGAACAGCTCTTAAGAAAAATTGCCATAAAAATATTTGTAAAAAAAAAACAGAGGGGGAAGCCACATCATGTCAGTGGGAAAGCGACTGAAGTTGCGATGATAGGTCAAGATCAGTTATAATTACAAAGACTTCTTTGAATTTTTCAAGCAAAAAATATCTAAAGAATGCTAACGTGAAATAAATGTAATAAAAATTAATTAACAGCATGATCTCCCCTACTTATTAATGTGATATTTCTTTTTCTTTAAAGTTTATAAGGCTTGATAGTAACTGATTGAGGTTTGTGATATGAATGTTGTAGAAGGTGGCAGGAATTGAAGGTTATGAGGATAAGAAGGCTAGATAACAATTGACCCTTGACTTAAACAGGTCAAAATTGCAGTGTTCAGAGAGGAATCCATGTGGGAGTTTCTTTCAAAAAACAGCAATTCTTGGGAGAAAATAGAACGGAACTTTCTCCTTACATTTGGAGGACAAAGGATTTGGATTGGTTGATTTTGTTGAGAATCATATCAACACCTATATGGGCTATTTAATGCCGAAATCTAAATATTTTGATTGGTTTGGTTGGTTGATTTTGTTTAGTGGCATATCAACATCTCCATGGATTAATTAATGCTGAAATCTAAATACTTTGAACACAATTTTATGGTTTTAACTACAGATAAAATGCATTCCTGGTCATTTTGCTATAGAATGTATTGTTGGTCATTCTACTATAAACAGATATTGCTGGTAATCTTTTATATAAAAATGTATTACTGGTATTTTTAATATAAAAATGTATTTTTATACTTTCAGAGAGTTTTGACTCCAGTTTGCCCATAGCTGGGACCCTAACAGATGCTACTACCCCATATCAAGGTGGACCTGGGAAGAACAACATTTAAGAGGTGGTTCCACACTCCTCAAAACCTCGAATTTCCTGATCAGAGGCCTTGCTACCAGATGTAGCTGAGAACAAAGACAATAAGAGTAATTCATCATTATAGTATCATGACAAAATATTCACTTATTTGTATAAAATAATGGTCGATAATACCATAACAATAGAATATCTCATTACTAATGCTAATAGCAATATTAGCTGATTCATTATCAGTAAACATTTGGCATTCATTGAAGAAAAAAAATCAAAAAAAAAAAAAAGTAATACGTCACACTGTCTCTTCAAGACAGTGTGATGTATTACTTTTTTCTTCACTTCTTGACCATTGGGCTGGGATCAGAAGAATAGATTGTAAATTTTAATACCTCCAAAATGAAATCGCTTTCTTTTAAATATCACCATTTTACCCTCCATTGGCATGGCTGTTGCTAACCTCCAAGAGAGCAACATTGTGCCTTCTTGCTTTCACACTTATTACTGACATGAAGTGGAAAGATTATGCTGAATCAATTGCTAGATCTGATTCTAGGAAAGTTGGTTCACTGTGTCGTGAAAGGCAATTTTTCTCATAAGAATCCATTTATAAATCTACCATTCATCAATTCATTGAATATTGCTGGTCTGGTGCTCTAGCTATACATCATGAAATTTTTGACCAAATCCAAAAAAGAGTCTGTAATGTTATTGGTCCTGATCTGGCATCTCAACACCTGTGACTTTCCCACTGGCTTTCCTTTATCTTTTTTATAAATATTTTCATGGCAGTTCTTCTAATGGGCCCTCCTCCTTGGTATCTTGACCACATGAATTTAAGTCTACTACTAGATTGGCAACAGATCTCATTGTTTTACTGCTGAAATAGCATAAGTTCTTTTGCAACAATTTTTTTTCTCAGACTTCTCACCCATGGAACTATCTTCTGATTTCTCACTTCCATTGCCACCTACAATCTACTAAAGTTTAAATGCAATGTCAATCAACATCTTCTGACTTCCTGAAACATGTTCTTTTATTGTACTTTTTCTTCACTAAAACCTTTTATTTCTCTTTCACTCTGAGTAACACCTGACACCTCAGTGACTTTATCATCTTGAACTCTGGGTGACATGATTGAAAAAAAAAATTTTTTCCTTCTTCATCAGTCAAAATTAATTTCCATTTTAAATCTTCTCCATTTGAAATGTATGAATTATTATGGGACAGAGGTAATAATATCTATTAATAAGTGCTGCCAATAATCAAAAGAAAACTAGGCAAATGTATCAACTATTATGGGACAGAGGTAGTAATATCTATTAGTAAGTGTTGCCAAAGAAAAATAAGCAAATGTTACAATTATTATACAATGGAGAAAGTATTTTTAAACATTTAATGTTGAGAAAATATAGACAATTGTATTCAACAATTTAAATTATATAAGAAACTTGCCATGAAATACAGACTAAGAAACTTTGTTATGTTACATGAATACAATGTTGTTTGTACTTAAGTCATGTTATTGCAACCATTTTAAAGTGACACTTATTATTAAGTTTTCATTCTATGTAAAACAACCCTATTGAAAGTACCAAAGAGTCTTTTTCAGAAATATCATGTCTAAAGTATGATGTTGGGTAAAACCAAAAAAGAAATTCTTTGTTTTTAATTAATTTTTCAATTTTTTTTTATTTTTCATTTTGGTATCACACCAACCCTAACCTATTTCTCACTCCCTAAGAACACCTGTCATAACCTATTCAGGAATGTCTTCACTGTGAATAGCCATAATTTTCCCCCACAGGACTTGTAGTTCTTACTAACACATAAATACCAGCCCCTCATTTGGAAACTGCTTTCTCAACTTGGTGTCATTACTTTTAGAAATTCCAAACGATCTATCAAGCCATCTTGATTGACGAAGATCTTTTTTCATTTTGCACCTGTTTTCATTCTTCTAATGTTACACAAAATCAATCTTTATACTATCCTTTCAAGCTTTTGTAAACTTATTTCTACAGAAAGTAATTAAAAGTGAAATTGGTTTGAAGAAGAATAACTTAAACATGAAAACCTGAAGAGATGCCAATTGGAAACTTATAATCACAAAGAGAAATATATTATCATCTTCTTGGTTGTTTTGGTTGCGCTATTTGGCCCATTGTACCCAGCTACTTTCTTCTCAAGGTCTGTCATAAGTGGTAAACTGAGAATTTCTTGATCTGAACTCTTTAACTAATCTACAAGTATCAGTTGTTCTCTTTGAATAAAAAGTTCAGTTCAAAATTCTCAGATGGTTAAAAGACTGGAGGGTACACTTGGCCAAAACCTTGTGCCTATGACAACTAAGATGAGGGCATTAGCCTGCATAATAATAATTCTTCATGTAAGAAATTCTGAGAAATTTAAATTGAATATATTACAAATTCTATTACCTAATACTCTTTCAAAAGGGTTTGTTATGAATAATCAAGAGTGATCTCCCCTTGTTTTGTTACTCTCCTCTTTGAGAGAGCTATTTCTGTTTACTAGGACTATAAAAGGACACTATATATGAACCTTGTATTTTCAGTTAAATAATGCTTTCTTAAAGCCTACACCTGTGTACTTTTGTCATTACAGATTTTCGTCCTAATGAATAATTCAAAACATTAATTTTCTGAATATGAGGCTATTTAAGCAGCAAAAACTGGTTCGATCCTGCTGAGTCATCTTCATTTAGAAATCTTGGAAATTTTATCCAGTCTTGAAAAGTGAATGATATTTTTGTTAGTGCAAAGTAAATACTGTAGACAATTTTTTTTAAGTAAGGCAATAAAGTCACTAAAACACAAGGGGATTACCAAGTGTGAAAGAATATGAGAAAAGGAAAAATATTATTAAGGAGCAAGAACAATAAAAGATAATGATTGACATTGCATTTAAATTTTTGAAAATCAAACTTGATGGAAAGCATGGAGCCAGAAGAGAGTTCCACGAGCAAGATGTGCAAGAAAAAAAAAAACCAACACAACGAATAAATTCAAATTTAACTAGCAATGGCAGAACTAACATTTTGCTTGGCAAAAATACTCACCAACAAAGTGCTAAAGGTTAAAGAGAAACAAACAGTGATTTTTTTGTTAAAACAAATTATGTTTGTATAGATTTGTGATTATGACTATACAAAATATTGTATAGCAGCCAAAGTCAACCGACAAGAGAAAAGAAAAAAAAGAGAAATGAAAAAGGAAGAAAGGAAAAAATACTGGAGGATATTTTTCTTAAATACAGACATAAGCTTATTCATTTAATATTCTTATAGACAAAAAGTGGCTGTCCAGGTAATGTTAATGATTATCAACACAAAAGGTGAAATTGGCAAGCCTAATTCTTACCTATTCTGTGGCATTCATGTTCACACAAACGTCATTGAAAAAGGCATGAATCAATCACTTCTCCCAGCTCCCATCTATGGGTTAAATAGCAGATAAACTGGACTTTTTTTCTTTTTGAATTGCAGCCAGTCTAGGAGAAGAAATGTTCTGTAAACCCCAAAGAAGACATCATGAAACCAACTTAATATCTTTCCCAGGAAGAGATGACAGTTAATTTATAGCAACAAAAAAAAGAAGGAAAATGTGAAGAACCATGATCATCTTTATCCTGAAGGGATATGCCATTAAGAAAAATACACAAAAAGCTAGAAAAAGACCATTGCCAAAAATGAAAATATAAAAATGAAAAAAAAAACCTCCAGTGAGTGCAGTCAAGTATGACAATTAGCAGGTAACATCACCAACAAATTTGGAAATTCTTTTCTTATCAGAATGACCAAAGTGAGTTTTCCGAGCTGCCATCCCTTTGAAATCACCACTAGACTCATCCAACTCTTTCCAAATCCTTTACACTGTCCTCAGATTGACACCCAAACACTATGAAATGTTTGTATTGAAGCTTTCAGTATGAATGCCAAGCAGTACAGCATGCCGTTGCCAAATTTCTGGCAGGACAAATTATGTCATGGTGCTCTTTTTCTAACAGACAGTGCCCAACTGACCCTACTATACTGTGAAGTCAACAAAATCAAAAGCAAACAATGAGCAAAATATTAATTTATCCATCGCACCCTATAGAGGCACTCTTCTGCCCAGACTGCATGCCCTCTATCCCCTTACTATCTTATCAACATCTTTTCTGCCTACATTTATATAAGTCACAAATTAAACTAAGCACAAATTACTATTAAAGGATGAAAACTTCTGCAGATTTTGATGTGATTCTGGGGTCTTTTCTTCTTGTCCAAATCCGTAAATTTAATTTGCTCATGCTAAGTCTCAAGAAAATATTAAAATTCAATATTTTTTATCCATAATGTTAAATATGGTAAAATTCTTTAACTTTTTAACAAGAAAAACCTCCAGTTGATGGTAAAAATTGGTGCAAAATATTGTTGATTTATTTAAGATGGAGGAATGATCTATTATGACATGTCTTTAATTTGTATTGAGATACATTGGATTTATTTTCAATTTTTCGAGTTGAATTGTTCATCTATATTGCATATTGTCCATTATTGTACATAATTAAGTTGCAATAAAATTTGTATTTTATTTGAATACTATCTTAGGAAAAATTGAGATGTAATGAAGTGCCTCCCTGCTCCATATCATAGATTCAATGGGTGGGGACAAAACCCTTGCACTGACTCCCAAGTACAATGCAAGTAAAACTTATTCAAGTATTGCTGTTACTTTTTTTAATCACACTGACAATCTATTTATTAGTATACATTGTAATGGGATTATATATGGATTATCCACATATATAAACTGCATGCCTACATATATTTTGTGTCATCCTTTTTACAAAGCATACACCTACACACAACACTCACTTGCTGAGATGTAGTAGAATGGGCCCCCTCCCTTATCATTGATTTAGGAGGGGCTGTATCATAGATTCAGAGGGGCCTTGCATCAACTCTGTCCTAATGGAACATGTAACATAGGAGAAGAAGAAGAAGCAACAGAAGGCGGGAGGATGATAACCTTGAAAAATGGATGATATGAATAATCCTACTAAATCTGTCTTCTTCCAAACCAGACAAGAAATAAGGAAATGTCCATATTAATAGAAATAAGGGTCCTAGACAAGAGTGAGAATAACAAAAAGGCAGTTACCTTTTAATTCATACCACCACCACTTCTTATCAAAACAAATTAAAAAGACATAATGTTGGGTGTAAGTGAACTTTAACTTGAAGTTTATAGTACAAAAGAAACCAGTGGCCAGGGAATGAAAGAAAGCAAAATTTATTTTGAAGGTATGCCTTGGAATTGGGGTGTCTGGTTGGGTTTTGATTATTCACTTAAGTTACTCAGAGGTGATAGATAAAAAGTACTTGCAACCTCTCGATTCATGAGTGCCCCCTGCTTAGACTCAACATAGTTGTAACTCCTCCAGCTACAAACTGGTGACCAACAATAACCTTGTCCAATAAAAATTGCAGCACTGTTTGCTACAAATTAAGCAGAGAGGCACAATTAATAAATAGGGGCTTGGATTATGATTTAACGAAATAACCTGTCACCCCCATGAGTGACTACACTATAGGTAGTAACTACCTATAAGTATCTGTAAGTCAACGGACTACGGAGACTAGCTGGGATCTGTTGCATACGACTCAGACTTACATGAGAACTACCGACCTTCCAATAGTAGCCCTCACTACTGGATTGACTTGCGATGACCTTGTGCATAACTCTTACCTTTATTCTTATTGTACTGGTTTTTACAATAAACCTTTACTTATTTTATCTACCGTGATGTTCAAGTATATATTCCTATTAGCACGGAATATAACAGATTGAGAAATCAAAGAGGAAAATTCGAATTCTAGTTGAGTTTATTATATTCACTGCAAATACCATTGGGAAACTAATGAATTCATGTCTTTTCCCCACCCAGCTATGAATAAATAGCCTTGTGTGGAAAACAGTCTAGGAGAAGAAAAAAATTGAATTCAAATCCTCCAGCTATTGATAAATAGCCTAACCAAACGCAATTGGCTATGTTTGTTGAGTATGGCTAGACCCCTAAAGGCATGGTCAGTCAGGGTGGGGTTCCTCCAAAGAGTGAAAAGGTCCTGGATCTGGATCTGTTCTAAGGAGCTTTCATTCTTGGTGCCTTTTTTTTGTTTTGAGACAGAGAGAATGCAACTGACAACATAAATCAACTGAAGTCATGTTTACAAAACACTTTTCTGGAGATTTTTTTATATCTTTTATTTTTAATGATTTCATCCCAAGCCACTAAGACACAAAGGAGTTACTGAGTGTGAGAGAATATGAGAAAAAGAACAGATTATTAAGGAGAGCAAACAGTAAAAAAAAAACAGGAATTAAGAAGATAGAAGATAACAATTCATTTAAAGTTTTGAAGATCAAAGTTGGCTAGGAAGCAAGAAGCCGAAAGAGAGTTTCACAAGTGAGAAGTGTGAGAGAAGAAACTGTTAGCAGAGAACTTACAGTTACAGCTAGCCATTTCAACTCTAAAATGATGAGACCTAACCGCCAATCAATTACTGCACTTAAATTCATAAAGTCAAAGTATCATAGAGGTGAGTTCATCAGAACAATCACCATGAAAATATTTATAGAAAAGGCACAGGGAAAAGAAGCTACATTACTGCAGTGGGAAAGTGATTGGAACCAAGATAGCAGGCCAGGACCAATAACATTGCAGATTTTTTTTTGTATTATTATCAAAAATACATAGCAGAAGCAGCATATCAAATAAGGCGGTAACATTCGACACATGGGCAAAGTGTAGATTTAGAAATGTCTCAGATAGATTCTGGCAAGCAAAGTGTTTAGCACAACACAGTGAACCAACTTTCCTAAGAGCAGACCAAGCAATTATAAAAACAAGTGAGCTATATTTAAGCATTCTGGAAACAAATACTGCATATAGACAGAAATTGTTTCAGTAAAAGAGAAAATGCCTTAATGTTTTTATCTTATGGAGAGGGTATTGTTAACTTTTCAAAATTATCATGATTTATCATGAAATAAGTTGCTCCTACTCATATATCTCGACATTCTTGACAAAATCCAAAAAAAAGAGTCTGTAATCTAATCAAACCTGACATGGCATCTCAACTTGAGTCACTTTCCATCACTGCAATAATGTGGCTTCCCTCTATTTTTTCTAGAAATATTTGCATGGCAATTGTTCAGATGAGATTTTCTCCTTGGTGCCTGAACTGCATGAATTTAAGCATGTTACTACATTGGCAACTAAGTCTTACCATTTTACTGTTGAACTAGCTAGATGTAACTCTAAGTTCTATTCTAATAGTTTCTTTATTCACATTTCTCACTCGTGTAACACTCTTGCAGTTTCTTGCTTCCCTGCCACCTACAATCTTCAAAAATTTAAATGCAATGCCAATCACCATCTTGTCTATGTGAAACCTGTTTTTTTATTGTCCTTTCTCCTCACTAAAGTCTTCTCTTTATTATCACCTTTGTTGGTTTCAATGTATAGGAATGACTTCAAAAACATCTTCCTCCCAAAAGTTATAGACAAAGCAGACAGTTGCATGCTGGGATTTCTTCCTAGACAATGAGATATTTAATTTCTCAGTCTCATCAGACTGAGTTATTTTCTTTCTTGTTGAAACCAGAATGCTGCAATCACTTGTCCATATCCTGTTTTTGTGTGTTAACACCATTCTTAGTTTGTGAATTTTTTGCCTTATTACTGTTGCTTTGCCTTGCATATATTGTTTACTCAATATTAATTTTGAGCTGTCCTTTTCTTTCTCTTGTTATAGTTTATTGCAAACTTTGTTGTTAAATCTGTGTGTTGGACATTTCTTCAATTATATTTAACCATGGCCAATTACTCTACAAATCTAACAGGAAAAAAAAAGGAAAAAAAAGAAGTCATTGAACTATAAAAGGAAAAAACAAAAAAAAATTCTGTCTATATTTCTGAGATGAGGTATTATGTACATTATTTACATTATTCGGACTATTGTCTTCATATTTGCTGCCATATTTATTACGTTTTGGCCGTTGTACGCTCCGACTTTCTTCAGGTGGTTGGAATGTCGAACTGAACCCTTTATTTCGCTCACTGGGGTTGACTGTTCTAGTTCCATGTGCCATGTTTAATGGATGTCAGTTATCAGTTATCTCCTGTTAATTCCCCTCTGAAAGTTCTCCACTGT
Organism: Acanthosepion lycidas; assembly: GCA_963932145.1. Classification (NCBI taxonomy): domain Eukaryota; kingdom Metazoa; phylum Mollusca; class Cephalopoda; order Sepiida; family Sepiidae; genus Acanthosepion; species Acanthosepion lycidas. The sequence continues at coordinate 19,509,309 of OZ010604.1, forward strand.
CTTAACTGGGTATTGAACTCACACTATTTGGGTCCTGTCATTGGCTCTAACTAACGCCTTTATCCACTGTACCATCTGTTTATGAATTTCTGGGTATTGTAAACCTCTTCAGCAATCATATTTTTTACCAGTGCTCATATTGCAATTTTTGCTGTTATCAAATCCATGTTTTTACTAGAGCACATATTGCATTATCAAAAAAAGTGTTTTGATTTTTTTTCCAATGGATTTATAATTCTGCAACTAATATTCTCAGATTATTATTAAATTCGCTGTTTTATGTGCTATATCCAATAAGTAAAAGAAGAAAAATTGTGATAAGAAAGAATATAGCAATCCCTTATGATTTAACAAACTTTAATATCCTTTTGACTTTTGAGGCTTTTTTAATTTTTATGTTTTTTTTTTTAACAGAATGTGTTGATATTTTAAAATGCCTTCTCATTTTTTTTTTTTTTTCAGGGAGGGGTCATAAAGTGCAACATTGATTAACCAAAAGAACGAAGCACAAATGAATGGAAGAAGAGAAAGAACTTAATCATGTTTTTCTTAATGAAACAAGCAGAAAAACGACTTATCTCCCTTGGTATAAAATTGTAGATGTCAATTTTTTTGTTTTCGTTTTTTTCCTTTCAATTTCAGAAATACGAGAAAAAGAAAGAAAAATATAAGTAGAATTTAAAATAAACCATTTTTGTCTTTTTTCACTTTACATTCAAATATTTAGTAGTATACAAACTAAAAATGTTTGACTAGTAAATGTTTAGAAATTTAATAATTATAAACAAATAATTATTTGGAAAACTTAGATCTTTGTGATTGGAAAAAAAAACTGTAAAAAAAAAGTATGGTTTTTCCCTTGACATAACTATTAATTATTTTAACAACCTTCACTCCATAGCAATGTTTATTGTTTTAAAAACGATTATTAGAATTGTAATAAAACCTAAACATGACAAAAGTGAATTTATACATTTTTTGTTCTTGAGAATTTACAACAACAATATTAATCACTACTTATTTTAATAATTTAGTAAATTTTTATAAATTCATGAATAAAAATTGTTTTCATATCTCCTTACAAAATGGTAAATAGTAAATATTGCATTGCATTAGTTTAATATTATTAGTTTTAGAATGTTGTAAATATAAAATTATTCTTGTAAATAAACAAATTAAAAAATAAATAGTGTTTAATATTTTTGTTATCAATTTTGAAAAACAAAAAATGCATAAATTCACTTTCATCACATGTTTAGAATTTATTCAAATTGTAATCATTGCTTTTAAAACATTAAGCATTGCCGAGGAGTGAAAGTAGTTAAAATAATAGTGGTGTCAAGGGAAAAACCATCCTTTTGATAAATTTCCAATTGGGGAGGGAGGCAGCCTGATTGCAGGCCCCCAGGCAGTACTTTGTGAACCTCGCTATCTTATTAATATTTGCTTTGTTTTTAATTACATTTATATACGTTATAAATTAAACTAAGCACAACAAACTATTAAAGGATGAAAAATTTTGGCAGATTTTGACATTATACTGGGAAAGAAGGTTGTACAAATCTGTGAATTTGTCATGCCAAGTCTCAAACAAGACACTAAATTTTTATCCATAATGCTGAATGTGTTAAAATTATTCAACTTTTTAACAAGAAAAATCTCAAGTTGATGTTAAAAATTGGTGCTAAAATGTTGTTGATTTATTTAAGATGGAACAATCTATTATTACATGTCTCTAATTTGTATTTAGATACATTGCATTTATTTTCAATTTTTCTCATCAAATTGTTCACCTATGTTGCATATGATCCATTATTGGACATAATTAAGTTACAATACAATTTGTTATTTTATATGAATACTACCTTATGAAAATTGAGATGTAATAAAGTGTGTGTGTGTGGGGGGGGGCACAAGACTCTTGCACTTGCCCTGTCTGCCACTATAAAAGCAGTGTAACTTTCAACCTTATTTTGTAGATAACCAGATTAAATATAAAGTATCCAGTAGGTTTTGTTATTTCTGAAACAATTTGTAAAACTATTATTTACATGTAAGTCATTTTAAAATGATGTTGTCACATAGTAAAATGTCATACTGATCTTAGACATTATAATATGCATACATTCTTTCCTATATATATATATATATATATATATATATATATATATATATATATATATATATATGCACACAAATACACACAGACAAGGAGGTGCTAAAAAGTACTTGTCTAGCCTGCTTCATAAAATCAGTATTTTAAACAAGTTTTCATTCATTTTATTCAGTTAACGCATTTTGCATGTTCTGGTCACCACTCCCTTCCACCTCACAATTGTGATTCATGCCGACATTCAAGGTAGAATAATTCAATGGTTTGCATGTTCTTTTTGCACCGGAATGTTGAGATTACCCTGTCCTGCCTCTTAGAGCTGGCCTACAAGGCAGCGGGTGGTTTTGAATTCAGAGTTTCCTTCTCATAGACTGGTTGCCACCCAAGGCTATAGGACCCTATATGTACTCCTATTTTACCCAACAAGTTTTAGGGAGCATTAAAAGAAAGCAAGAAAAGAGCCACAATCTGTTCTGGCATGCTTTGATCACTCAGCTACAGAAAGCTTCACAGTTAAGTAAGGTTCCATTTGCCTGAAAGCACTCATTTAGATTTTCTACTCAAATACAGGAATCCCCTAAAAATAATGTTTGAAGTAGTAAAAACATGTCAGATTAAAAAAATAAAATCCATTAATTTTTTAGAACCTGCTTTGCTTACATCTCGTATATGAAACTGAGCAGATAAGACTTATGAATATCTCAATGAGTGAATGTGCTTTAAAGCAAATAGAACCTTGCTTAACTGTGAAGGTCTCCATAACAGAGCGGTCAAAGCACCCCAGATCAGACAATGTTTCCCTCTCTAATGAGAGGTAGTTTTGAATCCTGCCAGGGGTGCCCATCTTCTTTATTAAGTTTCCTTCAGTATGCAGGCTGGTAGACAAAATATGTAGTGTCTACTCAAATATGTATAACCACTAAAAATAACAGTTGAAGTAATATATATATATATATATGATTATCTTTTTCACCACAAAAATTTAACCAAAATTTCAAAGTTTCTAAAAAGGAACAAAAAAGAATAAATTTTACATCAAAAAAATCCTTTGACTTTTCCTATTAATAAAATAAGATTTTGACAATAAAACTGTTTTTATTAAGTTTTGTCCATTTTTTTCATCATCTATGCTCAGATTTTAGCAAATCTTTGGTGTTATCTAGAATATATATTGGGCTTAGTGCCATACAGCATTAAAGCACCACTTCCCATACAATCACTGAAGTTAAGCAAAGTTGAGCCTGGTCAGTACCTAGATGAGTGACCGCTTGGGAATCCCAGGTGCTGTAACTTTGAATGTGCAAGTGGTGTAATGGATAATGGCTTGAAATTGATAATCAGAGAGCCAAGTTCCAATTTTAGTAAGACGTTTATCACTAAATCATTATCTTCTCCAAAAAATTTTAAAATCTAAAAATATTTTCTGTCTTTAAATAACCCACAAAAAAAAGTTGATAAACTTTATAAAAATCAATCAATCAATCAATCAATCGAATTGTTTATATAGTGATCCTCCACTTTATATCCACATCATAATTTCTTGTTTGTTTATCAAATTCTGGTTAAGCATGAATCCACCTCTTCTCCTCCCAGCTATGGGTTAATTAGTAAGATTTGTATCCCTCAACCATTATTATCTCAAAAAAAAAAATTATTATAATCTAGAAATATTTCTGGCTTAAAATAATCTGCATTGTGTTGATAAACTGGAGAAAACAAATCAAGCAATAAATAGAATATATATAACTATATAAATGTTTTTTTTTAGTGGGTGCATGTGTTTGAGTTGCTATCATGTTTGTGTGTGTATGTGCATCCATGCACACAAATACATGTTACCAAAAATAGTGATCTAAAGATCCATTCAATACCAAAGGGCACTTCAACATGGTCTAATGGTTAGCAAGCTTGTTCTGCTAGATCAATTATGACTGAGTAGTGAGATCGATCCTCACTGGGTACCACATACTTTCGGCCTTGTACCATATCTAAGCCATGCTTAGAAACTTATTTTCAATCTAATTTCACGTCACATCTCAGTGGAGAAACTAGCGAATGCCTGCTGAAGATGTTTCAAATTTTCAAGTTAAATGTCTTAATTAAATCTTGGGATCTAAAATTTCATATGAAGGCTTATTGGTTGTAGTTGTTGATATTTCTTTGGTGTACGAACCTGGCCAGTATAGATAAAGAATGATTATTTTTACCAACTGCTAATATTAGTTTTTCTTTTTTGTTGTTGATAGTGTTGTTGTTCCCCTTTAGTGGAAACATTTGTGCGATAGATTGCAATAATATTTTGAGGAACAATAGCAAATGGGCAGCATCTGTAATGAGTCATTGCGTACAAGCAGCAGCAGGAGACATGGAAGCACAAAGAGAACAGCTGTTGAAGACCTTTTTTCTACTTGACCAATCAAATTGTTGCTCTAAAGAGTTCTAATCTAAATTTATCCTGATGTTCAGGAAACAGTTTACATTTTTCAAGTGGATGGATTTGATACAAAAACATAAATGGCATAATAAAAAATAAATATCAAAAGTTACATATTTATCAAATAATACACACACACATATATATATATATATATATATATATATATATATGTATATATATATATATATATATATATATATACGTACAGGTTTGCTTCGATGTAAGTATATACTATGAATGGACATATTTTTATATCTAAAACTAGGGCACTGCTTGAATAGACTGGTCCACTCATAAAATATTGGAAAACAAATTTTTGCAAATACTTTTTGCACATAAGCATTCTGTAAATCTTCCTTACTCCTCTGCAATGTCAATTGTTATTTTCTGCCTTCCTGAAGCCTGTTCTTTTATTGTCCTTTCTGCTAACTAAAGTCTTCTCATTCCCTTTCACACCCAGTAACCCCTTGTGTGTTAATGGCATCATTGACTTGCATGTTGTGAAATGATTAAAAAAAAAAAAAAAAAACAATTTGCTTTATGAGTGATTATCAGTATCTCATTGATTCATTCATTTTCTACAGCATATCAACCTTTTGCAGGTTACTTAAAGCCAGAAAATATTTTGAGATTGTAAAATTTTTTTTTAGATAATAACAATTTAGTGATACAAGTCTTACTATTTAAACCATAGCTGGGGGCAGAATAGGTGGATTCATACCTTTTCCAAAGTTATTTGTGTGTAAGTGAATATAATGAACCTAAATATAATTGGGACTCAGCTCTCCAAATAACAATTCCAAGCTATTATCCATTACACCACCCACACATCCAAGCTTACAGCACCTTCTATTCCCAAGTGGTCACCCACCTAGGTATTAACCAAACTTGATGTTGCTTAACTTCAGTGATCATACTGGAACCAGTATTTCAATGTAATTCGCTCTTAAGTGAATATAACAAACCCAACTGAAATTGGAACTTGACTCTCCAATTAACAATTTCGAGTCATTATCTATTACACCACCCACATATCCAATCTTACAGAACATGGTATTTCCAAATGTTCACCCATCTAGGTACTGCCTAGGCTTGATGTAGCTTAACTTCAGTGATTGTACTCAGGAATAAAAAGTGTTAACCACTTGTTTCACCATATTCAACCACAGTCTTTTTTTTTTACTTTTGTGCAGATGTTTTACAAATTAAAACTCGCAAGTGGAAATATTCAGTGTTCAAGTGAGTACACAGCTGAAATGTGAAAAACAAAAAACAAACACATGGAAATTAGTCAAAAGAAAAACAAAATTTGAGCAACTTTCCAAATATGGTATATGAAACTACTAAGTTTGGCACAACAACCAAATAAACATCTTAGCATAATAATCTTCTCAAAAGAACCTCTTTATCAAATGAACCCATTCCAACGTATGTTATGATGGCAGGCATTATAATCATGTTTACTTTAAAGACGTTGTTTATCAAGCAATTTGCTTAAAATATATTAAATATATCTCTTGCAAATTGTTACTTTTAGGTTAAAAAGCAAGAGTAGTGCAAATAGTAATGCGAGGTGTTCAATTACTTATGGAAACATTTGTACAAGTAGTGGCACCTGCAGCCATACTAGTGGTACGAGAATTATAAATATCTTCAAAAGTCATTGCCTTTTTTGGTTGCAGTAAAACAATTTCTACTTCAGTGTGACGTTTGTCGAAAAATTTATAATTATTTAATGTGCTTGTTGATGTTAGTTCCAACATTTGAATTAGGGACATTGATGAACACATTGTGTATTTTTATAACAGCACTTCAATTTACTGAAGAAGCCCAAACTTTTTTGAAAGACATTTATTCTTGAGTATAAATAACAGCAGTAGTTCCCCACTGCTTATTAACAAATACTATTCAGAATTTATGAAAAAAAAAGAAGAAGAAAATGACCTCTGCTCAAATTTGAAAATTTAAAAAAATCCTTAATTTTAAAAATGAAGTATAGTGAATGATATTACAGAAACAGTGATTCACTGATTGAATGTTTTTTATGGCTTATCAACCCTTTGTGGGTTATTTAAAGCCAAAACATATTTTGGATTATGAGAATATTTTTTTGCATTAACAATTTCTTTTGAGAATAAAATTACAAGTACTATTATTTAACCCATTGCTGGGGCGAGGATATGCATTCATACCATTCCCAAGGTTATTTGTGCATGAGAGAATGCAATGAACTTGAATGGTATTTGAAGTGTTATGAAAAGAAAAAAAAAGATTTATATTAAAGAAAATTAATAAAATGTTAATTGGTTTTTCAGTCAAATTCTGAGAAAATAAAGTAAGGGATATTTTCTCTTGAATAGGATCAAATTAAGCAACGTCAAGCACGGTCAGTACCTAGATGGGTCATCACTTGGGAATACCAGGTGTCATAAGTTTGGATGTGCAGCAGAGTGTGACGCATAACAGATTGGAATGAAAAATCGGAGAATCGATTTTGAATTCCAGTCAAGTTCATTACATTCACTTACATGCAAATACCATTGTGAAAGGTATGAATACATCTCTTCTAGCCCGCCCACATATGGGTTAAATACTAGGACTTGGTCCAATAGCCTTGGATAGTAACCAATGAGAAACAGGAGGAAACAGCAAGTAAATAAGATTTTTTGTGAACAGATAGTAGAACAAGGAAAAAGACAAATGGTAATGGTGAAAAGTTACTGAGAGCCACAAAAAGTAGGAAGTTGTGAAGAGCCATGTAGTAAAAGGACACAAAACATAAAAGAAGAAAACAATAAATGGAGGGCAGAACAGGAAAAAAGAAGAATGGTAAAAGGGTTAAAAGTTACTTAAGGTAACAAAAGACAGGAAGTTGTGGAGAACCATGTTCATCTGAAGGGAAAAGATGTGAAAGGATGACAGCACAGGGAAAAAGAGGAATGGGGTTAAAAGTTATTTAAGGCAACAAAAGACAGGAAGTTGTGGAGAGTCATGTTACAGAACATGGTAAAAGGGAATAGTAAAGGATTAAAAGTTACTTAAGGCAACCAAAACAGGAAGTTGTGGAGCGCCATGTTCACATCTATGTGCTGAAGGGACATGACATATAAAAGAAGAATAGGTAGTGAATAGATGGCAGAACAGGGAAGGACATAGAAGGACAGTAAAGAGTTAAAAGTTACTTAGAAAAAACAAAAGACAGGAAGTTGTGGAGAGCCATCTTCACTTATATCTTCAAGGGACATGACGCACAAAACAAGAAATGACAAGATGGCAGAATATTGACAAAGAGGGATGGTAAACGGTTAAAAATTATTTAGAGCAACAAAAGACAGAAAGTTGTGGCAAGACATGATTGCTCACATTCTGAAAGCCTATGACACATTGTAGGTATGAATCCAACTCTTCTACCCACTTCGTCTGGAAGAAGAAATGAAATAAGGTATGAAAACAATTTCAAGATTCTATAAAAACTGGAACACCGTGATTGATGAGAAGATGTGCCAAAAATAGTTGTTTTTGAAACAGTGTACAGTACATTATAATAAGATTGTTTCTTTCCATCAACAGTTTAACATTCCAAGTCCGTATCAAATGCTTCAAAAGAAGTTCCAACCTTGTTAATTCTAATGCCTCCAAAACAAAACTGCTCCCTATTAATCGTCTGAGAGAACCCTTTCAGTTTTCTCTCTGCATGGTTGAGGTTAACTTCCCATAGAAATGACTCAGTGCACCTTCTTCCGCTAACATTTTCTGCTGAGATGAAGTGGAAAGATTATATTGAATTAATTTCTAGGTATGCTGCTCGGAAAGCTGGTTCACTCTGTTGTGCTAGACAATCTATCTGACATATTTATAAGTCTACCATTCATCCATGCTTTGAATATTGCTACCACATATGGTCTGGTGCTCCTGCTATATATTTAGAGAGCCCTGATAAAATCCAAAGAAGAATCCACAATGTTATTGGTTCTGAACTGAAAAATGTACATATGAGAACTAGTTAGGACTTCATAGAGACCCTGAGGTATTATGGTGGCTGTAGAAAGAATGGTATATAAGAATGTGCTGTTTTGGTATAAGAAATACTGTAGTATGTTTGGGTCAGTAATTGTGGATAGCTAAGTTTCAGATAATACAGAGTGAAGATCAGCCTTCCCCTGTCCCTCCTTTTGACCTTGTGCCATATTTTTGTACTATCAAAATAAATATTATTTTCCACTATGGTACCTAGACTTCATGAATTTAATCACAGTACTAGATTGGTGGCAAGGTCTAATACTTTTACAGTTGAAATGGCTAGATATGACTGTAAATTCTATGCTAATAGTTTCTTCTCTCACATTTCTTGTTTGTGGAATTCTCTTCCAGCTTCTTGCTTTCCTGTCAACTTTGATCTTCAGAGATTTCAATGCAATGTTAATCGTTATCTTCTGTTTTCTTAATTCTTATTCTTTTATTGTCCTCTCTCCTTAATAGTATATTTCTCTCATATTCTCTAATATTCAGTAATCCTTTGCATCTTAGTGACTTTATTGCTTTGTATGGGGTGGAATAATTAAGAAAAAAAAATTTCAAGGAATGTCACTTAACCTACTAGATGTACTGAAAACAAGATGTGTTTCATTCTCCACCTCCCAAGGGGACTTTTCAGCCTGTAGTGAACCCCATGTTGCATTGAAGATAACCTCTCTTGCACTTCTCGCTTGTGGAACTCTCTTTGGTTTCATGCTTTCCAATCAACTTTGATCTTCAAAAATTTAAATGCAACATCAATCGTTAGCTACTGTCTTCTTCATTACTTTTGTTCTTGCCCCTTAAGAATGTTTCTCTTTTTTCTTATTCTTTCACACTCAGTAACCCCTTGTATCTTAGTGGCTTTACTACCCTGTATGGGGTGATATGATTAAAAAAAATAGAAATGGAGTCAAGTAAATAATATTAGCTCTTATTTATTTTTAATCAAATGTCCAGCTATCACTAAACCAGTTTATCAGTCCTCTCTCTCATCACGGCCAAAATTGAGAACAAAAAAATGTGTACTGTGGCTAAAAAATCATACAACCCCAGACTAATACAAATATAATATTAAAGGCTAATTACCCTTAAGCACACCAATCACTCCGTCTACTTACAGAGAGATGGCTGGTAGGACTTAATGTACACTGATTCCAGTACTTTCACATGATAATCAGTATTATCCTTACTCAGCAATGAGAACATGTTTGGGCTATAAGACCAAACATTGCTGGTTTTTAATCAGAGGTTCAGCTATCGCTAAACCGTTTTATCAGCCCTCTCTCATCTGTCTTCTTAATTCCTGTTCTTTTATTGCTTTCACACTCAGTGAGAAATCCCCCCTTACATCTTAGTGGCTTTATTGCCTTGCTTGGGATGAAATGATTATAAAAAAGCAAAATGTATCATAGAAAACTCTGAGCATAAGCAATTAATAATCTCTTCACGTTTGACTCTTACCAACAAAACAGAATCCACAGCAGGTTTTTGTTTTCTTGTTCTGGAAGAGTTCAAGCTTTACAGAAAAAAATATTATGTACCTTTGTCCCTAAGTCAGTGAATAATTAGCTACCATTACTATTGGTTACAGGCCATATCAAGATTATACCTCGATTATAAATTATCAAAAGATTAGGTCAGGCCTGTTATTAATATTAACTTTAAGTTCAATAGATTTAATTTCAGATCAGCCTGTCTCCCTTGCAGTCAGGTCATAAAGGTCACTCTCCAATGACTTGCCACCAGTCATTGTTGTTCAAGATACTTAGAGATGTCGTTCAACAGAAGGATGTTGAGAATATGTTCTATGTGAGCAACGAGGAAGTTTTAAAGAAACTGGAAACAAAAATTATGCATGTACTTAAAAACGTATTCATTAGGAAAAAGAACAAAATAACACTAAACTGCTTTATATTATCAATCCTCACTTATGACAATGAATGCTGGACAATTTCCTCACAGATGAAAAGGTGACTTAAGATGGAGTTTGACAGAAGGATACTGCAAATAACATGTACAGAACATATAAGCAATGAAGAAGTCATAAGCAAAATGGGAATAAAAAAGATACTTGTACTTAATCAGAAAGAGAGAATTGTAATTTCTACAACTCATAATGAGGAAAGAGGGCATGGAGAATTTGATGCTCACAGGATATATTGAAGGCAAGGGAGATGGGGAAACAGAGAATAGCCTACCTAAGGAGCTTGTGTAAATAGATGACAAGGTAGACACTGGGAGGGATAGTAAGAGAACAAATATTTCTTAGAGCTACAAAGATAGGAAGTTGTGGAGGGTCATGATCATCCCCAGGATATATTGAAGGGAAACAACAAGTAACCTACCTAAGTAGCTTGTGTAATGGGATGACAAAACAGAGACAGGGAGGGATATTAATAGAACAAATAACTAAAATAACTAAAAAGGCTAGGAAGCTGTGGCAGACCATGATCCCCAAAGACTTAAAGGAACACAGCAGACAAAAGAAAAAGACTGTATTTCATGTTGTTTCAGGCAATTGACTATTGAGTTATGCATAGGGTATGTCAAATATTTCAATCACCTCCTAACATCAACAAATCGCAATGCATTCAGTTCAAAGCAATACCTATATCTTGGATTCATCCTGATTCTATCCAAACAATACAATGTTTAAACATTAAATTCTTTGGCTCTTTAACAATTGATCTAGAATAATTTCAGCTAAAATCAAAGGAAATCAATTTGGAATCACACTTCAATAGAAACTGTATTTAAAATTAGAAATTGATTATTATATTTAATACGCAACACATTATGCAGCACTTATTTCGATTAACATGTTACTTAGAACTACTACTGTATTTCTTATGTAAATATAAAAAGAGTTTTAGCTGGCAATAATAAAAGTGACAGATTGGCTATAAAACGGTGCTGTTGATTATTTACACCTAATTTCTTTAATTAATGCACTGACTATTGTTTGCTGCATGTGGCAATAATTATAAGTGAAATGATGCACTAAAATACGTAACCAAGTAATCGTTTTAAGTTCTCTGAATATAGGCACCTATTTCATATGCCTTGAGAGGCAATTCTTTAATACAATCTAGCTACGGAATGCACATCCTCCAATGTTTTCGTTTAACCAATCCCAAATAGCGGCAATGTTTTCATTATGACATCATAGACTAAAATACAGAATTCATAACCTCGAGTCCAGTGCATTGCCACATAGCCATACCCACAAATCTAATACAGATATTTATATTAGAGATTAAGATCAACATAAGGTGTAGCCATAACATTTTTAAAGTTATTTATTATATACTTCCTACACAGCCTGGGTCAGCATTTGTGTTAGTCAAAACACTCTCTTTTAAAATCCTAACAATAACATTGTATCATTTACAGATACCAGGTCAGCACTTGTGGAGTTCAGGTAACAATTTATTCGATATATCAGGTCAGGAGTTACTATAAATGGTGTATTTTCAAACCAAACAAAATATTTTTTAATTCTCGGTCAATGCTGACAACAAACTTAGAATTAAGTTACAGATTTGTTTGTGAACATGTCTATAAAAAAAAAAAATATTAATAGATTTTCATGTCTTTTCTTCGGTCATTGTCGGTTATTGACAAAACCATCAGTTATTTTGTAATATTTATTTAACAAAAGGACTATTTTTACTGGTGTAATTCAAGTAATTCTCTTATATTACTAGCTGACATACCCTTAATAATTCAAGACTGATTATGACAGTAAAATGATTGTTTTTTATACTGATAGAGTCGGCTACTTAATTTCTTTTGACTTTCTGTTAAGAGCCAGTTACCCTCCTTACTATCATTAATACACTGATCCATTCATGATAAGTAGTCATTGGTAATTGTGTAGAAAAGAAAAATAATACTGTTGCAATTATTTGTCTAGCGGAGTATTGAATTTTACTATCACAACTGACTCTGTCAAGTGTTGTCTTGTCAGACGCTACATCACAAAATTTTTTAATCATTTTATTTCATCCCAAGCAAAGTGAGAAAGCCACTAAGATGCAAGGGGTTACTGAGAGTGAAGAAAACTGAGAAAAACATTAGTGAGGAGAGAGGACAATAAAAGAACAGGGTACAAGGAGACAGAAGATTATCATTGACTTTGCATTTAAATTTTTGAAGATCATAGTTGACAGAAAGAGAGTTCCACAAGTGAGAAGTGCAAGAGAAGAAACTTTTAACATAGAACATGGTTACATATAGCAATTTCAACAGTAAAGTCAGGAGACCTAACTGCCAACCTAGTACTGGGCTTAAACTTGTCAAGTCAAGGGATCAAATAGGAAAGCTTTGAATGCTAATGAAACAAAGTATAATTAAAATAACTTTTACAGCAAAAATGAAACAAATAAAATATAACTAAGAAATGTCCATTTTCAAATCTCTGTTGCCAATGAAAAAACTATGCAGTCACTTCATAGCAATTAGAAACTAAAAGAAAAAAATGAAGGTTTCCATATCTTGATTCAAAAATCGTATGACTCATAAAGCAATTGCTATCACTTGACTTAAAATATTTTTGCCCTTCCTTGCCTTTAAAGGAGTGCCCTTTGCCATGCTGATGTTGCTACATGCCTTACTTCTTGCCTATTTCACACAGCGAATTTTTTCAAAGCTCTATACTAAACATTAAATCTGTTAAGAAAAAAGGACTAAACAAAATGAACACAAAACGATCAGCTTTAAAAAAGGACTCGTAACTGGAAAAACTGAATCAAAAAAAAAATGTTAACAACAAATACTTTTTCACACCCAATCCAGTTCTGCAGAATCAGAATCAACGTTGAGTTTAATCAAGTGAATGAGCCAATTGGAGTAAAGTGCCATGCAGATTTAAATTTTTCCCACTTATGACGAATGCAGCTATTGATTTTTTTTGCATGCCAGCATGCTAGTTAACATTCATGTCAGTCAGCTGTTGGCTCTCACGCTGGCCAGTAGAATCTTCCTGCCTATTCGTGGCAGCCAGCTATAGGCTCTCACTCTGGCCAGTAGAAAATGGCTGCAAACTACATGAAAAGTGCCATAGAAGCATGAAAAAATCGATTATTTCCACTATCGATGGGAGTTGGGAAATGCAAAGTCAGTCTTGGCCTTCCCGCTAACTTGGAGCATGTGCATATAAATTTTGGTGCAAATCCATTGAAAATTGCGGCTGTGCATTCATTACGCACTCACACATCCTGCCTTTTATAGATAGAGATACCTGTGGAAAAAACTTCTGTATAGCTCAATTGGCATCTCTGCTTCAGTCACTTTCCCATTGCCATAAAGTAGCTTCCCTGTGCCTTTTCTATAAATACTTTCATGGTAATTGCTCAGATGAGCTTACTCTACTGTATGAATCTAAATGCAGTACTAGATTGGCAGCTAGGTCTCATCGTTTTGCAGTTGAAATTACTAGAAGTAACTGTAAGTTCTATGCTAACAGTTTCTTCTCTCACACTTCTCACTTGTGGAACTCACTTTCAGTTTCTTGCTTTCCAGTCAACTTTGATCTTCAAAAATTTTAATGCAATGTCAATCATTATCTTCTGTCTTCTTAATTCCTGCTTTTTTTTATTATTCTCTCTCCTTAATAATGTTTTATTTTTCTTATATTCCCTCAAACTCAGTAACCCCTTGCATCTTAGTAGCTTTATTGCTTTGCTTGGGGCGAAGTGATTAAAAAAATAATAATTGCTTTTTCAAAGCACACAAATGTTTTTCTTGCCTTCTAACAAAAGAGAAATTATGTATGTTAGCAACGTCTGATAAGAATAAGAAACTTAATTTTTCAAACATAAAATAATTGTTTATTCACTTCTGGACTCTTTGTCAAAGTAACATTAGTTGCAGAGGGTATGTACTTTCTTCAAACATTCAATCTTCTTATGGCAAGGATGTGAACGGCTCTGCCTTCTGCCTCATGGGTTGGGTGTTTATATAATTTGCAGTCATCTCTGTGTGTGTGTGTGTGTGTGTGTGTGTGTAGCCCCTATGTTTAGCTAGGTTAATTTCCTACTTATGCTGGTACAGTCACCAACATGCATTTGAAGCCAGATTTTGCACTTGGTAGCTATGAGATCACCACCTCGGCCAACCCTTTGAGGCACCCCTATTTTTTTTTGATGTTCAAATTCCAAATTGGTGATACCAAAATCAAACAAAGGCAGAAATTTAAATATCTGGGTAGTGCTTTAACAAAAGACGGAAAGTGTGTCACTGAAATCTGAAGGCGTATTGGGATAGCCAAAAGCTAAGCAGAGTATTAAGAAATAGAAAAAAGGAAAAGCGTACAAAGCTGTTACATGATATCTGTCCTCCTTTATGGCAGTGAATGCTGGACAATCCCCACAAAAATGAAGAAAAGAATGGAAGCAACAGAAATGTAGTTCTACAGAAGGATGCTGAGGATACCATGGACTGAACATGTGAGCAATGATACAGTTTTAGAGAAAACGGAAACAAAAAAGAAACTTATACTTTACATCAGGAAGAGACAGTTGAGATTTCTAGTGTATATAATGAGGAAAGAGGGCTTGGAAAATCTGATACTCACAGGACAGATTGAAGGCAAGGGGAACAGAGGAAAACAATGCATAGAATAATTAGTGAGCTTGAGTAAATGGATAGCAGAACAGGGCTTAGGAAAAATAACAGAAAGACAAAATTTATTAAGAGTTACGAAGGACTGGAAATTGTGGGGAGCCACGATTGTCAACATCCTGAGGAGACATAGCACATAAAGAAGAAGACTAGATTGGTAACTAGGTCTCACTGTTTTACTGTCAAACTAGCTAGATGCGACCACCACTTCTCTTCTAATGGTTTCTTTTCTCGCACATCTCATTTGTGGGTGGAACTCCCTTTCAATTTCTTGCTCCCAGTCACCTAGGATCTAGGATTTAAATGCAACATCAATGATATTTTGTATTTTGGAAACTTTTTTCATTTATTGTGTTTTCTTCACTCCTCCTCACTAATGTCTTCTCGTTCTCTTTCACTCTTTGTAATCCTGTGTCCTAGCGGCTTTATTGCCTTGCTTGGAGTGAAATGATTAAAACAAAAATGAAATAAAATAAAAAAAAATCGCTATTTTAGATAAAACTTTGCAATTATTCAAATGATGAAAAGAAAAGTTTAAAATTTAGGAAGTACCAAATAATGTAGAGTGATATAAAGCTTTTGCAACACAATTACAATCAGAGCTGACGTGTACTACCAAGCATGGTTGCACTCCCCACCCCAGGGAGTCCTTTGTGACCCTCACTATCTTATCAACATTTGCTTTTTCTACCTAAGTAGATAAATTATAAATTATAAATTAAACTAAGCACAACTGATAATTAAAGGATGGAAAATGTTTGCAGATTGTAACGTCATACTGGGATCTATTTTTTTCATTCAAATCCATGAATTTCTTTTGCCCAGGCTAAGACTAAAAAAAAAAAAAGCTCTTTTTATCCATAATATCGAACATGTTAAATTATTCAAATTTTAACAAGAAAAATTTCAAGTTGGTGTTAAAAATTGTCATAAAACATTGTTGATTTATTTAAGATGGAATGATCTATTATGACATGTCTCTAATTTGTATTTAGATATATTGCATTTATTTTCAATTTTTCTAGTTGAATTGTTCACCTGTAATGCATATGATCCATTATTGTACATAATTAGATGAGAATAAAAATTGTATTTTATATGAATATTACCTTATGAAAATTGAGATGTAGTAGAGTGCCCACCCCCATATCATAGATTCAGGGGGGTGGCGACAAGACCCTTGCACTGGCTCTGAGTAAAAATGCAAGTAAAACTTATTCAAGTATTGCTGTTATTTTTTTAATTGCACTGATAATCTATTTATTAGTACACAGTGTAATGAAATTATGTATAGATTATCCACATATATAAACTGGATATCTACATATATTTTGTGTCATCCTTTTTACAAAGCATACACACACACACACACACACACACACAACATCTTCTACTGATCTTACTGGGGAAAATACTTGACAGAGAGCACAGATACTATGCTGATCCTGTACTGAAGCATACATAAATAATCCTTTGGTTTTTATAGGTATTTTCTTTTTATTATCATTATTATTAGGTTGATGCAAAAATAATGACTTAATAATGTCATTTTTTGACGTATTTTTTAACGTCAAAAAAAGACATTATTAGAAAGTCATCAATTGGCAAGATAACAAAATGCAGTAGAACTCATTCCAATTTTTATCAATCAAAAATATTTAAAAGATAATATTTTCATCATTTTTTTTTTAAACATATCTCGTTTACTGAGAACTAGACCTTACTTAAGTAAAGGTGTTAATTTGATTTGAAGACATTATTTTAAAAAAGAATCAACCACAATTTTTAAAAGCAAGCTTGATATATTGAAATGCTGGAATATCCATATTATGACAATTTTAGTAGTTTTATAGATTGGCATGTTGTGCTGCATTGAAAAGAACAGGAACTACACATTGATCCAAGATAAAAGATTGAAAAATAGGATTTTCTATTGTACAATTAAGTTATTTGAGAAAACAAATATCTTTTTTCTCTCAGTTTTATTGTACTCAAAGAAGCAGATACTACACATTTAGCTTTGCAAAAAAACCTCCAAAAAACAGTGAGTTTATTCTTACTGCTAACCATTATGGCATCTGTACGCTGTGTCATTATGATGTTTAACATACCATGCAAATTATATGTTGCAGAATTCAGGTTAGCAAGAAAATATACAAAACTTTGATTGATATAAAGAGTAGGATTTCCTTTGCAGCTGTAAATCTCAACTCAGTTATTTCCAAGGTTTGGCTTTGTCTGGAACATTAGTAGAGAAACCAATAAAAATCAGACCAATTACACTTGTTTAATAGTCTGTGATTGCTATCACGATACAATCATCATGATTGCTATCACGATACAATCATCACCTTAAATCAGTGGTTTCTAAATGATGCAGCACACTTCATAGATGTAGCGGAGGATGATGCCAGTTGAGGTGGAATGATTGAAAGACAATCAAAGATTTAGAAACAGTTTCAAAAAATTCATATGACAAAAATAAATATGATTTCAAAATTTAAAATATTATTATGAATTACTTATAATTACATGCATGAGTCCCAATATAAATAGTTATAAATAATTATTGATTGATTTTATCATTGTGATATTTTTGCATTATATCAAGTATTAACAATATAGTAACTAGGGTTTGCAAATTGAAGGAGAGAGTTATCAATGACAACATTCTGACTTCAAATCCACGGTTATCTCCCTTTAGCTTTCTCTCTGTTTTTTTTAATTTTTAAATGTATTATCACATAAAATTTGGCGAGGTGTGAACAAATTTTAATTCTGAAAATGCGGCCTAGAGAAAAAACCTTTGGGAACCACTGCTAAATCCTCAAAAGCTGAAGAGACTAAAAGGTATCAATAATATTATGGGGTGTGACAGAAATACCTCCCACATAATGGTGTTTTCACCTAGCTGATGTTTTACCATTATGTGGGAGGTATATATGAGAGGTACTCTATTAAAGAAAACTCTAATTTTAAACTAGGATATATTGTGCAATACTCGTAGCAAGCTTGACTATCTTATTATTGAAAATTGCCAAATAATTTCTTCCATTCTTGCTGACCAAATGATTCTTATATTCAGAATCAGAAGTATTTTGTTCTGGTGTTATATTTAAATAAATGGGGTGAAAATGAAAGCTGTAGAAAGCAAATTAGGAGGGCACTACTTAAATTTACTTGTCCGCTTCTAAGAAATAAGTGGAAATTTTCAATGCTGACAAACGTTGCAGCTTAAGCAAGGTTTAATGAATGCTCATCTACAATATGATACTCAGAAATTTTTACAAGGGGATCAGTTAATTTAACAACTGTTATTAAGAGAAACACAAAATACATTGAAAGGCAGAAAGTAGTTAAAATAAATAAAAATAATAATAAATAAATTTTAAAAAGTTCACTATACAACTACTTGTATCATTATTTCGATTTACTTCATCTAATTTAGTTGTCTTTCCAAGTCTGAATGCACATAAAAAAAATGGTAACATACAACTTAACAACTGTGTTCTTTTAAGAACAAGACATTTATCAATAATTACAATATCATAACTTTTCACTGGAAAAAATAAAGTTAAACAAAATAAAATAAATATTATTATTAGTAGTAGTAGTAATAGTAGCAGTAGTGGTTCTACAGAAGGATGCTGAGAATCTCATGGACTGAACATGTAACAAGGAAGGTTAAAGGAAGATAAAAACAAAAAGAATACTTGTACTTAGAATCAGAAAGAGACAGCTGAAATTTCTGGGGTACATAATAAGGAAAGAGGGCTTGAAGATTTTGACACCCACAAGAAATGTTGAAGGGAAAAGTGACAGAGAAAACTAAAGCAAAGAATAACTTATCTAATAAGCATGTGTAAAAGGTTGGCAGAACAGGAATTAGGAGATATATTAGGTTGGTGCAAAAATAATGACGTAATAATGTCGTTTTTTTGACGTATTTTTTAACGTCAAAAAACGACATTATTACGTCATTATTTTTGCACCAACCTAATAGCAAAAAAAAAAAACAACATTTACTAAGAGCTACAAAGGATAGGAAGTTGTGGAGAGCCATGATTACCCACGTCCTGAAAGGACACGGCACAGAGAAGTAGTAATAACAAATAAATTGGTAATCACAATTTAAACCTTCTCCTAATAATGTCTTCCACTTTCGCACCCCCTAGGCAGTACCTCTCCTTCGGAAAGGAGCTGGGGTCATTACCCTGCGCTGAGGTGTCCCCTGTGATGTGTAGAAGTTTGGTGATGTTTGGTGATGCCCGGAGTCAACATCTTATGCCGCTAAAACTTAAGTAGTGGAGAGGCCTATAGAATCTAGTACTGAGAAATATGGGAAAAAGAGGAAGACATTTTAAATATGTAAAAAAAAAAAAAAAAAAAAAAAAAATGAATCATGAAAGGGGAAGTGCTGAGGGGGTTGGAGCATATTTTTTTCACGGTATAGCCGTGAAACCCGCCTTAAAGTGACTGAGTTACATTCAGTAACAATGTGGCAACTGAAAAATTCATTTCCTTTATGTCTATTGTCTACTATAGCACAGTCAGGCTTTATTACGAGGAGGTACTGAAAGGTTCTCAAACCTAGCAAGAAAGGATTTTTTTAAAGTCTGACCTTCGGTCATTTCGTTGGGTTTTTTAGGACTTGGGTAAGATCAAGAAACGCATGTAACTAAATCAGTTTGTATTCAAAGTTTGTAACAACCTTTGTTCCTCTTCTGGAAGAAAAATATCTTCTCTGAGCTCAGCAAATTAACTTGCTATTTATTTAATCTGTTTTTTCTCTCTTTCTTTTTTTATTTTTTCTCTTTTTTTTTGGCATTTTTAAAGTCATTTGTTGCTAAAGAGTGGCGCTAAGTGCGTAGTTGTGCTGGAGACACTTTTTTTTAGCTATAGACAATAAGGCTTAAGAAGATTATGTCGCTCCTTTTTTTAGGGGAGATGGCGTGCACTAGCCTTGGATTTAAAAAAAAAAAAAAAAAAGTAGCATTTAAAATCCCCCCCCCCCAAAAAAAGGCGGAAAAATAGGACTGTAATTAACTGTAGTAAGTAAACAAATGAATGAATCCCGTTTAAAAAAAATAAAAAAAGCGGGGGGTGAGTAGCATTAATTTATCTTCCATTCCAGAAACAAAAAGGTAAACTAAACCAAAATTTCAGCTAAATTCTCGTGTTTAAACTTTTCCCTCTCGTAGAGAAGGTTTCTTTTTGAGATAGACAAATATGTCCATACGGACACAGAAGGTTTATTTGCCTTAGTCACACTCTCTCTCTCTCTTTCCCCACACACCCACCTTCAACCCGCAAATGGGGAGATGGTTAGGTATGTGTGACCTACATGGTGGTTGGTTGAAAAAAAGCCACACACACACGCACTCACACACACACATAGTGTGACCTATATAGTATATAGTAAGTGAAAGACGTTGACGATAAGCGAGCAGCCGGACGAGGCAGTTTAATTATGATGTGTATGTAAATGAGAACATACATACACTGGTAAATGATTGTGCTTGTGTATGTGAGCAGCTGATATAATTGTGTGTATCTCGATTGTGCGTGCGTGTGTCGGAAGACAAGTGCGTTTGTGACAGTGTGTTATATGGGCGGATGTGCGTCGTAAATGAATGCAAAAGTACGTGTTGGGGAATTTGCTTATTTGCTTGTGATGTTTTTAAAGCGTGGGTGCGCGAACCGAAGTATGTGTGTGTGTGTGCCAATAAAAACAGTTTCATTTTGTTTTATAATGTAGCTTTTAGAAGAATAGATAGTAATGGAGTTTGTTTAGTTTTTAAGAGACTTGCCGAAGACCTAAATTCTCCCGATCCGGCCCGATCTGACTCTTGTTAAGGTACAGGATAAGCAGGAGTCAGGTACTTATTGGAATGATCGGCTCCCTGTACCGCTCCAGTAAGTACATGATTTATCCTGCTATCCTTTATAAGAGCCAGAACAGACCGAAAATGGAGTACTACTGCCATATATGGGCAAGAGACCTACCCAGTCTTCACTTTCCAGTCGTGATAGAATCCAAAAACATCTCCGCGTCTTTGTGGTTTTCTAAACGTAACGGAGACATGGAACAAGGCTGAAACCATAGGGCACATAGTGAGGATCAAACTCACTATTCAGTCGTAATTGATCTAGCAAGACAAGCTTGCTAACCATTATTACATCACGTCGAAGTGCCCAGTCTCCGCGTCCTTGTGGGTGATGAATTATTTCCCACCCTACAATCCCCTTCCCATAGACGAAATGACGTAAGCATCTCTTCTCACAGTTCCAACGGCGGTATCTACATTCCTTTTAATTTAGTTTCACTAGTTCTAACCTTCACGCCATGCCACAAACCTTGTAGTGACCCCCCTCCCAATCCTGTCGTATTCCATTCGTGAGATGTAAGTTCCACTCGAGTTGCTTCTTCCAATGAACCGCTGCTTCCCCCAATCAATACAATCTTGGCCTCTTCAAATCTAGAGTCAACCGTTATCTTCCCCACATATAAACCGTGCCTATTAATCTGTAACCCTCTATCTCCAGTGGCTCCCGGGCCTTGTACAAAGTGATAAAAAAAAACCTGAAAGAGTGACTAAAAAAAAGCAACGCGTTTTTTGTTTTTGTTTTTTATCAAACGAGTCATCTTTCTTTTAATTATAGTGTTTGTGAATAGTTATTGTGTGCCAATATCACACAATATAGTATTTTCTCTTTTCAAGATAAGATATGGATACGAATGTACCGACACGCAGGCAGTGGGTGAATGACTTGCTTAAGGCCTTGGTGCGCACTCCCGGGCTTAAAATCTCGCAAAACAATACAGAACACATTCTTTATAGCAGATAAGCCCAGCCATGCCAACTCCTTCCTCCTTAGCTGCTCCTCCCACCCAACGCCGCCGCCACCACCGCCACCGCCGCCTTCCCCAGAATGATGGGTGTGTGTGGGGCTGGGTAAGCGCGCGTGTGTAGATGACCTACATAAGAGTACACATCTGCCTCGTGCTTGTCGTTCACCTCTTCTCAGCCACAAAAGAGGTGTTATGTGACCTAAACTGCGAAAAACATTCCACATGGTCGAAGGATGGTTGGGTGGTGAGGTAGACAGGCTGGCGAGCCGGCTGATAAGAGTGTGAGAGAGAAAGAGAAGGCCGACGGGTGGGCCTGAGGCTAGGGAGGGCCGGCTTCCATGCCCTGCTTGGTGGGTGACGGTGACCTATAGGTAAAAAAAAAATCTACTCACACAATGGGGCGGATGGAGGAGGGAAGAAGAGAAAGCGTGCGTAGGTAGTGCGAGAGAAAGAGAGAGGAGGGGGCGAACATTAGAGAAGGCGAGTGTAATTATATTTAAGATCTGATCGAGAAATTAGAATTAGATTTTACATTAGAGTTCTGTTTTTACGACGACTACTATTACGACTGCTACGGTTATCATTATTGTTCTGCTTTCTTTATAACAATAAGGAAGATATACAAAAAAAAACACTAACATTTTTTGTACCAATACATGAATACTAAAATTATAATAGTAGTAAACTTACTACTATGTGATACGATTCAGACAAAGACTAATACTTGTAAAAGTTTTATATCGTGTTTAGAAACACGACTTACTCCTACAACTTTGGTGATTGCATTTTAAAATGACAAACAATGCTGATTATCAATACAATACTAAAGACGAAAAATAGATAGCCGTGCTAACAATAACATTCTCTTCGCATTCTGTGACGGGTTTCCTGGTTGGTGAAACTCGTTATCATAACATTGAAAGTATGAAATGAATTATTGAATTGAGTTGAAATGTCTTTTCCCTAAGCCACCCCACCCACCCGTCTCCACGTGATACACACAACTACTACTACGCAATATGAAATTCAACCATTCGCTTTGTTTGATTTGCGGCCTCGATACACCAGACCAAGCCTGTGCGTTCTTTCAGCCACTAATACTACGACGAGTTCCAAGCGTCGGGTCGGTGAGGTGGCTCATCACGTAAAGACGTTTTTAGCCGTATTTATTTTTGACAGAACCCGAGTAAACAATAAACATGACTGTGTTTTTTTTTCTTTCTTTTTTTTTTCTTTCTTTCTTTCTTTTTCGACATTTGTTTTCTTTTCGTCATCACGTTGTCCATTTCATTTATTATTGCGTGCGTTTATAAGAGCGTGTGAAAAGAAAGTACGGAAATGAGAAAGTAATCCCGAAGAATATGTCGGCAATCATTTGAGGTTAATTAATAATGTTGTTATTATTATTATTATTATTATTATTAATAATAATAATAATTAATTAATTAATTAATTAAAATTTAAAATTAGTACGACTCGTAGAAGAGAACTTCACGACCGGATTACGACAGACATGTTTTAATTAATTTTGTCTTTTGCTAATTTTTTCCCACGGTTTCGTATATAAATAGCTGATAATTAGGTGGAGGGTAGGATAAAGTTTGCCTATCGACTACTACTTTGTTGTATATAATATTACGAAGAATGTCTGGCAAAACTGAATGCTCCCCAATCACCATGCGTGGGTTAGTTCACTTTTTAATTTAAATTTGACTTGAGGTGAAAGAATTTTTACGTATAGAGAAAATGGAAATAAAAAGGACCCCTATCTGTTTAACTTATATTTAACATGAGAGGGAGAGACAGTTGAAATTTCTAGGGCATAATGAGGGCCTGGAAAATTTGGCATTCACAGGATTGAAGAGAGACAGAAGAAAACAATGCATAACCTATCGAACGAACTTTTGTAAATGAATGGCAGAACAGGGTAGGAGAGATAGCAAAAAGCCATGATTGCCCTGAAGTAGCATGTATGTTATGCCCTGCTAAATACCTTACAAA
The DNA here is from genome assembly GCA_963932145.1 of Acanthosepion lycidas. Lineage (NCBI taxonomy): Eukaryota > Metazoa > Mollusca > Cephalopoda > Sepiida > Sepiidae > Acanthosepion > Acanthosepion lycidas. Next base: position 19,533,354 of record OZ010604.1, read on the forward strand.
TAATGGACTAAATCTGTTTTGATCATGTGGAAAGAGGGAAAAAGCATATCAGAGATGCTACTTGGTTTCAGTGAAAAAATGAAAGAAAAAGAAGAGAAGAGACAATAACGCTCTTATGTGTTTTAACGACAGCTTAAACGAAATGGAAAAAGTTGTCAATTTCAAATCTTTTCATTTGTACCCCCTTACTTCTTAAAATAACAACCAGCATTTATATTTATAATTGTTATTGCAATCTTTTATTAAAGTTGTTAAGCTCAAATGCAAGAAGAGAATTTCTATGGATATTTTATTGTTGTGGAACTTGCCATGGGTTTATTTAATCATTAACTGAAGAATTAAGATTCATCAAAAATTTAAAATTGGAAAACCATGAAATTTTCACAGATATTTCTAGTTATATATAGAGATTATTCCTTGAATATAAGCATCAAATTCATATATATATATATATATATATATATATATATATATATATATAGAGAGAGAGAGAGAGAGAGAGAGAGAGAGAGAGAGATAGGTCATCAATGCACTTCATGGCTGAGACGGTCTGGTCTAAAGCAAGTAGGATCTAACAGCAGTTTCTCCTGCTAAGGAGGATGCATATTTTTCTTTAATAAAATTTCTCGAATATTCAGTCTGGTAGAGGAAAATAAATATACTGTTTTATATATATATATATATATATATATAGAAAGAGAGAGAGAGAGAGGAGGGGTGGGAAGAGATAGAGATCATTGTTAAAAGCAAGTATTAATAATTAATTATATATAGCAAGAGAGGGAGGGAAAGATTATTTGTGGAATACAAGTATAAGATATATTGTAAATCTACATTCTACATCTATCTGTATGTGTGGATAAATCATTTATACTCACATATAGATATATAGATAGATAATGAACAGACTGAAATAGATAGATAGATAATGAGCAGACTGAGATAGTGTACATCCAATACTTGCATTCAACAAATAACAAAACTGAACATGGTGAGTGCAATACATGTTAATTAACGAGAATTAAATGCAAATCAATAAAAATATTAGCATACAATTTAAAAAAAACAAAAAACTGTTGCTCTTTTGTGTGTCAAAACATGGCAACTCCAACTACTAATTGATACTATTAGTATCGCAACTTTTGATACTAATTCTGTTACTATGCTACCATTTGTTGAATCCGTAGAATAGTACCACTGCAACGGCTACTACGTCGTATTAATTTAATTTGGTAGTGCTACTATTCTTTTCTTTCTTTCTCTCTCTCTCACTCTCTTTCAAGAATTTTTTTTTAAAATTGCATCTTTATTCCCCTGCTGGTGCTGTGTAGCATATAGAGAGAGACTATATATATATATATATATATATATATATATATATATATATATATGAATGGCAGTAGCATATTTGCACCATGTGACCTGAAACAGCAGAAGTCTGTACATATTCACATCAACACAAAACACATAAAAGTGCATTCCTGTTTTTTGACAATGTCTTATTGTTTTCCCCACACTAAGTACGTATCTTGTACACTGTTCTCTTTTAGTCTTAAGGCTTATCTCTGTTCCAAAAGAACACCCATTTATTAATTATTTAAAGTCATGATCATCATCTACTTCTTCTATGTCCCTTTAGGACGTTGATAATCATAGCACTCCACAACTTCCAGTCTTTTGGAGCTCATAGTATGGTTTATCTTTTTGTTATCTCCCAGCTCTGCCAACCAATTACACAATCTTGTTAGGTAGATAATTTACTGCTTTCCTCTGTCCCACTTGCTTTCAATATATCCTGTGAATGTCAAATTCTCCAAGCCCTCTCTCCTCATTATGTACCCTAGAAATTTCAAGTGTCTCTTTTTTATTTGAAGTATAAATGCCCTTTTTGTTTCCATTATTATTTTTGTTGTTGCTTGCATGTTCAGTCAATAGTATTCTCAGCATCCTTCTGTAGAACCACATTTCTGTTGCTTCAAGACATCACTTTGTCTATGACAAGATTGTCCAGCATTCACTGCAATATAGGAGGACTGATATTGCATAACAGTTCACTACTCTTTTCTTTGTTTCTAATGAAATTTTCCCGTTTCTTAATACTTCACTTAGCTTTTGAAAAGCATTTTTTTGCTCTTTCAAAACACTTTTAGATTTTCGTGCCACATTTTCTGTCCTTTATTAAAGCACTTCCTAGAATATTACAGAGAGATAGTAAAAAATAAATGAGAGATGAGATTTGATTAATCAATCAATCAAATGAATTTTCAAGCAGATAAACACCGATGTCCAACAGATACTTTTTTTTTTTCACAGTAAGGCTAACTCTTTACAAGGCCCTTGGCCACTTGAGGTAGAGGGTTCTGTTAGGAGGCAGTTTGTGCACATTAGATGAGAAGATAACAGTTAATCCTTGCCTTGAAGAGGTTAAAATTGTAGTGATCAGGGACACGTCCTATTGGCAGTCAGTTCCACAAAGAAGTGGTTCGCAAGAAGCTGTTCAAATGGAACTTACTTCTCACCAATGGAATACAGAGGGAATGTGGATGGTTTAATACTATGTAAGTGGCATGGCATGTTCTTGCCGTGAAGGTTTGAACTGGTGGGACCAGGGATGTAGCTTATCCAAGCACTTTCCGTATAAGTAGCAATTAAAGAGTGAGAGGCTTGACAGATCCCACCTGTGGGAGAGAGGTTGATGGTTGGAGAATAATTCATCACCCACAAGGGCTTGGTGGAACTTTTGGACACTATCAAGACTGGAGAGTGAGGTCTGGACTATTATAAATGAAATAAAAATAGTACTGACTGTGAGTGTTTGTTTAAAATTTCATTGGTTTGTTTTCTACAGCTTATCAAGGTTTTGCAGGTTAAAACCAGAAAATATTTTTAGATTGTAAGAATTTTGTTTTTTGGTAGGGATAATGATTTAGTGATGCAAGTCTTACTAATTAACCCATAGCTGGGTGAGAACAAGTTGATTCATACCTTTCCCAAGGGTATTTGCACATAAGTGAATATAATGAACCAAACACGAATCAAAACTTGGCTCTCTGATTAACAATTCCAAGCCATCTTTAACATCATCCATGCATCCAAGCATATAGCACCTGGTAATACCAAGCGGATATCCATTTAGGTACTGATCAGACTCGACATTACTTAACTTTAGTGATTATATCGAAACTGGTGTTTCGACATGATGTGGCCATAAACCCTGTTTTGTTGGATGTGATCAAGTAAACCAGTCACTTGAAAACAACTGACTTGATTTCAATGACAAGAGATGCAGCTTTAAGAGGTCTGAAAATCGTCAAGTTTGGCAGGTACAGTGTAACCCGGATATAAGAGAAACCCGGATATAAGAAATATTTTCTCTGGTCCCAAATTAGAGCCATACTTACCTAAACAAAATTGACCAAACTCGGATATAAGAGAAACCCAGATATAAGAGACTTGTTCTCTGGTCCCAACAACTCTCTTATATCCGGGTTACACTGTATATTTTTATTGATTCAAACTGCCTCTATATTTTGGTTAATTGTAAAGCTCTAAGTTTCAGACCAAAACTGAAGGGTATTTCACGTGAAAAAGGAATAAATCTTTATACATTGCTAAGAAAACAATAAAAAGTATTTCCTTTTTTTTTTTCCTCCTAATGTTCACCCACTACAAGGCCCAAGAGCCACTCAAGGTTACTGAATGAAGAGTGTGGTATAGGTGTAAGAGGAGGAAGCAGAAAGTGAAGATTATGAGGATATGGAGAATAGATAACAACTGAGATTGTACTTGAAGAGGTTATGGTCATAGTGTTCAGGCAAACAACTATTGATTGGCTGATTTGTTTTTTATGGCCTATCAACACTTTGTGGGTTATTTAAAGCCAAAATATACTTTTGGACTGAAAGATTAATTCTTTTTTTTCTTTACAAGTGAATATTTCCTTAACAGTTTTTTTGAGAATAACAATGATTTTTTGTTTTCAGATAAAAGTCCTACTGTTTAACCCATAAGTGGGGGAGGAGATGGATTCATACCTTTCCCAAGGGTAAGCGAATACAAAAAACTCAATTGGAATTTGAACTTGGCTCTCTAATTTCACATTCCTAGCCACACACACACATGCTATCCACTGCACTATGCATATAGGAAGCATCCAGGCAGGAATCTGCACCACAAAATGGTAGTTTTAGGGAAGAATTTATCATAGTGGAATGCTCTTCTTACCAATGGAATATAAAGGGAGAATGATTCAACCCTATGGACATAGTATGGTCAATCTTAGTTGTAATGGTCTGAACCAGTGAAACTAAAAAAAGGAGCTTGTCTAAACATTTGCCATGGATTAGTGATAGGTTTAAAGTGCAAAAAAATAAATAAATACTAAAATGTGCCAGTTGTAAATTATCACCATTCAACAATTCTGTAAGAAATGTGTGAAAATCCTGTTTGAATCATTTGGACTTGGTTATGGGGAAATCAAATTTCTTTTCTGGCTTATGGCTACATCACATTGAAAACACCATTTCCCAGGCATGGTCAGTACCTACAAGGGTGACTGCTTCGGAATACCAGGTGCTGTAAACTTGGTTGTGCAGGTGATTTAATAATATTAGATAACGGCTCGGAATTGGAAATCGGAGAACCAAGTTCAAATTACAGTCGGCTCCAGTATATTCACTTACGTGCAAATATCCTTGGGAAAAGTATGAATCTACAACTTCTTCCTCAGCTATGGGTTTAATTAGTACGATTTGTATTACTAAATCATTATTATCTCCATAAAATCCTTTTTCTGGCTTTAAAATAACCTGCAAAAGGTTGATAAGCCATAAAAAATCAATCAATCAATGAGACAATGATGAAGAGACTTGAGGTAACAGAAATGTGATTCTACAGAAGGGTGCTGAGAATACAATGGACAGATCATCTGAGTAACTATCATATAGGACATAAATCAATGGAATCGTCTGTTTATATAAATAAGCAGAGTTGAGGAGAGTTAGCATTAGGTCAATTGTTAAGTGTACCTTTTGAGTAATAAACCTTCTATTTCATTACTTACCTACAAGTTTGTTTTCCTTATTTATTTTCCTCTGTTATCTCGAAAACACGAGATACAACAGTAACAAGGAAGTTTTAGGGAAAAATGAAAACAAAAAGAATACTTCTAATTAGAATCAAAAAGAGAAAGTTGAAATTTCTCAGCTACTTATCGAGGAAAGAGGGCTTAGAAAATTTGACACTCACAAGACATTGAAAGCAAGAGTGACAGAGTAAAGCAACAAATGAAGAGATTGTGTAATTGGGTGACAGAACAGGGATTAAGAGGAAGAGCAAAAAGACAAACCTTACTTAGAGCTACAAAGGACAGGAAGTTGTGGAGAGCCCTGATCACTCAAGTACTGAAGGGACATAGAAGAAGAGATTGTACATTTGGAATTTGCTGTAAAAAGAAAGATAGACTTTTCTGTTTGTGTATTTGTATTTTCACTAATAAAGTTCAAAGACTGATGAAACGTTAGACGCAGATTTACATTAGAAATTTTAAAAAATGAGTTTTTACAAAAATGCAAATTAGCCGTCAAATGAGAATGAATTATTTGGGTAGACCATTCTAGGTAATCTTAGTAAAAAACAAATAAATAAAAATGTATCCAATTTCTCTGACATATTTTAGCTCAGCTGTCAGGTGTCTGAAATAAAACCCAACATTACCAGTAATACTCTTAACTTTTTGAGCAGCTGTATCGATTCTAATCTGAAATCTGCTCTCTGAAGGTCAGCAAATGTTTAAAATCTTGCTTTTTGGTTGACTGCTTTCATTTTGTCTGCCTGGGAAACACCAAACATCCCCCTGACCCAGAATGACTTCCTCTAAATTCAAAAACCTTTGCACCTAACATCACCTGCAATATAAATTTCAGATACCTTCTAGTATTCTACTCTCCAGCCAATATGGCCGCAATGAAACAAACCTGGAGTTATCCATGTTTGTCATATGACAGAATCTTACAGAACCTATTTGCTACATCTAGTTATCACTAATCTGACCTGGACATTAAACATGTTTGTTGATGCACCTGTAGTGTTGAGATAAGTGCTCTGAAGCAGTCCAATTAAACTATTAACTTTGTTGTGCTCAGTGAAATGCTGCAAGAACTTGACATTTTATGAGATTAAGTAGGATAATCCTTAATCATTACAATTGCAATTTACTGAGCATGGCTTAAAATAAAAAAAACTTGGGTGTTTATCCTGACCTTGCCTAAGTTCCTCAGATCTGTTAGGATATATATGACAACAAAAAAGAGCCCAGAGCAATGGCAAGCTCAAGTAACTTTAACCCTGGAGTAAAATGTAAAGCTTGAGGATATAAAGATTTAGGTCAGAACCCAAATGACAAACACATTAGAGATACTTATTATTTTCAATTCCCTGAAGAGAAGGACAATACAGATGTCTACTTCTAAGCAATCAGTTTCATATTTGTAAAATCATTAATTTATATATATATATATATATATATATATATATATATATATATATATATATATATATATAAATAACAATGTTGGTGTGACCAACAGACAACTTGCCAAAAGACCTAATACCTTAGACAAGAATAAAATCTTAAACAACAAAAGAAAAAAGAAAAAAAGATCAAAAGGCAAACAGCTACTTACGCAGTAAATTAAAGTGCTTAACACCTTGACTATCTAGATAGAGCAAAAATGAAAAACGCTTCACAATGTCAACACTCAAAAAAGAACAGCTTAAGTTGTTACTCAAGTTTCACACTCTTGCACTCTTCAGGCAAATAAAACACCTCACTCTCTCTCATATATATATATATATATATATATATATATAATCATAAAAAATATAGTTTTGGGATATGCTACATTTATAGGCAAAAGTGCTCAATATCAGAGTATATGTAAATATAAAAATGCACGTTGAGGGAAACACCAAATGGTGAACGTCTGTTTCATGCTTCAACACAAACTTCAGGCCATAGTTTGAAGATTGCATTGGAAACATGAAATATACTGTTGCAACTTGGTGTTTATCTCTTTGTCTACATATATATATATATACATACATACATACACGTACCAATGTAATGGTAAAACTGTGCAATTGTTAGATTAAGCTTTGAAACAGTGTAACTTAGAACTGATTAAAGATATCTTACTGGAATTATCCAAGGGGTTTATAACACTATTGGAGTCTACTTTGAACAATAAGAATGTATTTAGCTCTAATTTGAAATGATGATCCCTCTTGCTGTTGTGACCTCCTGATCCAATTTTCCTCTCTACTGTTGCCTCTTTTTTAAACTTATTCACCATTCTCTTGATGGTTCTTGGCTGGACATTGAAGACAAAAGCCAGAGTACGAATGTTCGTACCATTACTGAAGGCCTGAAAGATCTTTTTCCTCTCACCATTGCTCATTTGGGAAGACATAGTGGGATTGACACAAAACAATTTTAACCTGTTCTCTTTCTAGCTGAATAACTCAAAGGGTTTTTAGTGATTCATACAATAAATGGTGTCAAGATGGCTAAACATTTTATCTGAAAACCTAGTAAAAAGAAACTCAATTAGTTTAGTGGCTTTTTAGATATTTTTGTGGGATGGACAATTATCCCATGCTGTTACACAATTTGGATAATTTTGCTGTTACAGCCAGTGTATATATATATATATATATATATATATATTTTGAACAATAAAAAAAAATTAAAAAATTAAAATCTTTAGACACACTGGGTTGTAGATTAATATTCTTTCGTTTTTTTTATTATTATTCCATTTAGATTCCTCGACTAGTTTCGGCCGAAATGGCCATCATCAGGAGGAGAAATATTTCTGCTTGCTGCTAGCACTAAACTATATATATTTTAAGAATTAATGGATTTTATTTTTTAATCCAACATATTTTTATTATTTCTAATGTTATTTTTAATGTATTTGAGTAGACACTTTATTTTTATTTTAAACAGTATTTATTGCATCTACCAGCCTGTACACTCAAGAAAACTTATTAAAGAAAATGAAAGATTCAAATTTGTAACCCCATTTATGCAAGAAACTACCATCTGGTCCGGTGTGCTTTGACTGCTTGGATACAAAGAGGTTCAAAATCAAGCAAGGTTCTATTTGCCTTTGAAGCACCTTCACTCATTCAGATTTTCCTAAAAACACATATATGTACAATTTTGAAAATATGTGTGTGTGTGTGTGCATATGACACAAAATTAAAACAAGAACAGGACAAGTAATGTTTTTATGGCATATATTTATATACGTTATTTAGAAAACCTTCAATGTATTAGTGAAGCCTCTTCATATGGTTGCATGACAGAAAAAAAGAAAGCCCAAAACAAATTGAGGTCTGTACTTTCATAATAGTGAAACATTAAGGATTGTTCCTTTTAATGTTGATCACCAGCTTGTATTGTCAGAGATTGTTCATGAAAGGTAATAATTATGCACTTTTAAGGAACAAACAAAAATTAAAATCATAAAACCAAAGTTTTGTTTCTGTATAATTCTTTCAATTATTGTTATTTTAAAAATAGTGACCCAATTCTAATTTAGATTTCTATCTGGGAAATGAAAACAATATAATAATATAAACATTTTTTTTATAAAGGATAGATAGATATGAACAAAGATAGATTGATATGAAAAGAATGATATAGAGAGATAGATGGATAGATAGTATGAACAAAATAATAAAGACAGATAAATGAATATGAACAGACCGATCTTTATACATATATATATATATATATACACACACATGCACAAGATGTGATGAATAAATTGCCATCTAAATGACGTAAAAATAAAAATAACACTGACATCTCATTTTAATAAATATATTTACCAAAATTATATAAAAATATCTTGAAATACTAAATAGTAAATTTATTCAATAAAATTGCCATTGGCATCAACCACAGCCTCCAGATGACTTTGAAATCTCCTGAAAATCTTTTGCATGGTCTTCTGGTTTAAGTTGGTGAATGCTGCCATAATACTTGCTTTCAGTTCATCTTTGATGTTACAAGGTGTTTTGTTAGTCTCTCACTCAACTGCACCCCACACATAATAATCAACAGGGTTGCAGTCTGGGGAGTTAGGTGACCAGATGAAAGGGATGATGTGATTGCAAAAATTGTCTGACAGCCATGACTGGGTTCTCCTGCTTGTGTGACATAGTGCAGACATAGGGTCTTCCAGCAGCCACCCTCTTGACCCAGGGTAGCACTACCTCCTTAAGGCACTTGATGTAGGTCTCTGTATTGAGTATGGGGCCCTCAGAAACAAATTCAGGAGTTCTTTTCTTATCAGAACAATCAGAGTGAGTTTTCCAAGTTGCCATTACTCATAGTATTTCAAAATATTTTTCTGCCATTTTGGTAAATATAACTATTAAAATGAGATGTCAGATGTTTCATTTTAAGTGTAATTTAGACAACAATTTATCCATAACACCCTATCTGTCTGTCTGTCTGTCTCTCTCTATATATATTTATATTCTGTTTATACATTATTTTTTATGTTTATAGCATGCTAGGTATAATGGTAGTTCCATACAGGACACAGGTTTGATTCCTGTCAAAGGATGCATATTTTCTATGAAATGGACAGTAAATGAAATTAATACTGTTTAATTAAAAGAACAGAGCATTTACTCAAATAAGTGTATCCATATAGAAATAATGTATAAACAGAAATATATATTAAATATTTGTCAGATTTTATCCATTTCCTATCCTATGGTGCGTGCACACACACACACACACAATATATATATATATATATATATATATATATACACACACACACAATATATATATATATATATATATATATATATATATATATATATATACACAAACACACACAATATATATATATATATATACACACACAATATATATATATATATATATATATATATATATATATATATATATATATATATATATATATACACACACACACAGACATGCGTGTATATGCATATATATATATATATATAGAGAGAGAGAGAGAGAGGGAGGGAGGGAGATAGAAATAGGAATGTTTTTTTTACCTCAATCTACTGCACTACAAGTAAATGACTGTACACATATGTTTATGTTAACAATAATCCCCAAACATACGCCAAGGCATCAAAGTGAATATTTAAGCGAAATATCAACAAAAATACTTTTATTTTAAAACCTGACTTACATATTTCAAAGTGAAATTAGCAAAGATGAAAGTGTCTTTTATCCTTTGGTTTCTTTTAGCAGACATCACTCGGAGTATTTAAGACAAGATGAAAAAAAAAAAGACAAAATATTTTTTAAATTGCATAACATGAAACTGGACAGGTGAGTCAGGTTGAAGGAAAGACATGAGAAATTATGTGTCACGTCATAATCATGATGTTCGTTTTATTTGTGGGATACAATCAAATACAACTCTATCAGATGTAAGAAGCCAGAGGAGAAAGAAAACCAAAAAACAAAAAAAGTTTCTTGATTAATGTTCAGCAAAGACAAGGTCCAAAAAAGAAAACTGTCTACAAATAAGCTGTAAATTGTCAAATGTCAAAGCAATGTTATAACATTTGGTTATGGTTTAATGTTTCTCCCATGATGTTGATCTTAGATCATCATCATCATCATCTTGGTAGAATAAAAATTGGGGTGGGAGTTGAAAGCTGAGGAATTATTATAGAAGCGAAAGCAACTTGGAGTATAAAGAGGAATTTGCTGAACTTATACTAAAAGGCAGAGAAAGTTTTTTCGGGGGTTTTGGTTGGCAAGGGAGTATCCCCTGGATTTTGAAGAATGATCTCAAAATTGAAGGTTGCATTTTTTAAGACTTATTTACTAACTCACCGGCATTTCTTTGTTCAAAATTGTGGCTGTACCATCTGATGAAGATATTTATCATCTCCTCCTCAAAATTCCAATGTTTACATATGGGTTTGTTTCTTCTTCTGATTTGAAAATTCACTACTTTTGTTCGGATGCTATTCTATATGCTATGAACACTCATATAATGCCTAATATACCAGATTATCACAAATAAAATATTATGAAATGTTATGTAATCACATTTTTACATAAAAAAGAAAAGTCTACCATAAATGACGAATTTTGATTATAAAAGATTTGAGTAAAAATTGAAAGTTGAGTACCTTTTCAAAACTAATTTAGTAGCTCACTTTGAGCCAGAGGGACATTATCCTCCTGAAGGGTTTTATCATATATTAGAATTTTTTTGCAAGTTTTTACAGAAACATGTTGAAATCCTCATAGTATTTAATATTGTTGAAGTTATTGCTAACATTTTTTGTTGTGATTTACAAACTCAACATTTTGTTCAATGGAAAATAGTCTTAAAAAGAGTAAGAAAAAAAAAACAGAGATTTCTAATTTTGATAATCTATTTTTTTTTTTTTTTTTTTTTTTTAGGTACAAGCTTTTTTCTCCAAACTTCTTGTTGTGATAGATAAGGAAGCATAGCATTTTTATACAGAATCGTTGTTATTTTTTTTTTTTTTATCTAATTTGAAAATTATTTTTATTCAATATATAAAATAAAAAGGAAAGAGTATGTGAATGTGCTAGTTAGGATTAGTGGTTAGCAGCTTGGAAAGAGGACTCTGCAACTTGAGTTCAAATCCAGACCCTATCACACAAAAACCAAAAATTGAGATAGCTAAGGAAGCATTCAGCAGTGCAGTACCCCTAGGGCCATGTCATGTGAACAGTGATATTCACAGTGGCTGTGAATGATTTGAAAACTCTCTTTCTCATCAGTATCTGTGTTCACTATTTTCAATACAAACAAATACATTTTTTGTCCTCAATTTTTGATCTGATGAGAGAGGGCCAATAAAATGGTTTAGCGATAGCTGAACCTCTGATTAAAAACTAGCAGTGTGTTCAGTCCTAAAGTCCAGGCATGTTCTCAGTGCTGAGTAAGGATAATACCAATTATCATGTGAAAGTAGTGAAATCAGTGTACATTAAGTCCTACCAGCCATCTCTCTGTAAGTAGACAGAGTGATTGGTGTGCTTAAGGGTAATTAGCCTTTAATATTATATTTGTATTAGTCTGGGGTTGTATGATTTTTTAGCCACAGTACACATTTTTTTGTTCTCAATTTTGGCCGTGATGAGAGAGAGGACTGATAAACTGGTTTAGTGATAGCTGGACATTTGATTAAAAATAAATAAGAGCTAATATTATTTACTTGACTCCATTTCTATTTTTTTTTTAATCATATCACCCCATACAAGGCAGTAAAGCCACTAAGATACAAGGGGTTACTGAGTGTGAAAGAATAAGAAAAAAGAGAAACATTCTTAAGGGGCAAGAACAAAAGTAATGAAGAAGACAGTAGCTAACGATTGATGTTACATTTAAATTTTTGAAGATCAAAGTTGATTGGAAACCAGAAGAGAGTTCCACAAGCGAGAAGTGCAAACTGTCAGCATAGAACATCTAGCCAATTCAATTGTAAAATCATAAGACCTTGTGACAAACTAGTATTGCACTTAAATTCATAAACTCTAGGTACTATAACAAAGAGTTTATCCAAAAAGTTACCCAGAAAGTATTTATAGAAAAGGTACAGGCAAGCTACAATATAATGGTGGGAAAGTGACTGAAGCTGAGATGCCAGGTCAGGACCAATAATATTACTTATTCTTCTTTGGATTTTATCAAAGACCTATAAATATATAGCAGGAGCAATGGACCATATATGGCAGCAATATTTAAAGCATGGATGAACAGTAGACTTACAAAGTGATGTAGTCTCCAGAAGCAGTTATTTAAGCATCCTCAGGTTGGAGTGATTTTCTTAAGCATTCATCAAGTTGGAACAATTTTTCTTGAAATATTGCAGAAATTGCATAACTGATTAGTTGTAATGACATAACTAGACTTGTCAGCATCCTTTGGAGTACCTTTGTGTAGTCTGTGATTTGGGGCATTTACAGAACTAAAGAACAATGTCTGTATCAAATTAATCAGAATACTGAAAGAGATTTTCAATTTTCAAAAATAAATACAAAAAAACATAAAATTACTAACACATTTATTTCTGTTTGATAACAGTAGCTTGAGTTTAAACACAATTTTCTATTGCCTTTGTATGACTAAGTTCAAATAGAGACAAATTAGTTTACACTAGCAATTTTTTTATTTCCTGGTTATCCCAAGTCACAACAGCCAATCCCATGTCTGAGCAACTAAATCAAACAATACAGAGAGCAAGTGAATGAACTGACATTCATATCAAAAAAGCTACGTCACCATTTCCAAAGTGAATTCTACCTTTTGAATGGTTAATGCAGAACTGGTTTTAGGCATCTGGTTATTTGTACAATCTAGGAATGACTGACCACTTGAAACAATTGTGGTTTATTGCTGCAAATATGTATTTAAAGGAGTTTCCTCTCTGAAAATATTGGTTTTCCTGCTGTCTATTAACTATGGTATGTCATATCGTTTGAAACTATGCCTTCTCATTTTGCTAAGTGTTGACATTTACTGAAGTGAAGACTGTTGCAGTTTTTTTAACCAAAGAATAGCCACACCTTTCTGCAGTTCATGTCTGCAGGCGTAAGATAAAATTTAAGCAGTGTCTTTATAACATTTCCTATAAAGGTGGGGCATGGAAAGTCATTTTATTCTGATTTTGAAAACATATTTTAAAAGGGTAACATTATTGTCAAAATAACTGTCAAGATTTTGTTGCTATTAGAAATTGATAAAAAAGCTAAGATTGTTTTTTTATGGTTTATCAACACTTTTGCAGGTTATTTAAAGCCAGAAAATATTTTTACAGTATAAGAATTTTTTGGCAATCATAATGATTTTACTGATACAAATCCTACTAATTGATTGCTTGATTTGTTTTTATGGTTTACCAACCCAGGTTGTTTAATGCCAGAAAATATTTTTAGATTATAATGAATTTTTTTTAGAGAGAGTGATGATTTATTGACACAAGTTCTACTAATTAACCCATAGCCGAGAGGAGAAAATATAGATTCATACCTTTCCCAAGGGTATTTGCACATAAGTGAATATAACGAACCTAACTCAGCTATATAATTGAATATATAGTTTACAATCTATTTCTGTACGGTTTAGACTTGGAAAAGTCCTACAACTTATTTGTAAAGAAAAAAATTATTACAGTCTATTTTTATGAAATTTGTATCTGGAAAAATCATTGTTATATAATTTATATTTATCCCCAAAATTGTTGATATTCACTCGTAAAATATAAAATGAAGTATTCTTATACAATTCAAAAATTTGTTTTGGCTTTAAATTATCCTCAAAAGATTGATAGACCATAAAACAAATTAATCAATTGATCTTATCAAACCTCAAGTGGCTCAAACAATTGTCTTCTCTACCCCTTCAGCAACCTGCAAAGGGTGGACATTGGTCAATATGGAAGAAATTTTAAAAAACTGGAAGGTTTCTTTAACATTAATAAGATTCCTGAAAGTACATCCAACATTAACCAATAAAAATATCTTCTGCAATATTTTAAGATATTTTAGTTTAGATAAAGTCCAGCCTCAAAATGTCAATTGAAAAGTGGCACCATATAACTTTATATGTCAATACATTTCTAAAATTTCAATGCATCTTTCTTTATTTGATCCCAAGAAAGAATTACAACAAATTGTAGGAATATAGGTGATTATCTCCCTTTGGTGGAGATAAGTCACATGGTCAAGTGACGGTCGCTTATAGACATCACTCAATACAGTGATCAAACTGAGTGGTCGCTTTTTTTTATACTGGGCCAAGGTACCTGGGCTGAGGCTAAATCTGCCTATTCCAGCAAATGCTACAGTTTATAAGTTCATGGTGTCATTTCCCTTTGGGAATATATCTTTCCCTGATATAGAAAACCCAAGACTTGCTGTTTCCCATTCATGAAATATGTCTTCACCTGGGACATAGATGAATCTGGCCCGTTTGAATCTAGAGTCCTAAATATGGCTTCTCCAGGCACAGAAGTATCTCCTTATTATATGTAAGAGACTTCCTTTTTGTTTCTCCTTACACTCTGTTTTGCTGTGTAGATATATGTGATATATTTTTCTCAGCATGGGATATATATATATATATATATATATATATGTGTGTGTGTGTGTGTGTGTATGTCCTAGTGGTACAAAAGTCTCTCTCTGAGAACAAATCATGTTTGTCATTCCTTTTTCCTTTCAGCTATTCTGTTCCATCATTAAAGTTAAGTGTTATTATATCACAAATATAATAATGCCCATAATGGGGAAAATACAAATGGCAGAATAAACCTTTCTTCCATAGCTTTCACCTGTTAAAAAAATTATTAATATATATTTTTAAAGTAGAATGTAAAAAGGCAAAAACCCATGATAATTTATCTTAAGCTATAACTTTGCATCATTATTTCTAAGTAAACATTTTACTTTTATTTCATACTTAGTAGTAGTATTTACACTATTTACGTTATTCTGATTGTTGCCCTCATCTTTATTGCCATATTCACAACATTTCGGCTGTTGTATGCTTTGGCTTTCTTATTGAGCACCCAGTAAGGATCAAACTCACTATTCAGTCATAAGTGATCTAGTGAGAAAAGCTTGCTAACCATTACACCACATGAAAGTGCTCAAAATCATTTTCTAAGTGTAGCTTAGATGTAGTACAAGGCCAAATGTATGAGGCACCCAGTGAGGATCGAACTCACTATTCAGTCATAAGTGATCTAGCGAGAAAAGCTTGCTAACCATTACACCACATCAAAGTGCTCAAAATGATTTTCTAAGTGTAGCTTAGATGTAGCACAAGGCCAAATGTATGAGGCACCCAGTGAGGATTGAACTCACTATTGATCTAGTGAGACAAACTTTCTAACCATTACATCATGTCGAAGTACTGAATTTTACACAATGTGAATGGTAAACAAATAGCAATTTGTTACAGAAATATACAATGAAAGAAAGAATAATGTGATGTTTTGAGAATTGGAAAATATTTGAAAATCAAAGGGATTGCTTGATCTTTGAGCAGTGCAAGTTCTAAAGAATGCACGGAGAGAAAGCATTTGTGTCTTGTCATTTGGAATGCAACACTTTCAAAACTGATAATCTTCTTTCTTTTGATATTCTTGTTCTTTATAGTCAGATCTTTTCAACATGTGTAATTGAAGAAGCTTACAAAAAGTAGACATCTAATGAATGTTGTACTAGAAAACAGAATCTGACATGGTGCAATCAAGGAAAGCAATCAGTTAAAATAAAGAATGAAGGCTTAAAATCATGAAGATGCATTTTAATATCATTAAAAAAAAAGTCAATAATAAAAAATATTCCAGTTTGTTGAACTTTCTTCTGGCTCCATGGTTTCTAGCCAACTTTGATTGCCAAGAATTTAAATGCAATATCAATCTTGATTCCTCTTTTATTGTTCTCAATCCTTAATGTTACTCTTTTTTTTCTGATTTTTTCACACTCAGTAACCTATTGTGTCTTAGTGGCTTTACTACCATACTTGGGTTGAAATGAAAAAAAAAAGATACTTTTATTAAAAATCAATCATAAAACTACTCTTGTTTCAAAATATTATATCACTGTAACACTATAAATCTTTTATAAGATAGAAAACAATCATGACATATAACCTCAATTTTTAATGTTCAGCAACAAAATTATGCGTTTTTGCAATACCATAGCCCTTAATCATGACTTCACAGATTCTCTTTAGTTGCCAATTGCCATGTTTTCTTAGGAAAGATAGTGGAGTGGTTCCTGTTGCTTTCTCCATGGTTTGGAAATTTAGTTTTCCTCCTCTTAGACTGGCTACCAGCCAAGTCTAGAGAGAGTTCAGTTAGTCTAATCCTCAGGATATAGGCAATTATGGCTCTCTACAGATACTGTTACTTTATCATCTGTAATTGCTATGACTTGGAGTTTCAGAGTTTTCCTTTTCATAAACTGGTTGCCAATTTTATTTTCTAAATTACCACGAATGTCTGCTTCTTTTACAATTGTCAAGCATAGATTTAGAGAAAGTATTTATCTAAACTTAACATAAAATTTATTACTAATACATCTAAAATAATAAAAGACTTAGTCAATACTAAACAAAACTAACCTAAAACTTGAAGGGGGAATTTACTCCATCACCTGTAATAATTGTCACAAAAAATATATAGGAGAAACCTCAAGGAATCTAAATAAATGAACACAGAAAACAATACATCGAATGCGTTGGTTGTACACCGTAACAAGACTGACCACAATTCTGACATTTGCATGTGCTGTTGCAACAACATAACAAATTTAGCCATATGATCTCCTAAAAGACAAAATGCATCACAAGAAAACTTTTTTCACTTTGTCATACATTTTTCCCAATATTATTCTTTATATATATATTTATATATATAATTTAATTTTTTCGAAAATGATAACATATTTATGTTATAATTTTTGATACAAAAATAGCCATTTTGTTTCAAGACTTCTGGTGTCTTATCAAATGATAGTGTTGAATGAATACACCATCACTTGATAAGGCATCAGAAGTGTTGAAAAAAATGGCTATTTTTGTAGTGGTTTTATAACATATTTATGCTATAATTTTCAAATAAATGATATTTGCTCTACTCTGTATTGAGCACTCTTTTAAGAATAGTATCTTTTGATTATTGGAATTTATACCATATACACCAATCCTATGAATTGTCATACTTTATTGGGAAAGATAGTGGAGTGGTACCCTATTGCTTTCTTCATGGTTTGGAATTCAAAGTTTTTCTTCTCTTAGACTGGTTCTCTGGCAAGTCTAGAGAGCTGTCTACCCTGCTATTTAACTCATAGCTAGGAGAAGAAGAGACTGATTCATACCTTTTCCAAGGACATTAGTGCAAAATACAACAGATCAGAACTAAATTTGAACACAGCTTACCAATTCCACTCTTCCTGCTGACATCTGTTACATCTTAATAATACCAAAACCCATCTGTGACATCTCAACAACTGTGGTCATTGTAAAATGTTAAATCTTTGAAAAAGTTAACAAAATCAATTTAAAATAACATCAATTTAATGATGGTATTCTCAGTTGCTGGGCAGGGAAAATGAATACAGAACATTCCAAAAACAATTACATCTATTTTACTTGGAATATTTTAAGACTCACTCTTCTATGGTTTTTGAACAGGAGCAAAAATTTATCCCTTTTCCTGTTTATGATTAAGTTTCTAGTTCATTCTAAGGTCTACTTCAACACTATACTTCTGACATCTCTGAACACTGAAATTTTATTCAATACTTTTTTTCTTCTCCCAATACAAGTGCATAGATTCACCTATTGTCCAGTTCACACTCCTCCCTCATCTTTTGAACAGGAGTTGAGGTTTATCCTTTGTTTAGGGTTGGTTTCCCATTCCTTATAAAGTTTACTTCAATTCCATACTTCTAACATATCCAACTGAGCACTGACTAATTATTTATTTCTTTTTCTTCTTCTCTAATAGGAGTAGATAGGTTTGTCTATCATCTGGTTTATACTTCTCTCCAGTTTTTTGAACAAGAGTGCAGGTTTATCCCTTTTTTCCTGTTTAAGATTACATTTCCGGTTCCTTCTAAAGTCTACTTCTACTCTATACTTCTGATATCTCCAACTGGACTCTGATTCACTAATTAAATCTTGACCTCTTCAAGTCTAGAGTTAGTTGTTATCTTTCCTGTACAGTCCCAAGAACTTCACTTCTTGCCCTTTCTTATGCTCATACGACACAGTACCATTTACTTTGAGTGGCTCTTGGGCCTTGTATGAAGTGAAAATTAGTTAAAGAATGATTGAATATTTTAGATTAGTTTGTAGCTCACACAAAAGTTCTTTGATAAATTTCTTTCATATTACATTTTATATAACCTAACCCTTGGTCGTAATCATTTAACATAACCTGTACTTGTACTGGTTACTAAATACAACACATCTGTCAAGGTTTCAGTAATTGCATGGGTAGTGGTGACATTTCAATGAACAATCCTATTGAGAAATTATCAACAATCAACAATGTTTCTTCCAAATCACTCCTTTTCTACCCTTGAGACACTGAGAGACATCTATTTGTTAAATAATGCTGGTTGTGCTAAGGTCTTAACAGTGAATAACTTCTACGGCAAATTTTCTCTAATGCATGATGATGAACGGGACAGCCAGTTTTCTCCATGAAACATGAACTCTGAAGATATCAGGATAACTTTCAAACTTTACTTATTTTTGTGCATAAATATTCTGTTTATATAGACTCTGGTCCAGGGACAGATATGATTAATTAGCTTCTCCTGTTATATAACCCAGATAGCCATACTATGAAATGCTTTTCAATTTTGGCCTGAATTTTTAAGTTCCCAAAATTTACATTGAAATCAGCATCAATATGCTGGATAGGTTGCTAAAAACAACAAACCTTAAAGTTACTGAAAATTCTGTGAACTTTTGGCAAACTCATTAGTCATGTCATGCCAACTTCCCTCGGATAATAGAGTTGGACGGGGGATGATGTCAGTTATGCTGAAACTCCCTAAATCTTACTTAATTTAATTTGAGTTCAAACACCTCTGAAGCATTCCTTATGAGTGTTTTATGGGTTTAAATTAATATCTTTGAACTAGACTTTTTTCCATCAAACTCTATTCCCCCATATTTTTCTCCTCCTAACATCTCTACTACTTTGCTCGGAATTATCAAGTCTCTCAATACCCCAAATCACTAACCACTTTCCATGCACCGGTAGCACTCAACCAGGGCCCTGTCACATTTATATTAATTCATATTCATTCTATGTTATAAACAATGGTAATCCACTTGTTCTCTATCTTTTGTTTTCCCTTCTTGATATGTATTTATCACCTTGAAAGAACATTGCTGGATGTTTAAAAGATAAGAGAAAAAATGGCAAGGAAGTCAGAAGGTAGACTTTGTTGGGGTAGGAGGATATGTGGGCAGTACAATGGATAGCAGCTCAGAATGTAAAATCAGGGAACCTAGTTTGAGTTCCAGTCAGGTTTGTGACATTCACATGCATGAAATAGCCATTACCTCCCCTCAGGTTAAATAGTAGAATTTGTACCTGGAAAATCATCTCAAAAAAAGGTGTCAGTTTTTTTTTTTTTTTTGTTAATTGTTTCATCCCAAGTGAGGTGATAATGCCACTAGAACACAGTGAGTTACATGGAGTGAAAGTCAAAGAGAATGAGAAAACTGAGAATGGGGCCAATTGAGGAAAGGACAAAAATGGAAGGGATCAAAGAAGACAGAAGATAGCAATTAATATTGCATTTAAATTTTTGTAGTTATCAGGGAAGCAAGAAACTGGAAAGGAATTTCACAGGTAAGAAATGCAAGAAAAGAAACTATTAGATCAGAAGTGGCGGTTGCATCTAGCTAGTTCAACAATAAAACCGTGAGACCGAGTTGTCAATCTAGTATCACACCTAAATTTATATAGTCAGGAGACCAGGAAAAAAAGCTCATCAGAGCAATGGCCATGAAAATAGTTGTAGAAAAGACAGAGGGAATTCATATCATGTTGGTGAGAAAGTGATTGAAGTCAAGATGCCTAGCCAGAATCAATCACATTGCAGATCATTCTTTGGATTTGGTCAAGAATCTCAAGATGTACAGTAGCAGCACCAGACCAGATATGGTAACAGTATTTAATGCATGGACAAATGGTAAATTTAGGGCACCCAGTAAGTATCAAACTCACTGCTTCCTAAATTTGTAGCTTTTGTACCAAACTAAGATAAGCTTAGTTAATAGCAAAAGTTGATTTTGATGTCACTAAAATAACATTGCTCTTTTGTCAAACCACAAGATAAAAGACGAAAACAAAATAAAAATTTATAGAAAATGTTTCAAAATACTCACCTTTAAATTTGCTTGGACAAAAAAATTGAGAAAAAAATTAAAATAATTTTATTGTTAAGTGAAATCTGCAAATAAATGCCTGAGTTATTTTTAAATTTCATCTTCACTTACAAGATCTGAAGATCAAGAAAAGGAAAGAATAAAAGGTAATTCTAACAAATCCTTTCTGAAAGCTAATTGAATTCCTATATCCGCTTTTTGACCAAATCTTTAAAATAATCCCTCAATCCAAAGCTTGATTTGGGGAAGCATCTACTATTGGAATCCATCAGTTCCTTGAAATATCTTCTTTTTTTTAAATGACAACATTAAATTTTTTTTTTTGTTTTTGTTTTTCAACATTCAAAGTAACGTTTTTGTTCACCATAAATCTTCATAACAACTAAAAATAAAGCAAAACCAATTCTTGGATTCTATCAAAAGGGAAGCATTCATAAATTATCATTTTTAAATGATGAACAGGCTAGATCATGTGATTCTGGCACCAAGGGTGAATAAAAACATCTTTTCTTCTCTCTTATAAAAATATAATATAAAATTATAAAAATCTTAATGATGTCAGAAATGAATTAGAATTACTGAACCATTCTTTTTTTTTTATAATGATTTGCCTGGAGACAGTAAATCTGTCCCCAAGAATGTACTGCTCAACTAGGGATAGGAGATTTCAGAGTACTCCTTAATGTCAAGCAAGAGCTACCATTAGCAAATTTTTGTTTTTTTTAAATTAAATCGCCAGTCAAAATGATGATTACAAACTGACTGAAATAAAAAGACAACCAACATTGTTTGTGAAAATTCGTCTGTGTTCCGGTTAAGATATCATTTGTGAAATTTTGCTGATTTGGTAGATTAATACCATTCCAGGAGGTATGGTACCTAAAATAAAAAGTTTGAGGTGGGGGCTAACATAGCTGTCAAAAATGGTGGGTGGGCTGAGTTAGATGTTAAGTTTCAGACTCTTGATTCTATAGTTTATTCTTTTTATCTGATTCTCCCATGAAATTAATATTTTTAGAGCTATTTTCCTATTTTTGTCTTGTTTTTCTTTTTTAATTTTAACCTTTATCATAATGTACGGGACTTCATTTGCTTTGCAAAAAGTTTATCCTGCCGCTGAAGGTAACTCTGATCTTTGAATTTGTTTGAATTTCATAGTTGTGGTGTCATATCCTGCTATGGCAACAGAAAACAACTTTGATTGAAATTAACAATAAGGATACTGCAATTGAGAGGCCTTGAAAAGGAATGCCATAGAAAAGCAAGTAATATTAATAATGCAAAGTGCTAATGGTTAAATGCACATTTTTTTGCTCTTCATTTGCACTGATTTTCTGCAATGTGACTGATAGACTTTTTCTACTTAGAAAAATTATATAGAAGTTTTAGAAGCAAAGCAAAAAATGAAGTTTTCTGTTTTCTTTTGAAAATTAATGGTAGTAATGATTTTTGACAAATAACATGGCCACATCTCAAAATTATTGTCATAGACCGAGTCCAAGAAGACAAATTTAGTCTTTTATTTAGTTTTCAGTTTTAGCAAAAAGTGAATAGATTGAAGCCCTACCCATAGCCCTCTTTATAGCACTATAGATGCATTCATCAATGTTTTATGCTATCAAGAATAATATTAAAGCTGTGAAAAGCACATCTAAGAGAGACAACAAAAGAACTGATCTTTTTATTTTAATACTAATTTTGACTTAAGTTTGTGGGAGGTAACAATGTGTCGTTTGCTTTGAACTTTGGAATTTAAGCCTTTACTTCTGATAGGTTTTTCATATTGAGCTTCTCTCAAGCTGTTGCTAGTGAATTATTAATTAACCCATAGCTGGGGGGAGAAGAGGTGGATTCATATCTTCCCTAAGGGTATTTGCATGGAAGTAAATATAACAAACCCAACTGGAACTAGAACTCATCTCCCCGATTAACAATTCTGAGTCATTATCCATTACACCACCTGCACATCCAAGCTTACAGCAACTGGTATTCCCAAGCAATCCCTCATCTAGGTACTGACAAGATGTTGCTTGACTTTGGTGATCATACAGGAACCAGTGTTTCAACATGATATGGCCATAAGCGTGAATTTTCTTTTGAATTAAAAACCATTAACAATGCATTGGCAAAGAAGATTATGTGAATTAATTCTTCATAATTCAGTCCTGGTGTCAAAGCTTAGCTAATCCAGCATCAATTGTATTCTCTCCTTACCAAAATGAAAGATAACTGGCAAACATTCTTATGATAAAATTTATAAGACAATTTAGGAAACTCATATTTCAACATGTTTCACTAATCAAACAATGTCATCAGAAAAATGAATCACATTCTGCCTCACCAATGTAGTTTTTCTTTTTCCTTTTACAATGATGTTCATCCTGTACAAGGCTCAAGAGCTACTTGAGGTAAAGAGTTACAGAGTAAGAAGCTCCACCCCAAGCAAGTGAAAGTGAAGGAAAGACTTTAGAAGGAACTGGAAACTCAATCCTAAACAGGAAACAAGGGATAAATCTCTACTCCTGTTTAAAAGACCAGTAAAGATAGTGAACCAGACAATAGGCAAACCTACCTGCTCCTATTGAGAATAGAAAAAGTAAATAAAACTATTTACATCATCGGACTGTTATCCTCATCTTTATTGCCATATTTATGATGGTTCGGCTGTTGTATGCTCCAACCTAATTCAGGTGAGGTACATTAGAATTTCAAACCAAACCTTTTATTTATTTATAAAGATGAGGATAACAGTCTGAATGATGTAAATAGTTATATTACCTCATCTCAGAAATATAAACAAACTAGCTTAAAAACCACCCAATCAAGCAGCATTTAAGCTAGCTCCTATGGAATGTTCTTGATTAGGCCTTCATGACAATAGGTAAGGAGGAGTAGATGAGATAGGCAACAATAAACTACAGAAGAACTAAAAGCTGATTACTGCATTTAAATATTGCATTAATATTTAAGCTTACCTTTTAAAAGGTTCAATGATAAATCTTCTGCTACCACTTAATTTAAAGACAATTTTATGTACATAGGTCCTTACTTTCTGTAAAAACAATTATTTTTATTTCAAGGGTGACTGTCACTGGATTTCACAATTAATTTTGATGATTCCCAAATTAATTCTAAAAATTGTTATTGTACAAAAGAAATTTGTTGCAAAAAAATCACAAAAAATATTACCAAAAACAGTCGCAATAATGAAAACTTGGAAATCCAAACTTTCAGAATTGCAGGTCCAGATCCAGCCCTGAATGTTTTTAATTTGCTCACAGAGTCAACCTGTAACCAAAATGTTATGATATGTTGGGCTACAGCCTCTAGGAGTAAAGTTGAAAAGATAGACAATTTTATTTTGAAACAGTGTAATTTAAGAACAGTAATGTTTTCATGTGAAAGTTAGAGAGTTGTGTCCCTTTAAGTTGAAAAAGTGTGACACAATGACATTCAGATTTATTATATTAAATAAAAGTAAATTTTTATAGTAAATAAAAGTTCAGAATTTTAAGCAGATGTTAGAAGTATAGAGTTGAAATAGATACTGTTAATGTTTTTCTTTTTCTGTAAAGTTTGGTAGAAATAAACACCTATTTTTCTGATGACACTGAACAGCAAAATATGTTAAAATAAGAAGAGTCTTCCAATTTGTCTTATATTTACCCTTCTGTTGGGTTCTCCTACAAATTCAAATCAAACATTCTTGTATAAGAAAAATGCTCAACTGAAAAATAACTTCAAAATCTATTCTTCACTGAATGAACTCTACAGAAAAAAAGCACTAACAGTGCAACAATAAAAATGAATTCTTTTTGTCACTATACTGAAAACAACAAAAAATAGAGTTATCGATGAACATTGAAAATACTATGGACAAAAGATGTGAGCAATGAGGAAGTTTTAAGGAAAACAGAAACTTCACACAATCTTACAATCAGGAAGAGACAGGTGAAATTTTTGAAACACATAATAAGGAAAGAAGGCCTGGAGAATCAAACACCCAAAGGACATGCTGAAGGCAAAAGAAGTCAGCGAATGGTGAGTGAATGGATGGCAAAATAATGACAAAGGGGGATGATGAAGAGTTAAAAAGTTACTTAGAGCAACAAAAACAAAAAAGTTATGAAGTTATGGACGTCCATGTCTTAAAGGGCTGTGGTGCATAAAGAAAGCAGTTGAAAACTAATCATTTTTCCCTAAGGGTGAATCAAGTCCGTAAAGTGACACAACTGAATTTTAGTCTGAAATTTTCTTTGTAACATTCATTCAATGGAATTTCCTATTGATTGACTGATTCGTTTTTTACATCTTATCAACACTTTTGCAGGTTATTTAAAGCCAGAATATATTTTTAGATCATAAGAATTTTTTTTGGAGACAATAATGATTCAATGATACAAGTCTTACTAGTTGACACATAGCTGGGGGTAAAAGATATAAATTCATACCTTTCCCAAAGATAATTTCATCAGAATTGAATATAAGGAACTCAACTGGAATTGGAATTTATTTAGCTTTCCTATTAACAATTCCAGGCCATTTTTACTGTACCATCTGCAGCTGGCATTCCTAAACGGTCACCCATCTAGGTACTGACCAGACATTACTTAACTTAGGTGATCGTATGGGAACCAATGTTTCAACGTGATATGGCCGTAAACCTGATTTTCCTATTGAATTAAAAACCGTTTAAAATACATTGGTAAGGAAGGAGATTATGTTAAAAAATACTTGCATAAAAATAAAATATTTTTATTATGAGGCTACCTGCGTAAATTCGTTGTCCAAGGAAAGAGGCTTTCTTTATTATTGTTAAATGGTTCAAGAACCAGGTTTTAAAAAGATTAATTTTCACGAGTTTTAGCATGTAAGCCTTCTCTAACGGTATAAACATTTTCAGCGAACACAGTATTATTTTTACTCTTCTTGTTGTTTTCCTCCTCTCCTTTCGTCGACGTCGTCGTCTCTTCTGACCAAACCAGTTTGACAGTGGCGAAGGTACAACAACAACAACAGTAATAGTAATAATAAATTCTTGTCAAGGACGCTGACCCATTTGGTTGAGAGAAAACGAAAATAACAATAATAGAAGGCTCCAACGTGCGTTTACGTCCTAATTCACTTGTGTAGTGACTACGTCGGCACCTCGGCCTCCGTCTTCCCTTTCTCGTTTTCCTTGTCGGGTTCTTTCTGAGGTAAAGAGAGAGAGAAAAAGAGAAAGAGAGGAGGGGCGAGTACCTGCTATTCTGCAAAGCCATCATCATCATCATCAACAACAACGACAACAACAACAACTAGCAACAAGGAAAAAAGGCCGCGGGGTGGAAACGGATAAAGTTACTGCACCAGAGGCACTTGCGTGAGCGAAGCTAATAGATATTATTTAGGGAGGGAGAGAAACAGAATGATAAGAAAAACAGGGGTGGTGTGTGGGTCTGTATGTGAGCGTGGGGTGGGAACAAAGATAGAGTTTAAAAGAGGAAATAGTAAAAGAAAAAAAATGATAGATCATTGATTGAGAGAGAAAGTGGGGAGTTCAGGTCCAAGATAAATGATGCTCTAGCCTAGAAACAGGAAAAGAAAGACAAAGAGAAATATATAGGGCACTTGTAGAAAGAAAGAGGAAGAGAAGAATAAGATGAAAATAGCTTAAAAAATAATAGAGAGAAAGAGAGAGAGAGTAAGATTATGGAACAAGAAGGCTTTTTAAAAGGATACACACGAGTAAAAACAAACTGTTGTTACATAAAAAGAAAGTTGGGTTTATAAAGATCGAGTAAAGTAGGCAGAAAGCGAAAAAAGAAAAGAAAGATAGAGAGAGAAATACGAAGAAGAAACTTGATAAAGAAAGAGAATAAAGAAGAATTTAAAATGAAAAGAAAAAGAACAAAAACGAACGAAAAATTTAGAAGAGAGAAATTGAGAAAAGCGTAAGAAAGGTAAAAGAAAAACAGTCTGGGAAGAAAAAAGATCGAAAAATAAACGGAATGAGAGAGAAAGAGAAAAAAAGACTGAATAAAAAGAGAGAGGAGGGGGGAAGAAGAAAAAAGAAAGCGCACTTCGTCAAAATAGAAGAGAAAGAGAAAAGGAAAGATGTCAGAGTGAACAAGACTGAGTAAGCAACAAAAATATCTTGATGGCAGAGAGGAGTAGTAGTAGTAGAGGCATTGGTTGAAAAGACGAATAATAATTGGTATGAATGTGGTCAGGATGAACGTGTGGGTGGGTCTTCGTTCTATTTTTTTACTCTCCTTTTTTTATGCCTATTTTTTTTTTCCTGGGAAGAAACAGAGTCTGAAGAAAAATAAGCAGTCGGAGGAGTGAAGGCATCAATGGGTGTGGCGAGAGAGACCGAGCTCGGCGCAGCAGCTGTGTGGCCTGATGCTGATTGAGAAGGAGAGAGAATGTTGTTCTTGAAATACATTAGGGCGTCGGGATGGGGAGGGATGTTGGAGGGAAGTCGAAGATAATGGAAGGGGGGTGAGAAAGCCGAGGGCGGGAGAGGTAGGGCTTTATGTCCTACTTACATACACGGATGTGCTTGTCTTTTGCCAGATAAGCAGTGTGTGTGCGTGTGAGAGAGAGAGAGAGAGAGAGAGAGCGCTCGCGCAACTGGGTAGGGCAAAGAGTGTTATATATATATATATATATATATATATATTTGCATACAAATAACCGAAACAAAAAAAAAAGACAGAAAAGAAAAAAACTGATGTGTATGTATGTGTGGAGAGGAAATAAAAAAAAATCAAACACGCATACAGAAAAAGCAAAAAAAAAAGTAGATTTTCTGTCTTTTAAAAAGACAGAAAATCTACTTTTTTTTTGCTTTTTCTGTATGCGTGTTTGATTCACAGATATAGACATTTAAAAAAAAAAACTTCAATTGTAAACACACTGAACAAACAGTGTTTCGTCTCACGAAATGTCTGTTAAATATACAATGTTACAGGGTGCGGCAGAAATATCCCCCAAATAATGGTAAGGCATTGAAGTATTTCTGCCGCACCCTGCATATTGAACGTATACTATAGGGTGCGATGGATAAATAAATAGTCATCGAAATGACGCAAAACTGAAAATAACACCGATATCTAATTTTAACAGATATATTTACCAAAATTACACAAAAATATCTTGAAATACTAAACAGTAAATTTATTCAATAAAAAAAAATCGACATTGGCTTTAACCACGGCCTCTCGATTACTTTGGAATCTCCTGCAACTCTTCTGGACGATCTCCTTGTTTAAGTTGGTCAATGCTGCCATAATCCTTGCCTTCAGTTCATCTATGTTGTTACAAAGAGTTTTTTTGGTCTCTCGCTCAACTGCACCCCACACATAATAATCAAGAGGGTTGCTGTCTGGGGAGTTAGGTGACCAGATGTAAGAGGGAATGTGGTCACAGAAATTGTCTGACAGCCATGACTGGGTTTTCTACTTGGGACATGTTGCAGATATAGGGTCTTTCAGCAGCCACCCTCTTGACCCAAGGCAGCACTATGTCCTCAAGGCACTTGATGTAGGTTTCCGCGTCGAGTCTGAAGTCCTCACCAACAAATTCAGGAGTTCTTTTCCTATCAGAGTGAATTTTTCAAGCTGACATTTAGACTCATCCAACTCATAGTATTTCAAAATATTTTTGTGCCATTTTGGTAAATATAACTATTAAAATGAGATGTCAGTATTACTTTCATTTTAAGTGTAATTTAGATGACAATTTATCCATCTCTCTCTCTCTCTCTCTGGGGAGTTAGGTGGCCAGATGAAAGGGGTAATGTAGTCGCAGACATGACTGGGTTCTCCTGCTTGTGTTACATGGTGCAGACACAGGCTCTTCCAGCAGCCACCCACTTGACCCAGGGCAGCACTACATCCTCAAGGCACTTGATGTAGACCCTCCATGTTGAGTCTGAGGCCCTGTGGGAAGATGAATGGAGGCATAACATTGCCATCATTAGTGATCACTCCAAACGCTATGATGTCAAATGGATGCATCATCCAACTCTTTCTGAATCCTCTGTACTGTCCTCAGATTGACAATTAAACACTCTAAAGTGGTTGTATTGTAGCTTCCAGCACAAAAGTCAAGCAATAAAGCATGCTGTTTCTAAATTTCTGGCAAAGTGAATTGTGTCATGGTGCTCTTTTTCTCACAGATGGTGCCCAACTGACTCTACTATACTGTGTAATTGGTAAAATTTAAAAACAAACAACACACATGCAAAAAATTAAAAATATAAAATTGCAACAATTTACCCATGGTACCCTTGTATAGTTACTGTATATATCAGTTAATCAATTTCAGCTCAAATCAGACTTTCTGCCCATGAATTGAGGAATTCAAAGTTCTTTCCTCAAAATTATCATTGCTGTTTTCTAAGCTGGACCAGAGGTTCCTTTAGTTTCAAGGAGTTCTTTTCTTATCAGAACAATCAAAGTGAGTTTTCCGAGCTGCTATACCTTCAACATTCACCATTAGACTGATCCAACTTTTTCCAAATCCTCTGCACTGTCCTCAAATTGACACCCAAACACTCTGAAATGTTCATATTGGAGCTTCTAGTGTGAATGCCAAGCAGTACAGCATGCCGTTTCCAAATTTCTGGCTGAGGGATTTGTGTCATGGTGCTCTTTTTCTCACAGATGGTGCCCAACTGACCCTACTATACTGTGCAGTTAAAATAAAAAATGACTAACATACATGCTCAAGATTAAAATTATATAATGGAGACAATTTATCCCTTGCAGCTTGCATAGTTACTGTCAGTCAGTTAAGTGTGATACATGATCATGTCTCTTTTGATTCATGACTGACTAGACAGATTTTCCCACAGTAGGTTTGCTGTTTCTTTCTGCAGTAGACTGAGTGCCAACCAAGGTTATAGGATCCAGTCTGTCTTGCTATTCAACCCATAGCTGGAAGGAGTAGAGATGGATTCATACCTTTCCCAAGGATATTTGTGCATAAGTGAGTGTAATGAACCTGACTGGAATTTGAACAGTTTCTCATTCAGACCACACTGCCCACACCACCACATGGATATATAAAACAGTTACAAAAAATGTATTCAACAGGTAGAAAAACTTATCTGTAAACTGCGTGTGTGCGTGTATACATGTATCAATAAATAAAATTAAATGTTGAACATATCTTTCCCTACTCAGAGTTTCACAGTAGGATATGGTATCCACTCAACAGGGGGTTTGATAGTAAAATCTTACTATTAAACTCCTTATGGAACAAACATGTGAGCAACGACAATGTTTTAGAGAAAATGGAAACAAAAAGGAAACCTATACTTAACATCAAGAAGAGACAGTTGAAATTCCTAGGGCACATGAGGAAAGGTTTGGAAAATCTGATACTCACAGGACAGATTGAAGGCAAGAGGGTCAAAGGAAAACAATGTGTGACCTATGCAGTGAGCTTGGGTAAATGAATGGAGAACAAGGTTTTGAAGAAATAAGAAAAGGATAAAATTTATTAACAGCTATGAAGGACAGGAAATTGTGGAGAGCTATGATCACCTATGCCCTGAAGGCAGATGGCACATAGAAGAAAACATTGATAACATATTTTGGCAACTGTATCCTCTGACCTTTTTCAGATGTTGGTTGCTTAAGACATGTGACCTTATGGATTAAGCATTGATTTAAAAACATGTCCCCTGGTAGTTGTGAGTTCAGGCCCTGGTTCTGGTAGTGTTGAAAAGATGCATACTCCGGTTCAGTGGAAAAAAAACAAGTAAGCTGCTGCTGCTGTTTTTCTTCTATTTTGTGCCATTTCCCTTCAAGATGTAGACAATCATGGCTATCTTTTACAGTTCTAAGCAAAGTCTGTACCTTGATTATCTCTCCCAGTTCATGTTCTACCATCAATTTACACAAGCTCAATCAAGCAACACAAAGGTGTATAAAACTGGTGAGTACTGGCTGATATGAAATGTCACTTAACTGTAAAAAGTGGAATGAGAACTGCACATTCCCATGGATTGAATAAAGGGTTCAGTTCAAAATTCAAAAAGGTTACTGAGTACAACAGACACCTGAAGAAGGGCAGAGAATACAACAGCTGAAGCATTATGAACATAACAATAAAGATTGATTTAGTTTTCTATGGCTTATCAACCTTTTGCAGGTTATTTAAAGGAAGAAAATATTTCTAAATTATAGATATTTTCTTTTTGGAGATAACGTTTTAGTGATACAATTCTTACTAATTAACCTATAGTTGGGGGTATAAGAGGTGAATAAAACTGAGGAGTACTGACTGATATAATATGTCACTTAAGTGTAAAAAGTGGAATGAGAACAGTAAGTTCCCATGGATTGAATAAAGGGTTCAGTTCAAAATTCAAAAAGGTTACTGATACTTTCCAAATCAGAATTTGACAAACAAACAAGAAATTATAATGTTGATATAAAGTTGAGATCAATTCTATATTATAATCAATATATAAACGGATCACTCACTTTGTGGCCAGAGTAGTTTCTAAACATTTTTATTCTCAATAATGTAAATAAATCTAAAAGATGTAGCTAATCAGTGTTTCATTGATCGATTGATTCGCTTTCTATGGCTTATCAAGCCTTTGCAGCTTATTTAAAGCCAGATAATGTTTTCAGATTGTAAGTATTTTTTTTAGAGACAATAATGATTTAGTGATACAAGTCTTACTAATTAACCCATAGCTGGGGTTGGGATAAATGAGGGAGAAGTGTATTTGTGCATAAGTAAATATAACAAAACCCAAATGAATTGGAACTCGGTTCTCCGATTAACAATTCAAAGCCATTATTCATCTGCACATCCAAGCTTACAGCACCTGGTATTCCCAAGTGGTCACTCACTCTTTTAGATATTGACCAGGGCCTGTTGCTTAACTTCAGTGATTGTATAGGAATCAGTGTTTCAAGACCCAGGTTTGGCAGAAAAATCAATGAAACTGAAGATGGGTATAACTTTTTGCAAAAACCAAATCAAAGTTGCAGGCAAACAAAATTTTTACTGGATAAGCTAATGTTCTTTGCACTTTCTGCAAAACATCAGCTCTTATTACGAGGTCTATGTAGAATGCACGATAGTTTTCCTGTGACATTGGCTTCACAGAAAAAAATTACAAAAAACTGTGAAAAAATTGAGTTTTTCGTATTACTTAAAATAAAAACTTTAATAACTTCCTCATTTTTTATTCAATTTTCTTCAAACAAATCACCAAAAATTTGCCACCATGCAAGAAATACAACAGTGTGGTTTTAGCCCTGCTCACTTTCCCATGCATAACGAAAAACCACAAAAAACTGTTCAAAAAGACCATAGCTCTGGTTTTTCATCTGATATTTTCCAAATTTGATATGTATATTATATATGACACACAAATTGTCAGGCATGAATGTTTGGTTTAGATTATTTCAGTGAAGTAGACGAAATCTTCAAGAAACTTGGTCCCAAATCAGCTTCTGCTATTAGCCAATAATTTCTTCATATGATTCCATCCTAAATTGGCATTCATGCAACCTTTCATGCAAAGATTGTTTGAGAAGGATTATTGAAGTGTTAAAAAGGAGAAATTCCTGAAGAACCTCTTATGAACCCCAGCTTTATTTACAGTAAACATTGAGGCAGTTCCACACTCTTCAAAACCTCCTGGTCAGAGGCCTTGCTGCTGGATGTAGTTTATCATCATATCCAGGATGACACAAGGTAGGGGGTTAGTGAATAATGTCGAAAGTTGATAACAGCTAACCTGAGACTTAAAGAGGTTAAGATTGTAGTGAACAGGGAAGCATTCTCTTGGGAGTCGGTTCCACAAAGTAGGAGTACATGGGATAAAGATATCTGAACAGAACTTTGTTCTTACCAATGGAATATGATTCATTGCTATATACATTGCATGGTGGATCTTAGTAAAGGTCTGAACTGGTGGAACTAAGGAATTTAGCTTGTCAGATAGCCATAGGGTAGTGAGCGGCTAGTGATGTTTAGTCTGTGGGAAAGGGGTTGAAGAGTGGAAAAATAATTAATTGCCCACAAGATCATGTGGACACTTTTGAATGCTATCACTGACATGTGACACCATGTGTGCACATGGGATGATGGTAGCTAGCAGTGTACAGCATTCAATCATTTAGTTGAGTGGCAGAGACCAATGAGGTCAGATGTATGGATTGCATCATTGACGAACAATGCGCTGTTGTGTGATTTCTGTGGGCAGACCTGTGGTAAAACCTGCTGAAATATATTGTTGAATGTTGGTGCAGTATAGAGCATGCACCATTAAGCAATGGAAGGTGATCGAGTGGGTAGAAAGCTTTAAGGTGGGAAGAACAAATGTAATGGACCAAAGCCAATTGGGATGCCCATCAACGTCACGCCTGGAAGAACACATCTAGAGAGTAAAGGCTTTGATCAGGGAAAATCAAGAAATCATGTTAGCACAAGTGGCACTAATCATGGGCATCAGCTATGGCATCACAAGGCATTGTGCACGATGACTTGGGTACCATGAAGTTTGTGCATGTTGGGTACCCAAGGAATCAAGGGGTGCCGACACAGCTTCATGAACAACCATAAAGCTTCTTTTCATAAGGCATAAAGAAACTCATTGAATGATACTAGAAGTGCATCGCCATGCAGGGGGGGAACAATGTTCAAAAAGTGATATATGCATTTTTTCTTCATCAGTGGAAATAAACGTGTTGTATGCAAATTGCCTTTTCTTATTCATTTACCCTTGTATTATTTCATAAAAATCTTGTGTCCAACACTTTTTCTTGTCACTAATCGTTATATACCGTACCTATGAACACTAATGGGTATGTCCCAATCCTTATAAATACATTGGACACTACTGTAAATGGGGGAGTAATATGCTGTCTAAGTAGTCCACCACTAGCAGTGGTTTACCTACTTCATACCGCTGGTGAGTATTGTATTTTGTTGATGTTATAAAGATTACCATTTCATTTCCAACTTCCATTTTGGTTATCCCTCATTCAGTAAGCCTTCCTAGGTTACAACACTAATATATAAATTTCTATTGTGTATAGGGATGTACTGATGAGAATGGACAAATGTTCACTTTTGTGGGAGATGTTTAACATGACTACATGTGTGTGTGTGTATTTAGGCAGCAAATTCTCTTTTAGGCATGTCTGATTGAATAAATTACAAACATTGTCTGCTTATTTTGATCATAATCCTTTCAAATATTTTTCCATATATTACAATTAAATAAAGTATGAAATACATTGTAATAGTGAGAATCACTTTTATTTCCAAAGTACTTTCCATCTTTTTCTGATGATCTCAGAAATGACGTGAATATGAACCTATTTGGGCTTTGTTTGATCAGGAGGTCCTATGTGGTCGAGAGGTCAAGGCACGTCAGATCTAATGACGGTTTCTCCTAGGGGATGCAGGTTCGAATCCTGCCAGAGGGTGCCTATATTTCTAAAAAGATTTCTCAAATATTCAGGCAGGTAGATGTAAATAATGAAATATATTGTCCAATAATAAAAACAGAGCATCTACTCAAATATGAGTATCCATTAAAAATAATGCTTAAAAAATAAAATTAAATACCATATATGCTCACATACCATGCGGTTGTTGAAGACCTAATTTAGAAGCTGATTTTAAGGTGCTCACATTAAGCATGAGATATAAAATTAGAATATGTACTGCTGGCCCTGGCTACATCACTGACCAAACAATATGTCCATTTAATGTAGTCAAAAAGTACAGTTGCATTTAAAATAAACATGATTTTGATAAAACTGATGTTTTACTTAACTGTATCCAATAATAATGCATGTAATATTTGCATATTAGTATCTTATTCTAAAATACAAACATAGTGAATATGCATTATTTCCTTTGCTCACATTTTTAAAATGTTTATGCCTGTACACATTTACACAATGAGTATAGTATTACCAATGATACTTTTATCATTCTTTTGTGCTTTTTAACTTATTTAACTAGAAGATGGGATAAAGAGATAGAGGAAAAGTAGTTAGTCTATTGCAATTTGGTCTCTCAAAAAAGGAACTCGCATAATACATGAGATAATGATAAAATCATTTTGTCATAAGTGAAAATTTGGAGGTTAAGCATTATATATAGATATATATATATATATAATAAATGCAAATGTCAGTGTATCACTGTTTTACACTTTCAGTTAAAGGGAGACAACTCACTAACTTTCAATAGCATATGTTACAAAATTTTTGGATAACCAATTTTCATTATTGCAATTGTTTTTGGTGTTTTTATTATGTAATTTTTTGTGACAAATTTTTTGTACAATAACAATTTTTATAACTTGGAAATAAATTTGGGAATAATTGAAATTAATTGTGAAATCCAGCAAAAGTCAACCATGAAATAAAAATAATTGCGTGTATGGAAAGTAAGGACTAGCGCGCATCAAATTGTCTTTAAATTAAGTGGCAGCAGAAAAATTATTTTTTAACTTTTAAAAGGTAAGCTTAAATATTAATGCAATACCTAAATGCAGCAATCAATTTTGAGTTCTTTTGTAGTTTATTGTCTATACGTCAGCATCATACCTTGTAAAAAAAAATCTCCACATCGAAGAGAGGACCAGATTGCAATGAAAAGTGCCAAGACTGCAGCAAGGAAAGCAAAGAGCCGTGCAAAAGAAAATGCAGATCAAACGGCAGACAAGAGAGCTTCCAGTGGTGAGAATATGTGAAGACTGATGGACTCTCAAACTCCTGAACATGCTGAAAGCCCAATCAAGAGTCCTTTACTGAAGCTAGCTTAAATGCCACATGAGAGGGCGGCTTTTAAGCTAGTATATATATATATATATATATATATATATATATATATATGTGTGTGTGTGTGTTTGTTTATATAAATATATATATATATGTCTATATAGATATGTGTGTGTATGGGTGTGTGTGTGTGTATATATATATATATATATATATATATATATATATATATATATATATATATCTTTTCTTATATTTTTATCAAGCAACTGCTTTTGGGGGTCAATGACTTAACCACAAATAATCACACTTGTTATTTTATTTCAAGGTTTTTTTCTTTTTTTTTTAATTCATTAAAGTAAACAACATATAGTCAAGACATTTGTAGAGCAAATCTTATCAGTTGATGTATGGTAGGATAGTTGTTTCTCTTTTCTTTGTTTTTGTTATTTTGATATTTATGCAGTCGCTCTTCTTTCTCTTTTTCTTTTTAGTTTTTGTTTATGGTTCATTTATTTGTCTCCCTCTGAACACTCTTGTTCAGCAGGGTGTTGGAGAGTGCAGCATAATTTTCAATGGTTAAAGCTATAGGTTAAAAAGTGGTGCAAATCATGCCTATGCATCCAAGCTGCTTCTTGAATTTTATATCTTTTAGCAGAAGTGAAAATCTTACAGCTGCAAGTAAATAACCACAATTTTCATATTTTACAAGTCATTATCATCTTACAAAAGTGATCAACATAATCATGTTACAAAAAGTGATCCTCATCATCATCATAATTTTACGAGAGTAAGGATGATGATAATCATCATCATCATAATCATCATTCTAAAAGAGTGATGATGGTCATTATCATTCTACAAGAGTGATAATCATCATTATAATTTTACAAAAGTGGTCATCATCATCATCATCATTTTAAAAGAGTGATGATGATCATCATCATAAAAGAGTGATTATCACCTAAAGTGAAATTCAGTTCATCATTAATTTCTGCACATTTTCTTTTTTAAAAAATATGTCATTATCTCTTCAATAAATGACTTGAATTAATCCCCAAAACAAAGTTTTTTTTTTAATAATATTCCATAATTTTATCCTTCAAACTATTATTATATAAACTGAAAATATTAGGATATTTTCACAATATCTCTTTGATTTAATCTTTTTTTAATTCCAAATGTTCATTTTCAATATATTAAAAGATATATGTTCATGTATAACAGGAAAAAAAGGATCCAGTCATCTGAGAGCAAATGCTTGAGAAAGCTGCATCTGCAACTGTGAGCACAAAACCAATGACTACATACGAACCAAGGTCAAAAGTCTTGTAGTTTGATAGGAATCTAGTAAGCATGGGAAGATGGCATGGTAGTGGATGGTCATGACAATGCTGGAACTCCTGAGAGCAACAGCTAACAGATCATCCTGAAGGAAGTTGTCTATTTTTTCTGCCTTCAGGTACCCCCATTGAAACAGCCAAGGGATTGATGAAAATAATAATGATATTCATATTTGATTATTTTCCTTTAAACTGAAACTTCAGAATCAGCTCCATTTATTTATTTGTAGTGAGTGAAAAACAAAAAAACAAAAAAAAACAAAATGCCCAATCACTGATAAAATAATAATAAAATGCATATTTTTAAAATACTGACCAAGATTCAGATTACCTTATAACCAGATGTTTAGGATTGCTTGATTTGATTTGTTTTTTACAACTTAACCTTTTGTGGGTTATTTAAAGTCAAAGCATACTTTATGGATTGTAAGAATTTTTTTTTCTTTTTGGTCATGAATATTGCATTAATAATTTTTTTTTTAAGGATAACAATGGCGTTTCCAGATGCAAATCCTACTATTTAATCCATAGCCAGAGAAAGAAGAGATAGATGCATACCTTTTCCAAAGGTATTTGCACATAAGCTAATGGAACAAACCTAACAGGAATTTGACCTTTGCTCTCTGATTTCTCATTCTGAGATGTTATTCATTACACAATCCACACATTAATTACATGATCCACACATCCAGCTGTTTAAGAAATAAAGTGAAGTGATAAAAAAATAGAGACAGCTACAAAATAATTCATTGTAACTCATTTTTCCTGAATACTGATCCAAGAACATTTCAGAACTATTCATGAATTGTGTTTGTTGGGTGTGGCTGCAGGGAATTTAGTGAGGTCTGCAATATGTCCCATATATGCTTAGTGGGGTAGAAATCTGGCAAGTATGGGATCCAATGGAATATCTGGAATTGAGAAGTACTCTTCGAACCAGTTTCATATCATGCATTGCCTTATTGCATTGTTACTGGGAAAAACGTCAAACATAAAAATGCGCAAATCTTCTAATACTCTACAAGACAGGCTCCAGTTTCATCAGTGCTCCAATACAACACACCACATGCCATTACAGAGCTGACGTCAGCTTGGGCAGCAGAAAACAATATGAAAGATAAGAAGCTCTAGAGACCATGATGCTAATGTTCTGAAGGGAAATGCAATATAAAAGTATATGTAAATAAAAAATAATGGCAGTGGAAAGAGATTAACAAGGAGCTCTAGAGTTCGATTTGAACATCTGGTGGGTTTCTGTAGTTTAATCGGTAAGGCAGCTGTTGTATAAAGACAGGTTTTATGAGGAAATCTGATGGGCATTTAAGTTTTGCCAGATGCCAATTTTTACTTCCAATCTATGTTGTTTACCAACAGCTGTAAAATTATAGTGTGAGAGTTATGATAAAATGCAACTGAAATTAGAATGAAAGAAATAGAAGTAAAAAAAAATTAATGTGACTGTATTTTAGGATTGTTGTTGTTATTGATAATTACTTTTTTGCAAATGAGTTCATGAATTCGATATGTAAACACAACAAGCAATACATCTGAAAGCTGGAATTTCCTTCTACACAAAGAAGTAGTGAAAAAGAAGAGAATTTATTATACTTGTCTGCAGTCTTCTTCTATATATACCATGCACTTTCAGGATGTTGCAATCATGGCTCTCCACAATTTTCTGTCCTTTGTAGCTCTCAGTAAATTTTTATCTTTTTATGCTAAAAAATGCTGTTCTGCCAACCATTTACACAGGCTCATTAGGTAGGTTAGTAGAGAGTCATGAATTTCCTTGGGATTGATAGTACAGTAGTATCTTGTTGCCTTCTCCATGGTGATTTTATTGAGACACCACCTCTTGATAGCCAGCTGTTGATACGTCAAGAGTTCTTCCACGGTTTGTATACATTTTCTCTTCATCCTACAAGGATTGCTAACAATCAATAAACAGCATATTACAGCAGAAAAATTCAGTTATTACTTCATTTCAAATGTCATCCTTAAAGCACCAGTCTGTTTCTCACTAAACATGCAATTCTGTTATGGTACAAATTATCTTTCAATTAATATCATTAATTTGATTTATACAAATTCAAAAATTTCATCATTATCATTTATATTATTTTTTTTGGTGTGTGTACATGTGTGGAGAGGGGGAGGATATTCCACATTTTTATCAAAGGCAAAAAAAATTAAGTAACAGATGTGAAAACTGAATTTATCATCTTAGTTGTTTCTCTTAAAATTTTACCACGGATCAAAGTGATTTATCTTTTTAAAAAAGTGTTAAAAAATGTTATTTTATTGCATTAAATTTTAAAGACATGTAGTTTGTTTTGCATTTCACATTGATAATTTTCTTTTACCACATCCATACATTCTTGCACAACTATTAAATTGCTTAAATTATCAAACTGTTGGTTGACCTGGAGAGGGATTGAGTTCTGCCAGGTTTACTTGCTTGAATGAATACCTCTCCAGCTTTCAATCAAGATTTATGTAAGGAACTGGTCAGATTTTCAGAGGTATAATGACTCTACAGCCATAACTGGTCAAGGGACTGATGATTTTATATATATATAAAAGGCTCAAATACTAATATTCCATGGTTATAATTTATTGTATTGGAATTGTCATCATGATCCAATTCATCAGACATACAAATTAAAAAAAGCTATATATATTCTTACTCTGTCCTGGACATAGAGTTCTACCTGGATTCTATCCTCTTGGAAATTTATGTATGTATATAATAACAATATCTCCACACATGACAGTAACTGATGTAATTTTCAGTTAACAATATGAAAATAGCGTCCTCTTAATTCTTACAGTTACTAAGGACATTTTTTTTTTGTTTTTGTTATTATTAGTTACTTTGTTTAAATAAATTCATTTTGTTTTTTGCTTTGAGAAAGTCCACATTGGATGAAATGCGTCAGTAACTACTACAGTTTTCCTATCGTCATTTATATTTAAAAATATATATATATATATATATATATATTTATAGAGGTAAAAGATAATAGGAAAACTCTATTATTAGTCAATATGTTTTGACCAATGTGGACTTTTTCAAGGCAAAAATGAAATGAATTTATTAAAATCTATTGAAAAAGTTCACATTGGACGAAACGCGTCAGCTAATAATACATTTTTCCTAATATCTTTTACCTTTATAAATATTGTCTTTTTCTACAGTTTAACTCTGAGAAATTTTTCATATATATATATATATATATATATATAAGTGAACATTGAAGTCAACACTCAGGTGACAGACTCTTTCATGCTAAATGCAATCGTCAGGCCACCAATTGCATTTAGCATGAAACAACCTGTCACCCCTGAGTGTTAACTTCAAGGTAAACAGGTAAAATTAGGTAAACAATCATCTGTTTTATGCTTGAACACAATCTTCTTCAGGCCAATATATATGAATGTTGACACTGAGGTCAACACTGTAGAACAATAATCTTTTTCATGCTTGAATGCAATCTTCAGGCCAATCATCATATATATATATATATATATATAGTAAACACCAGACAGAGTTAAACCCAAATTCCATTGTCCACCAACAACCCCCATAGCTAAAAATAATCTCTGTGTTATATATGCAAAGTTAAGGTATTTGGTAGATAATAGTAAAGCTGGTGTTTTACTCTTGTAATTTACAATTGATATGTCCCGGAAAGGGATATATTTGTTCGAAGTAGCAAAGTGGTTTTGGACAACTGTAACCAAGTAGGACAATCTAGCAGGTAACCGTAATGGACTGGTCCTCGTCGTAGTGGTAGGCAATAGGCAATAGGTGTCGTCCTGTACCTCCACATCAGTCTGTATTTATGGCTGACACCAGCCAATCATATTACTGTGAGGGGGAACCCAGGTGTATGCATATTTATTACATCAACAATATTATTGTTAAAAAGATATTATTAACATTTCCAGTGTCTTCTGTTGTGAAAGTATTTTATTTTTTGCTTCTATCCCTAGTTAATTACCATTTAATACCACCTCATAAACACACAATATTTCTTTTTAAATATTCCCTTCTGAAATAGATGATGTGTTCTTTTATACCATTAAATACAGTATTCTCTAATTAAGAATTTATTCTTATATATTGAATTTATGATATTTTAATTTTCTTAGCAATGAATTTCTAATACATTGATAAACTGTAATTATATAAAAGTAATTGGCCAAATAAGATTATTCTAAAAGAATATAACAACTGTCTTGGTATGGTAACTACTGATATAAATATTTCTAGTTGAAAGAATTCACATTATAATGCTGTACCAGTTATAAATGTAATAAAACTACTTTTACTTGTTGGTTTCATATTAAAATGCAATATTTGAGAAATGATTACACAACAATTTGCAAAAGTTCTTCTGCACAACATGCACACAAATAATGTAAACAAATCTTTCATTCTTGATTTTTAGAGCTATGGGTGCATTCACATCAATCATCATTTCTCATAGTAGTGTTAAATAACAATATTTTGGATAACATACAATCTATATTTCTAATTAAAATTCTTTTTCATTGTGGTGTTAAATAACAAAAACATTTAGTAGAACACACAAATATTATTTTTCAATAATATATATATGTCATTTTTTTGCAACATTTTTGTGTTAAGCAACAAAACATTTATGATCACATAAAATCAGTATTTCTCATGAGAGAATACACAACTTTTGTTTTCATTTGTACAAGTCATAAGAATAAACTCGTTATTATTTTCATAAAGATTCATGTTAATGCTTTATATTATTTTATGCCTTTTCATTTCATAACGATAAAGGTAAGCAAAACAAGATTTTAATAACATCAGCTTTATTTTAGACCTGGAGGAATCATTATGACCTGGTGGTGTAGGCTAGCCTATGTTTTCGGTTTACTTATATTATAGATATCAGATAAAATCATAAAAATTTACCTACATTTTGGGTCTCATCTTATCTATAGATTGCATTATACATGTAAATATCCAGTGTGTGTGTGTGTGTGTGTCTGTGTATATATATATATATATATATATATAAATGGACACTCAGGTCAACATCAAGTGGCGACAATCTGTTTCATGCTTGAATACAATCTTCAGGCTATGCACATTGTGTTTTGGCTTGACTATTTATATATATGCTGATCAATACTGCATTATGGGTAGCAAGGTCTATTGTATTAACCTAATGGTTATTGGGTGGGTGGCTGGTAATGGCTATGTTTAAAATTATTCTAGAGGCTATTGTGAGGAACAATTGTGAATTGGAATACAGTTATTAGTGGATATTTTATAGTGTTGCTTGTTAACTTTTTTACACATACCATAAAACTATATTTTATCCTTTATATATATATATATATATATATATATATATATATATATATAGAGA
Source organism: Acanthosepion lycidas (assembly GCA_963932145.1). NCBI lineage: Eukaryota > Metazoa > Mollusca > Cephalopoda > Sepiida > Sepiidae > Acanthosepion > Acanthosepion lycidas. The sequence goes on from OZ010604.1 coordinate 19,575,854, forward strand.
GAGAGAGAGAGAGAGAGAGAGAGAGGATGGTTGATTTCAGTGTCCACTTCATATTGAGCACTTTTAGCCATAAATATAGCATGCCTTAAAATACCTTAAAACTACCATGTCTCTCACACTATTCCTCACCACCCTCTATTGTAACCTTATATAAGCTTAATACTGCCCTTCAAAATTGTAAATTTTAAATTAATTTTTTCACCATTGAAAGTGAAATCTGAAGATCCAGAGAAAAATAAAATCTCTGGTGAAATAAATTATAATGATGAAGCCTTAAAGTGGTCTGTTTTTTATTTAAATTAAAATATATATGTTATAACAATATATAATTTTGTATAATTTTATATATCAAGAAACAGTATTTAGAAAAAATATTCTTTCAAAAATTTTGAATCTACCTGCATCTCTCGTTTCATGCGCATGTGTAGACATGGCAACATCATCAAAGCCCAGTCTAATGAAATCGTAATGGATGAAACATGTCACAAAAAAACTTTTCCGTTTGTCATATTTTTCTAAATATATAAACAAAAATTAAAAATTCTTGAAGCTATATACATAAATCAGTTGAAACCTAACTTGAACAAAATAAACTACGAAATCTCCACAAACATTCTTAAAATGCTGATAATTGATAACAGAAGCCATTGGTTTATAACAACAGCTTCCCATACTTAATACTTCTCATTTTTACATTCGCGTGGTCATGTGTGATGTCAAAAGCTGCGATGTGATTTTCACTTCCGTTTCTTGTATACATGAGTTAGTCATTGCTTTGAAATTTTTCCTTCAACAAAAGCAGACTATCATTAGTGTTCCATGTATTGGTTGATATATTGAAAAGTAATTGTCATCTTTGATAATGTTTATGGACACCGAAAGCTTAGATTGGATTTAATCATGTATCAATATGGTGTTTTCCTTTCGTCCTTCAATGATAATGTTGTTAAGCTTATCAGACAATATGAAAGGAACTTACTTAAAATAAATAGACAAAACTTGTCTATATTATTTAATGAAACATGCATCAATATATATATGTATATATATGTGTGTGTGTGTGTGTGAGTCGTTGACCATAGTCATAATATAACATACCTTAAAATTATATTTTATATATATATATATATATATACATATATATATATATATATAAAATATAAAAATGAGTTTGTCTGATGATTGCAAAAGCGTGAAACCCAGGGTCACAAACTCACATCAATCCAACTAAATATGTTAGCTCTATCACTGATATTGAGTGCTTTCCAATAAGTACCGTGCGTATATAATATATAAATAATATATATAATAAATTGCATATATATATATATATATATATATATATATATATATATATATATATATATATTTATACACATACACATTTCACACATGTATTTATATATATATATAATCTATATATGATGAACTCTCTTGTCAGTTTCGACATATGAGTATCCAACAACTTAATTCAGTTTTTATGTTTGTGTTGTATTTAGTCCTGCTAGTGACCTGCATACAAGTCCACATATTGTGCAACAGCAAGGAACCCAGGACATAGCAACAGGAACATCTCTTAAATGGTCAATACGACTGATTTTAAAATTTCTGATACCACTCTGGCACAAATATCTCCAGTTATTTCTATCCAACGAAACTCAAAGTTAGTATGAAGCACACCGACAGCTTGTCTTTATACTTGAGCCATGGCTGTCCAACACTCTTTTGCCCACTGTCAAGTTGGCTATACATAAGGATATATATTTACACACACATATATATAACACCAAAATTAGGTGCATTTGCTATAAACAATATAAAATTTTTGATAACAGACCAACAAGCAAATCTTTATACGCTATATGTGATTTTTTTTTTTAAAGTTATAACACATAGAAAAAGAAAAATATGAAAATAAGATGTTAACATAGATTGACCTTGACAGAACCAAACAAAAGATGTGTATTCCTTAAATGGGGTAACTGGACTTTGCTGAGCTGTTTAAAAGCACATTGGGCTTAATGGTGGTTTAATATACAAGGTGTTGTAGGTTCAAACTCTATCAGATGGCATATTTATTTTTTATTAAGACTCACAAATACACAGGCCAGCAGACAGATTTACATTGCTTTAAAAACATAGATGCCTACTCAAACATGTCCATCCACAAAATATAATGTTTAAAGTAATGACACATAATGTTGGATATTAAATAAAATCTACTAACTGCTTAGATTAGTGGTTTTCAACTTTTTTTTACCCAATGTACCCTTTTCACCATAAGTCAGAATTTCATTCCCCACCTTTCCAAGATTGTCCAACTCAAAAGGTTTAATCCAAATAATATATATATATATATTATTGAAAATATGTCAAAATACAGAGATTATTAAAGTTCTTAATTCTTTTCCATATTAGTATGTATACATTTAAATGGATTATTTTTATAGAGGAGTTTTACAGATTTAATAGCAGTTGATGGATTTTTAAACTGGAACGCATGTATAGTAATTTGTTTTAATTCGTAACTAATTATTAAATAAACTGAAGCATACTACAATAAACAAGATGTTCAATAGAATGCCAGTGTATTAGAATTCAATAAACATAATTCCATAATATAAAAGATAAGAAAAAATAAAAGATTTTTAACTCCCTCCTCTGAAACCCAGAAATTCCTCACTGGGTGGAATTTCCACCTGGTTGAAAACCCCTGGCTTAGAGGCTGCATTTTATAACATGTAAACAGAAAAGAAGCTCATAAGTTTGGCATATAAAATGTACTGAGGTTAGTCATTTATAAAAAAAAACAAAGTTTCCTTAAGTCATGTCATAATTCTAGCAGCCAAGAGTGACCAGATCACCAAGAACTACTATTGCGACACCTGATAACTAATTTGATGACAAGATTTGGACAGGTGAGCTTAATTTGGGTGAATATTCAGGATCCTCTTATATAAGATTTTAAACTGACATAAAAAATTCCTCAGTTCATTCAAACAGGCTTAAAGGCTTCCAGTCATTCACAAAATGGTTGGCAAAAAAAAAAGTTGGTCTAAAGTATTTCCTTATATTTCCTTGCTGTTTCTGTCTACATTTCTGATGCCAAGAAAAAATGTTTCTTGAAAAGGTTTTGCAATGCATTCCTAATTATTTAAATATTTTCTAACTGCATTATTTTAGTAATTATTCTTTGAACTCTGCGAATATATTTTATTACAAGTTCTATCCTTTGGAATGTTTGAATATTTCTGCATCGATTCTATGAAACGTTTCTTCTAATAACATGTTCCTTCAGGACATGAAACGTTTCTTTTAATGACATGTTCCTTCAGGACATGAAACATTTCTTCTAATAACATGTTCCTTCAGGACATGAACCGTTTCTTCTAATAACATGTTCCTTCAGGACATAAAACGTTTCTTCTAATAACATGTTCCTTCAGGACAGAGACAATCATTGCTCTCCACACTTTCTTTTTCTGTGATTTGCCATGACTGTTTTGGGGAAAGGTAGTGAAAGGGCTTCCTGTTGTCTTTTCTACAATTTCCAATTTTGTTCATTTCCTAGACCAGTTGCTAACCAAGGCTAGATAGCCCAGTCTGCCCTAATATTGATCTATAGCAAGCGGAGGTGGAGAAAAGACAAATTCCTACTTTTCTTAAGATCATTAGTTCAAAGAGAATGCAACAGACATGGCAGGAATTTGAACTTGGATTTCTGTTTTCATTATTCATGCCAATAAATGCTACATGTACATAATATCGAACAGGTATTAACCCCAAAAAACATAGAAACTCTTTATACAAAAACAGTGTCTTTTGTTTGTAATGTGCAAAACATGTCAAACAAGTCTCTTTACTCATATGATGAAAACCCATTTTAATGTATGAGTAACTCATGGGGCAGCTGGAGATAACAAAATTTCATATTACCCAATATTAAAACATTGTCATATGAAGGATAACACTATTTTTACAGACAAAATAATCATTCTCTATTTGTGCGAAATTGTGTACTGAATTCAAGGTCATTCACTAAATATGAATTAGCCACTTTTATATTGAAATAAAGATCCTATATAATTATTTTATATGATAAAATAGTCATTCTCTATTTGCGCCAAATTGTGTACTGAATCTAAGGTCATTCACTAAATATCAAATACCCATGTTTTTACTGAAATGGAGAGATGGTGTAATTTCATTAAGTGCAAAACCAACCTACCCTATCGCCAACATCGACTAACTTCAACAACAAAAAATTCCCCTAAAGAGTTTATTGTCAACTGACTATTCAAAATGTTCATTCAGTAAAATTTCCCTTTGATATTTGGTTTTATATAATACAAAAAGTATTTTATCTCTGAATTTGTGGAGAAACCTATTCATTATTTTTATGCTAAAAATGTTCTCACATTAAAGTGAATATGAATAGATATTTGCAAAAAATTGAAGATAAGAAAGAAAAGAAGCACTTGATAATAGTAACAATAGCAACTTTTCTTCTCTGAATTCTCTTTATTATAACAAAATCCTGCTTCTTGTTTTTTATACTTTCTCATAGGTGACAATTCAACTCTTTACTTGTTATAATTCAAATAAATAACTTCCCCAAAAGATTATTAACTCCAGCAAAGTCATACCTCAATATATACACTACACAATTTTAGTATGATTTTTTCTGATAATTACACAATTTAAAAGAAAACTGGTCATCTCACTGTACCACTCCAAAAAGTACCTGACTCCTTCTGTGATACTCTGTCTTCATCAGATTAAACCAAAATTGAAGTATTTCTGCAATGTCTGGGCTGGAACTGCACAATCCTCACTTTTCAGCCTTAACAGAGTTCAAAATTGTTTATACAGTTTTGTAGCTGATGACTTATTTTCCCCTATGCAGCCTCTTTCCTCACAGATGCAAAGCTGCAAGCATCTCACTACTCATTATTTCCATGCCAAATGTTTAGACGAGATCCATTATGCAAGATCTCTGGTTGGAAAAGAAAAACTGTACAGAAGAAAAAAATAATAGTAATAATAATGATAATATAAAAAAATAAGTTACCAGACATTCTAGCCACTATTTTCCCAGTTATTATTGGAACACTGGAGTCTTTACCATTAAACTTAAAAGTCCTACATTGTGAAAACCAGAATAAAGTTTCCCCCACTTCAGAAGTCTTCATTGCTTGTCACTGCAAATATTCTGTGAAAGGCACTCTCAATTTGAGGTTGTACAACTTAGAAAACCTCCATAATGCAAGGTCCCCATTGAAAACAAAAACAGTGTGAAAGAAGATTGATAATAATAATAATAGTCATAATAATAATAATAAATGTCTAGTATAAGAAGAGAAATAGAAACTGAAAATGGAATAATTAAACCAGACATGATCTTCATTGACCAAGAAACAACAAAATACCTCCTCATTGATGTAGCTTTTCCTGGTGACTATAATATCAAGGTCAAAGAAATTGCCAAAGCTTAAGAAATAAAACAAGCTCTGGATGGAAGTTGTCAGAATGTGGGGCGTTCAGGCCACAATTGTCCTAGTTATCATTGGGCTGTTGGGGTCTGTACCACCAAACTTGAAGTCCTACATTGAGAAAATCAGAATAAAGCATAACATCAAATCACTTCAGAAGTCTGCATTGCCTGGCACTGCAAATATTCTGTGGAAAGTACTATCTATTTGAGGTCATACAACTTGATGAAGAGCATACATAATGCAAGGTCTATGGGTGAAAACAAAGACATATGTAGAAGAAAAAAATAAAAATAATGATAACATAAGATTGATTTATTTTTCTGGAAACAACAAAGATTTTGCAATTTAAATCACAATGATTCCAAACCAGTTTGGCAATTTTGGTGTTTGATAAATGATGAGGAAAGTCAAATTGGAGATTTTCTAACAATAATTCACTATTTAGTCAACAAAAGCACATGAACATAAGTAAAAACAGAAAGGCCTTCATTTGCTTGAACTTGGGACATCCACATATGTGGCTAGTGTAAGAATCATTTCAAGTGAAAATAGTGAGGTGAGTTCAAATTCAAGCTTAACTTATTGCATTCACTTTCGCACAATACCCTCTGGGAAGGGCATTAATCCATTTATTCTTCCCCTACTTATGGGTTAAATAGCAGGATGGCAACATGCATACTAGGAATTTGCTTTTGTGCCTGTATGAGTGGCCACATTATTCTACATTCTTACAAAGTCACTGACAAACACAACATGACTCAATGGACTAAATATAATCCCATAACCTAGATCTAATAAACCATTATTTTAAATATCTAAACTTAGAACCAAATAATATTATATGAACAAATAAAAATATACAAAATAAGTAAAATACTAGATTAAAAAATAACGAGAGAGAGTAAACTAAAGGTCATGATTATAACCTAAAGCATTGACTCTAAACAAAAGAAATGGGAAATAATGCTTTCCCCTTTTCCTTCAATGCCCATAATCACCCAGTAGCTTACATATAGAAATTTAGTCAGATGACAAATTTAGTCAGATGAAGTCCTGAAGGATGAAACGTGTCACAAGTAAACTTTTTCCAATTTGTCATACAATTTCCGCATATATATATATATATATATATATATATATATATATATATATATATATATATCAGCAAGTCACAATAATATCAGACAGAAATTCTGGAATATTTGCATGATCTGCCCTTTGGAAGCTAACGTATAACTGCTTCAGCGACAAGCAACTTTGCTTTAGCCTGGCAATCCAATAAAAGCTTTACAACAATAGTGCTTTGAAAGTTAATGAACAAAAACATTAATTTATGTAATCAGCCTCATTAGAACTTCAATTGATGTTGCTAAAAATCAATTGAGTGTTGAAAAAAAATAGAAGCTAGTGGAGAATGTTTGATTCCTGTGACCATAATGGAAGCAAGTTTCATCTTTTTTGTTTCATACTTTGTTTTTCTCTGATGCTAACAACATGGCCTCTAAATACGCAAACAAGTTAGCTTACCTCCCATTGCTTCGGTTAAAAGAGACTCTGAAAATGATCATAAAATGTGCTTATCACTGCCACATAAAATGGAGAAACTGCTTCAATTAGGAATGAAACAAAATAAATAAATAGCAAGGAAAGATATTTTAACACCATTATCTAAACTGTAAATTTTTGATTTAAAGATTATTATCTGATGAAGAGATGTGTGGATGGTGTAACAATTATCAGTGTGAAAATCAGAATTGGTGAGCAAAGTTCAAATTTCGGCCTAGACTATTCCATTCACTTTCAAACTAATAATCTTATAAGCTAATGAATCTATATCTTCTCCCCATAGTTATGGAATAAATAGTAGGGTTTTCTAGCTTTGGATGGTAGCCAGTCTAGAAGAGGGAATACTCTAAATTCAAACACATGGAGAAAGCAATGGGAAACTACTCCACTATCTTTGTCAAGAAGTCATGGCAATTCATAGATAAGAAAATAAGAGAAATAGTGGAGAGCCATAATTGCTTATATCTGTTTTTTTAAAACTTGGATTTAGACAGGTTGAGACTAAACAAAAGGCAAACCTGGTCCTGAGGATTTTGATTATAGAGCTGCACAAAAGGTGAGGGTCATAGTATTCTGACCTCTTTGTGAGGTCATAGTTGCAGGAACTGGGCAGTTTTTATCTTCATCCTCACCTATGAGTGTAGACTCCTCCATGAAATTATGTTTCCTATTTTATCCTTGTGAGGCAGAAATTAAATATTACAAATAAAAGAATTATATTCTTTATAATTGTTTAAACCCGTTTTAAAGAATTTGAATGCTGAATCCTAATCCGGAATTTATACTGGCAGCAAACCATATGAATAGAAAATAAATTCAGCAAACATACAAAAACAGAAAGAGGTCTAAGACAAGGGTGAGTCTTCTCACCAGACTTATTCAACCTTTACAGAAAGGTGATTCTGAAAGAATTAGAATTCTTAGCAGGATTGATTCTTGGCAGCGATAATCTTATCAATATAAGATATATAGATGACATAGTATTGGTAGAAAACATAGGAAAATAAAAAAAAGCTAAGCAACATATTAAGAAACAAAAACATTTAATTAGAAACAATGCAAAGATTACTGAACTGTTACATAATAATCAGTCCTCCTATATGGCAGTGAATGCTGGATGATCTCATCGTTGATGAAGAAGAGACTTGAAGTAACAGAAATGTAGTTCTATAGAAGGATGATGAGGATACCATGGACTGAACATGTGATCAATGATAAAGTTTTAGAGAAAATGGAAGCAAAAAAGATACTTATATGTAGCATCAGAAAGAGATAGTTGAAATTTCTAGGGTACAGGAGGAAAGAGGACTTAGAAAATTTGATACTCACAGAATACATTGAAGAGGGACAGAGGAAAGCAGTGCATAACCCCTGCCAAATAAGCTTTTATAAATGACTGGCAAAACAGGGATTAGGAGAGATAGTGAAATAAAATTTTCTAAGGGGTACAAAGGATAGAAAATTGATCGCCCTCATTGTGAAGAGACAAAGCATAAATAATAAGAAGGCTTTTATTAGCACCAATGAATAATTACTCTGGCTTAAATAGAAAAAAGATGGCTTGATATCAATAGATAAAATAATAATCAATGCTAACATCTAATTCATTTGTTTTTTTTTTATGGCTTATCAACCTTTTGCATGTTATTTAAAGCCAGAAACTATTTTGAGATAAGAATCTTTTGGAGATAATTAATTAATTACTAATACAAGTCCTACTATTTAACCCATAGATGGAATAGGAACAGTTGGATTTATACCTTTCCCACTGGTATTTGTGTGAAAGTGAATACAGTAATGCTTTGCTATATCGCAGTTCACCTTTCACGGTCTCAGTGCATTGCGGATTTTTAAAAATATTCAATGTAAATTAATATCGCGCTTACTTCCATACATCAAGGGTTTCTGCGTCCAATTGAAATTTGGCTTAGTCTTTGTAGATGAATTTGTACTTGCCATACTATTGACTGATAAAGGAGACATGACCAATTAGAGCATGCTGTTCAGTATCCTGGATGCTGATTGGTTTAGTGACCGCAGCCTCAGTTCCCAGAATCCTAGCTTTTGCCATCCCATGCCACTCAGTTATTTCAAGCCCTACAATGTTGCCCAAATGTCCTTCTAAGCCTTCTGGCAGTGAATCCAAGCATTAGAGGAAGATGCATACTATAGTGGAAAAGGGGAAACTCTTTGATATGCTGAAGGAAGGGACAAGCTTTGTGGCTGTTGGCTGCCATTACAGCACCAGTGAATCCGGCATTCGCGACATCAAGAAGGATTTTAAAATGTTTAAAAAGTGTGTAAGAGTGTAGAAAGGATTTATAAGAGAATTTAAGAGTGCAGAAATAGTTTATAAGAGTGTGTGGAGGTTTTATAAAAGCTTTGATATATAAAAATATTAAAAAATATACATTACAATACCCAGATGAATCACTTTAGCCAATCCTGTCTCTACTTTGCAGATTTTCACCTATCATGGAGGGGGTTCTGGAACATAACATCCACGATAGTCGGGGGATTAATGTATAAAAAACCTGACTGGAATTGAAACTTGGCTCTCTGATTCCCAATTCTGAGTTGTTATCCATCACACACATGCAAGCTTACAGTACCTGATATTTCTAAGTGGTCACCCATCTAGGTACTGACCAGGCTCGATGTTGCTTAACTTCAGTGTTATCATACAAGAACTCATAGTTACTTGTTTAAAAATATTGCCAATGATATAATCTCCATAAATGTGGGAATGCATTAACTATAAAGCAAAGCATACACACTGATCTGTCCCGGAAAGGGATTATATTTGAATGAAGTCGCTAAGTAGTTTTGGCTACTATAACCAAGTAGAATACAGTAGTAGTAATCGACTGGTACACATCTTAGTTGCAGGTAAGAAGTGTAGATCAATGGCATAGTCCACTGGGTGTCGTTATAGACTTAGCTCCCAGACTAAGGCCCTTGACTCTGTCATACCTACCCGTCCGTCGGTATTTATGACGGACACCAGCCAATCATATTCCAGTGAGGGGGAACACAGGTGTACGCATACTCCATTATATCACATACATAAAAAAATTAATTTCTTTATATATTTTCAATATTTAAAAATCTATAATAACGTTATTATATTCATTATTTGCATGCAGACTATTGCTCTAATCTTTGCTGTTATTATCATGTTTTAGACTGTTTTGGAAATTTAGTGACATATTAATTATAAATTTCCAAGTCTGGGCAGACTTAGACTTGACAGAAAAAGAGTGAACAATAACCAAGTAGTATTAAATATGAACTAGATGAGATAATCCCTAAACATGGACAAGAACAATCTACCCCAATAGATTAAATAATGGATTCAGTTCAAAATTCCTTGAAGGTTATCTGGATTGATAAACACCTGATGATGGTTGGAGGGCACAACAGCTGAAACATTGTGATAGTAACAATGATGAGGACAACAGTCCACATATAAATAATGTCAATAATGATAACTTCCAATTCCAGAAATTCAAACAGAAATAACATTAATGTTTCAAGTTTATGGACAATAAATATCGAAGGAAATACACAATCTAAATTTCATATCAAATAGAAAACGAATTGACTAAATTGTTTTAAGAGAGACAGAAAAATGTTTCAGCTCTAATAGCTTGGCTATAGTAGTACATCAACTGGATTTGTGTAAATATCTAACTCATAATAAGCATTCATTTCTTTCAAACACTTAAATCTGGTTCATCTTTTCAGCAATCAAATATCCCCACTTTTTTTAATCATTTAATTTCAAGTAAGGCAGTAAAGCCACTAAGAAATAAGAGGTTACTGAGTATGAAAGAATAAGAAAAAAAAAGAAACATTATTATGAAGCAAGAACAATAAAAGGAGAGTAATCTAGAAGACAGTAGATAACAATTGACATTGCATTTAAATTTTTGTAGATCAAAGTTGGTTGGAAAGCATGAAGCCGGAAGAGAGTTTTCCATAAGTGAAAAATATGAGAGAAGAAACTATTAGCATAGAACTTACAGTTATATCTATCCATTTCAAGTGTAAAATGATGAGACCTTGCCAGCAATTTAGTACTGTGCTTAAATTCATAAAGTCAAGGTACCATAGTGGAAAGTTCATCCAAACAATTACCAGGAAAATTTTTATAAAAAAGACACAGGGAAGTAACATTACGGTGATGGGAAAGTGACTGAACCAAGATGCCAGGTCAGGACCAATAATATTGCTAATTCTTCTTTGGATTTTACCAAGAATCTCTAAATATATAGCAAGAGTACTGGACCAAATGTGGCAGTAATATTCACAGTATGGATGGATGGTAGACTTATAAATATATAAGATAGATTCCATGGAGAAAAACTGTCTCACATGATAAAGTGAATCAACTTTCTTAGCAGTAGACCTAGCAATTTATTCAATATAATCTTTCCACTTCATGTCAGCAGAGAATGTTAGCCCAAGAAAGCACAATGAGTCACTTTCCTGGAGGTTAGCATCAGTCATGCTGATGGAAGGCAGAAAGGAGTCATTCCATGTCGAATAAACAAGGGTCTGGCCATCAGTGACAAAGATTTTTTTCAAATTTAGCACATTTATAAAGCTTCATGATACAAATTAAATGGTACCTATTTTACATCTCTACATCTCTAGGTCAAAGAGATATGACCCTTTGACTCTTGCCAAAAAGGTGAATTTTGGAAAATAGTCACAAATATTAAATATCAATTTCTCAGTTGTTATTTTTTTACCTACAAAGCTAAATTATATACCATTTTAAAGTACTTGGATAGATCCCAAAGATGATCTATTTATTATTTTGCTTAAAGGTCAAATAAAAAGATTTATGAAAAAAAAAATGATCTCAACATGACTTTAAATCGGCTTGGTCCTCTGAAACAAGTCACCTACTTTCCAGACCAAGATATTGGTGGCTTTTTGTAGTAGTTGGTATTCTTCACCAATGAAGGAAAAATCAAAACAGTTGTGGCAAGTCATTTTTAATTTCATATCCAACTTTTTAAAAATGTTGGTGTAATGATACAGCATAAGTATTACTGATAAATCCTCAGTGGGTGAAAGTTATTTACTGCAAAACAAAGGTTTTATTGAGTTGTGTTAAATTAAAAAATGGCGGATATCTATTGAAACATTTTATAATTTTGCTCTTAATTCATACTACTGGTATAAATAATCATGTAAACTTTTGTTACTAGAATATAACCATGAAAAGATACTTGAATATTCTAAGCCTCTTCTGAGCTTTCATTCAGTTCAGTCACCTATGTGCCATGCATGATACATGCTTAGACAATCATCTATCTTTTATTACATGACTGACGAGGCAGATTTTTTCCCACAGTAGGTTGCCATTTTTTTCTGAGATAAACCAGTTGCCATCCAAGGCTATAGAACCCAGTCTGTCCTGCTATTTACCCATAGCTGGGGGGAGAAGGAGAGGATTCATACCTTTCCCAAGAGTATTAGCACATAAGTGAATGTAATAGATTCAACTGAAAGTCGAACTTGGCTCTCTGATTCCTCAATCTGAGCCGTTATCCATTACTCCAGATTTCATTAGTAATTTTAATTGACTCTTCTTTCAATGATTATTAAATTTACATAAACTTTCTTATAAAAGAAAAACTATTTGGTTTAATCTCATTGTATATAAAAGTGTTGAAAAATTACAGAATAAATAATTGGAAAAATTCTATTAAGAAAGGGTTAATATCCAGTTTTTCTCCCAAGGAGATAAAATATGAGATTTTTACAATTCAACAAGTTAATATTTTCAAAATTCAATGTGCTCTCTAACTTTTTTCATGCTGTTTCATTTGTTTTCAATATCTGATTTTTTTTTTTTTTTTTTTTTTTTGGTAAATTATTAAATTTTACTTAGACTGCTATCACAAATGTAAATAAGAAATTTATTTAAAATTATTATAATTTTTTACAAAATTCTCAGTACAGTTTTGTATGTGTTCATAGAACATGTGATTTCAGAGAAAGAGCATATCAGCTTTAGAGATATTTACTATCTTATCTTGAAGTATTTCTTATTACATGTAAAATAATCTTTTTTTTTAGACAAAAGTTTCAAACTAAAATATTTATTTTCTGAGACATTAATAATCTTTTATTTTTTGAATCAAAATGGATGTATCATCAAAAATTTTACTGGACAAAACCTGCCTTTAAAAGGCATGAAAAAAATTAAAATATAAAAAGAATTTGCTGATAAAATCAAACAAGTTAAATCAACCCTGGTAAAAACATTTCTGTGCATTATTAATAAAATTAACAGCATTACCTGTTTTCTGAAAGTACTTCAACATCAGTTGAAGACCAATTACAGCCTTCTAGCATTTTTGTATATACTGAAAATGAATTGAAACTTCTTAATTGCAACTTTTAAAATTTCTCAAGAATCTACCAGTGTAGAAGAGCACAAAAGATTTGATAAAAGTGAAATTATTACACAATTAAAAGAAAAATTTTCAGCTTGTGAAAAGAGGTCCCAAAAAATACAAATTTTGATTATATTTCCAGAAAGCTGGAGTATCCAAAAAATTCAAATGGAAATTGATATCATAATATACATGGCAAGACAAGCCAAAGAATTTATAAATGAACAAGGAACTCTACCAAACACATGAAATATGTAGATTCCCATAAGAGACAATTGATGAAGTTGTGCTGTTTTGTAAGAGTGACAAAGTCAGCACAGTGTTTCCTGGAAAAAATGACTATAAGACAGTCTTAAAGAATGGTAGAAAAGTTCAGAAACAAAAGTATGTTGTACTTTGTAACCTGAAAAAAAGCATATCAATTATTTAAATCAAAAAATCCGAACAGAATTAGTTTTTCAAAATTTGCTGAGCTCAGACGGAAAGAATGTATCTTAGCAGGCGGTATTGGAAGACACTATGTCTGTGTTTGTACATCAAAATATGAATCTGATGATTGTGGGAGCTCATCTTAATACACTAACTCAACATGAACAATATCATTTAACTGATTACCACCAATGTTTAACTGCAGTTACATGTAATGAAGCAACATCTAACTGTTACTTAGGTGACTGCTCAACTTGCAACAATTTGATGGGGGATTTTGTTTCATATATAGAAGAAATTCTAAATAAAAATTTAATAGATGATTTTATCTGCAAACAATAGCTATCAATTGATAGAATCACACTGCAAACTGTATCTACCGAAGAATTTATTAAAACTTTTTATGTAGGCCTTTAAGCATTAAAAAGGCATGATTTCATTGCCAAAGAACAATCAAAATTTTATTCTAATAAGAAAAGTTCTTTGATGGATGGTGTAGTTGTTTATTGCAGATTTTGCAAAGAATTATTCATTTATTTTGCAGGATGTTGCACAAAGCTCCCACTGGAATAATTCTCAAGTCACATTACACCCATTTGTCTGTTATTACATAAAATGACATTAAGAAATTTGTTACAGCAATCTATGATAGGAATTGGTTGATAAGATGCGTGCTTGAAAAATATCTTGATAATGAAGAGGTAAAATTGATCATTTTTACAATCAAAGGGCCCTTCCCCATCTTTCTGTTATACATTACATCGAGATATACTAATTTTAAATTATTCTGATATTCTTAGTTTAGTTGATCCAATAACTGACACTGGAAGAACTTATATATTTTTGAAATTGAGATAGAAAAAGCATCAAATATATACACTCAAGCTTGTTCATCACAAAAAATTTGAGTGAAAAAGTAAGACGTTTGCATACCCAAAGTTTAATTTTCTATTTAAACATCTATTTTAACAAGAAAAATAATTTTGCTTCTTAATCTCTTTGTAAATGTTAAGAATCTTTTTTTAAATATTCATTTCAGTGTATCACTTTTTCAGATCAAAACTTAATGTTTTAAATATAAAAAAAACCCTAAAAAAACCCTGAAAATCTGATTTAGTGTACCATGTCAAATGTCATCAAACATTTGTTAATCATTAACATCATTTGCTGCATATTATCATATTATTTCATGTTATCTTAACATTAATTCATGACACTTTTTAAATAATTATTTTTGTTGTCACTTTTTTTCATATAAAAATGTATTTTTTGTATAACAAAAATGTAAACAAAAACCAAATATAAAGTTTATTTTCCACTGAATTGGTCAACATTTAACCACAAATAACACAAATTCTGTTGATTTTATGATCATAGTTATTATGTGAATATTGATCAGCATTCAAAGAGATTTCTAAAGACATATAACATGACCATATTTAGAGATATGTTTAAATGTTAGCATAGAGAGGCAAATACCAAAATCTGCCATTTTGAATTTGGTCCAACTTTGTAAAACCTTTGTAACTCAGGCCACAGTTAAAAGACCACCACAAAATTTTGTACATATCTTGCCATAAAGCAGACAAATTTAAAAAAGAATTAAAGATACAGTTTTTGAGAAATTAGAGGTTACAGTCAAGGTCACATTATCTTATTTGAGCTTTAAACAAAAAAAAATAAATAGATCACTTTTTAGATGTATCCAAGTACTTTAAAATGGCGTATAATTTAGGTTAAAAAATAACTTAGATATTGATATTGAAACTTTGTAACTATTTTCCAAAAGTCACCTTTTTGGCAAGGATCAAAGTGTCATATATCTGTAACCCTTTGATATAGAGATGTAAAATCGGTACCATTCAATTTGCATTAGGAAGCTCTATAATTGCACCAAATTTTTAAAAGATCTGTGTAGGTGATGGTCAGAACCTTGTTGATTTAACATGAAATGACAAAGGGGGTCTCTTAGATAATTAATAGAGTTTTAGAAGTGTTAAAATTAACAAGCCATTCCTTGCCCAGTTAACAGCAGATTATAGGTCATTTTTTTAGATCAGCTACCAATTTGACCTTATTGAGCAAAACAGACTTAATATTGAGCCAGTTTAATTATCATAGAAGATGCTTATAGTAATTTGAGGCAGGCTCCTTTAGACAACAATAACTAGCTGATAAAACTATATAGCAGTAGGCATCTGTTTATCTTGTGAGATTATGCTAGCACTGTGTTTGGATAAAATTCAGTCATTTTGTGATAAGACTGGAGTGAACTCTGGGGCAATGATATATAGATACTGTGTGCTGCCCAGACCACATAGCCTCCCTCTCATGCTGTACTGACAGGATCCAAAGGAATACATTTGGGGCCAGATTGGCTGCAGGAGTTGCCAGAAGGTTGTCAGTATTGACAGCCAAATGTCTTTGGGACTCCAATCTGGGTTTTCCATCTAGATTTACTTCCTAGCTTTTTCTATGTTTGGGTATGACCACAAGTCAGGCTTAAAATCAGGGTTTTCCTTCTCCTATATGGACTGCCTTCCTGGGCTGACAAGCCCCATTTACCGCAAGTAGATAATATAATTAAATTATATAGAAATTATAATAATTTACATTCGTTGTTAGCAACAACCTGATAAAAAAATACCTGAAACTTTGATTCTAATAAACAGATAATTTTAAATTTATATTAAATAGTGATTTGGGCTGACTGATAATAATAGCCTACTGATAACATTAAGCAAATTATATAAAGATTGGTACAATTCATATTTATTGTCATAAATTCATTGCAAGAAATAACCCCTTCGGAAAATCTGGAACTTTGATCTTGATAAACAGATCATTTTAAATTCATTTTAAATAGTGATTGGGACCAATTGATTTCGATAATAATAGTCAACTGGTGACATTATCTATAAATAATAATAATCTATAAATGGCTTCCTTTGTATTATTAATTAAGCAGTTGATTAACTACTGGGTTAATAAACAAGAAGAAATAAATGTTAGTAAAATAAGATGGAGTTGTTTGTCTACTGAGACACTGAATTTTCAGAAAGTCAGTCACAGCCCGAAACTACAATTTCATATGTACTCAGTAATTTTCTACAAGTCAAAGCAAGAAGAAATCAAAAGTTAGCTAAAGAGAAAGAAACAAGAGTTGGCTTGTGACGAAAGACATGACTTACCTCAGAATGCGAAACGAGTGCGAACGTGTCTTGCCTGATGACAAAAAGAAATATGGCCTCTATTGAAGACACAATTTATGAGTGCCTATCTCATCCAAAATGAGATGATATTTGCACACATGCAAATTTTGGCCATCTTGGAATAGCATAAAAAGCTGGGTGCCAGCAGCACCAAGTGTCAGGGAGTCACTTGGCGGACTGCGTGAGTTGGACGTATGGATTGACAGACGGACAAAGTGGAAGTCGAAGTAGGCGTGACTGAGTTGGTGTCTGTTTCACAAATGCCCAGTGTAACGACTGAGAAAGGGAGTCACGCAATCCATTTCCTTGAGGCGGCCGAAGAATAAAAAAAAAAAATAGCTGACCTGCCGGTGAGCAACACACTGCACTTTTTGACCCCCTTCATCATCATTTTTTTTTTTCTTTCTCCTCTTTTTTTTTATGTGCTATGATCCTTCAAGATGCGTGGCTCTCCACAATTTCATATACTTTGTAGCCATAAGCACTATATGTCCCATTACTATTTCTTCTATTCCTTGTTTTGTAATCTATTTACAAAAACTCAAATTGAGCATCGAATTCTCCAAGCCTTTTTCCTTCATTATGTCCCTGTGGTAAAGGAAACCACAGTTGTCTCCCTCTCGAACAACTTGACTATAAAAGAAATGGTTGAACCTCACTTATGGGCAGCAATCAAACTGCAGTAAAAAAAAATGTTTGTCTATTTTTCTTTACAGTGTCCAAAAAATTTCAGCAGTCTCTTTCTGATTTCAAGTATCCTTTTTATTCACATCTTCCTTAAAACATCTGCATCCATGGTATTCTAAGCATTTTGTTTGTAGAAAGACATCTCTGATGCCTCAATTTTCCACTCTATCTACAAGGTGTTCATTGCCATATACAAGGACTGATATTCTTTAAAAGTTGAGCACTCTTTTGTTTTTAATCATATCATCCCATGCCAGGCACTAAGCCATGAAAACACAAGAGGTTACTGGGTGCAGAAAAATCAGAAAACAGAAACATTGCTAAGGAGCAATGAAGAGAAATCAGGAAGACAGTAGATAGTGATTGAGACTGCATTAAAATTTTTGCAGTTGGCTGGAAAGCATGGAGCTGGAAGGGAGTTCTACGAGCAAGTGTGAGAAAAGAAACTGTTAGGATAGAATTTATGGTTACATCTAGCCAATTCAATCATAAATTGGTGGGACCCTGTTGGCAGTCTAGTACTATGCTTAAATTCAAAGAGTCTAGGCACCAATAGCAAAGCGTTTAACCAAACAATTACCATGAAAGTATTTATAGAAAAAGCTAAGAGAAGCAATCTTATGGCAGTGGGAAAGTGACTGAAGCCAAGACACCAGATCAGGACCAATAATATTGCTGATTCTTCTTTGTATTTTAACAAGCATCTCTAGATACAAAGCAGAAGCACCAGACCATATGTGGTAGTAATGGTCTTATCTTTGTTTCCAAAAGAATGTTTTCTGTTTCTTAATAATTCATTCAGAATTTGGAAGGCAAAATAGCCAGAAACTAATCTTTTTGTGGTCACTGAATAAATATAGTGAGTAATGCCATGACAGAATTATCAATCAAAGAACAACATTTGGTTATATGTGGCAAAAGTCTCAACAGATTGTAACAGCAATACAGTCACCGAATATTTAATATAATGGCTGAAATAAAACATACTCACCAGGAAGCTGCTTTATGCATTTAACAAAACACAATATCATTTTAAAAGGGGAAAAAAAGAAGCAAGGAGTGAAAATAAAGCAACTCCCCCTCAAAATAAAAAAATAGAACTTACCAATCCTTAGGACTAAGGTCTGCCATAATATACATTTTTTGTACAGGCCCATCAAAGAAACCCTTCCGAATTTTATTTTCTATTGATGGTTCCAGTTCAATGACATTTCCTTTGGGTTGCAAAGTCTTCATACTAAAAGATACAATGGAAATAACATCACCAGAAATCTACAGTGAGAATAAAGATATCAGAATGGTAGAATGGGAATAAAAATATCAGAACGGTACAATGGGAATAAAATAGCAGAATGGTAGAATTGGAATAAAGATATCAGAATGATAGAATGGGAATAAAAATATCAGAACGGTACAATGGGAATAAAATAGCAGAATGGTAGAATTGGAATAAAGATATCAGAATGATAGAATGGGAATAAAAATATCAGAATGGTACAATGGGAATAAAATATCAGAATGATAGAATTGGAATAAAGATATCATAAAGGTACAATAGAAATAAAGGTATCTAAAAAAAACATTTTTATTATGATTTGTACATGATCATCAAAAATAGAAACAAAATCATTTGAAAATTCCCTATAAATTTCCTATAAATACATCTGAACATAAAGAGTTTTAAGCTTGTAAATTTTACTTAATAATCTATGATCTTATACACCATGACCCTCAGGATATGCCTAACCATGGCTCTTTACAGTTACCTTTGACCATCCCACTTTGTTCTTATTTTACACGAAAAGGAACAGGGAAGCAATGTTACAATATTGGTAGAGGGACTGAAGCTGAGACACCAGGTTTGGACCAATTACACTGCAGAGAATTCTTTGTATTTTATCAAGAATCTCTAAATACATAGCAGAAGCACCAATTTTGAATGCATGGGTGAATGCCAAACATCTAAATCTGTAAGATAGATTCTGTTGAGAAAAATTGTCAAACATGATGGAGTGAACCAACTTTCCTAGCAGCAGTACTAAATATATATACATATATATGGTGTTAAATATATTTTTCTGTTTTGATTTGTCTATTTTTAATTCTGGCATCAGCTTTCATTAATCACAGTTCTCCATCATAATTTCAATATTTTGTAGCAGCTAAAACGTCCTCTCATAAAGACGAATTATTTATCATATAAAAATATGATATTTCTGCCATTTTGAAGAAATGGCAGGACAAAATTATTTTACATTATGTTTTACCTTCGAAACCAGAAAATATAAGAAAACTTCATTCATTCCTCAATTCTTTTTACTATCCAGTATCAATTTTTTATTAATCGCTTATGGAACTCCTCTTCTGCCTTCTTGCTTTCTGGTCAACTTTGATATTAAAAAATTTAAATAAAATGTCAATTTTTTTTTTTTTTTTGTCTTCTTAATTCCTGTTTTTTTTTTATTGTTCTCTCTCTCCTAAATGAGATTTTTATTTTTCTCATGTTCTCTAATATTCAGTAACTCCTTGTGTCTTACTGGCTTTATTGCCTTGCTTGGAGTGAAATGATAAAAAAATTAGCATCAGAGATGAGGAGAACTGATACTACATTTTGATCCCAGGGAAGCTTGGTTTTAAATTTAAGTTTTTAATGTGCTTTGTAAGTAGATGCATAACCAAGTCAGCTTTATTCACTTTTTTCTTTAAGTATCTCACATTTAATAACAGTAAGAACTAAGTTGTATGATCCTGGACATAAATCTAATGTTAAAGACTCCAAAATTAGTAACATTCTGGGTATGATGATAAACTACATCCAGCAGCAAGGTCTCTGATTGGGAGGTTTTAAGGAGCATGGAACCACTTCTTAATTGCTGTTGTTCCCATGTTCACCATGACTTGGGTAGTAGCACCTGTTAGGGTCCCAGCTATGGGCAAATAGTTAACCCCCGCCAAACTGGGGTCAAAACACTATGAAAGTATAAGATTTGATTTTTATAGTGAAGGTATCAGCAATATATTTTGAAAAAAATTTCAGTAATACATTATTGTTATACCATACCTATGGACTATAATGGGTATGTCCCAATCCTCATAAATACAGTGGAATATACTGTCTTGGGGGGGGAATTCACTACTAGTTCACTATGAGCAGTGGATTACTTACTACACACTGCTAGTGAATCTTGTATGTTGTTAATGTTATAAAGATTAGCGTTCCATTTCCAACCTTCATTTTAGTTATTCGTATTCAGTAACCTTTTCTAGGTTACAACAATTTTTGAAAAAAAATATTACCAGCAATACATCTGACACTCAACAAAAGCCCTCTTTACAAAAATATGTCAATGAAACCTGATCCACAAACTGATTTCTTAGAAAGAATACATATTCTATTCATACGAACCTATCCTAAAAACCTTTTCAACATTAAATAACCCATTGAGGTTGATATGCTGTAAAACAAACCAAACCAAAATTACTGCATAGAAATGTCCTGAACGTGCACTATTAGTCTGATCTAAAGATTTATATATTGCATTTTCCATTATATATTTTACAATTATTACAAAAAGCGTAAAAGATTTGTGTGGTATTAGATATTTTATTAAGCTAAGTAAATATTAAAAACACTGTACCTTGAGTTGAAAACTACAATAACTAGAAATTAATTCTCATTCCTTGAAAAGATTGTATAAGAGTGAAGGAGTAGAGAGGAGGAGGAGAGTATTATGTAGTTTAGATTCAAATGTGAAGAAGACAGGATAAAGAGGTTCTGAAGAGGGAATAAGTAAACATGTCTTTATTAGTCAAATAAAGATGTCAATAGATATTTTGCTTCATTGAGATGTCCCCCAATCCAACCGGGACTTGAGAATGGAGATGTGAAGGTAAGGTTAGAGACTGGTTGGGATTGTGAGCAAAACTGTGATTTGCTCCCACCTTTGCCATTACACACAGACAAAATCTTTCTAGTCAGGAAATATTATCATTCTGAGCAAAATAAGTAAATTTTGTGTTTTGCATTGTACTCATAATTCACTGTTAACACTAATTTTGTCCTTTGGTAATGATTATTATTTCCTATTTGTTTACACCAAGAAATTATAACTGTATCTGATCAAGCCCATCTCTTTTAGGGGTGGTTTTGAAATCAGATTTTTTCTTCTTCTAGACCAGTTGTCACCCAAAGCTATAGAACCCAGTATGTCCAACTATTTTAAATATTAGGTTGGTGCAAAAATAATGTCGTTTTCTCACATATGTCACTATGTGAGAAAACGACATTATTTTTGCACCAACCTAATAGAATATATAAAAGCTCTCCCTGTTCTAGTTGACTGTAATCAAGATCATTGCATCAATGTGAACCATCCTTTCCTTAGCTGCATAGTAAGTGCTTCACCAGAGTTATATACAGTTTTGAATTCAGAGTTTTCCTTCTTTTAGACTGGTTGCCACCCCAAGGCAAGAGAGCCCAGTTTGTTCTGCTACTTAATCCACAGCTCAAGGAAGATGGATTCATGTCTTTTTGAAAGGTATTAGCATGAAGTGAATAAAACAGAATCAACTGGAATTTTAATTTTACCTCACCAAACTATTTTTCCATACAGATAAACATTACACCATTCGTGACTTGTGATTCCCATAGATGACACAGAACTCATTTGGATTGTACATAGGTATTGTGAGATTTCACGTCTTGCTAATCTGGACTTATTTTGACCTTGGGCAGAATAAATCTGAAGGTATTAGATTATTAATGCTTCTTCTTCTATATGCCCTGTCCCTTCAGGATGTTGGCAATCATGGCTCTCCACAATTTCCTGTCTTTTGTAGCTCTGAGTAAGTTTTGTCTTTTTGCTATTTCTTCTAATCCCTGTTCTGGCAACCATTTACATAAGTCCATTTTTCTTCTTCTATGTACCATGTCTCTTCAGGACATGGGCGATCATGGCTCTCCACAATTTCCTGTTCTTTATAGTTCTTAAGTAAATTCTGTCTTTTTGTTATCTCTCCTAAATCCATACAAGCTCATTAGTTATGTGCTGCTTTCCACTATCCCTCTTGCTTCAATATGTCCTGTGAGTGTCAAATTTTCTTAGCCTTCTTTCCTCATTATGTGCCCTATAAATTTCAATTATCTTTTTTTTATGTTAAATATATATCCTTTTTGTTTCCATTTTTTTAAAATGTTGTCATTGCTCACATGGTATTCTCAGCATCCTACTGTAGACCCACATTTCTATCACCTCAATCTCTTCTCCACTGTAAAGAGTTTGTCCAGAAGGCTGATATTACATATCAGTTCAGTACTCTTTTCTTTGTTTCTAATGAAATTTTCCTCTTTCTTAATACTTTACTGAGCTTTTAGAACACTTCTTTCACTATCCCAAAGCACCTTCGAATTTTGGTGTCATACTTTCTGTCTATTGTTAAAACACTTCCCAGATATTTAAATTTTTGTGCTTGCTTGATTCAGGAATCTCTAATTTGTAATTTATTACAAAATTATCCTATAATTCAGTCTTGGAAGCGTTATAATATCAGGCACCCATTTCTATGCTGAGCATTCCATAATCGTTGAATCACAGAAAAATAAAATAAAATAAAAAAAGGAATGGAATCAGAATTTGATATTAAAATGGTAAATAGACAACAAACACCAGCTTATCTGCTGGCTTTGATAGAAGTGTCAATTTCTCACCAGTGTCAGAGGATAGTGTGTGAGTCTAGTCTCAAGTGCTGATTTCCAAGTCACACTGAATAGTTCTTCTCTCTATTTTGCTATTTGGCACCATGCCATACAGATCTAAGTAAATATCAACAAAACAGGGAGTCAAGAAAAAAAAAGGGGACTCAAAGGTTAGTATAATCAGCCCAGTCTTTGTTGTCAATTCTGATGATTGTCTTTAGCCTGTTTTTCTGAACCATTGCTTAAACAACACAAATAGTAGTTAAAACTTCCAGTTATATAATCCTATCTTCTAAAACTCTTATTGTCTTATTTTCTCATAGAATACATACAGGGTGCGATGGATGAATAGTCATCTAAATTACACAAAAATAAAGATAATACTGACATGTCATTTTAACAGATATATTTACCAAAATTACACAAAAATATCTTGAAATATGAAAGAGTAAATTTAATCAATAAAACTGCCACTGGCAAAAACCATGGCCTCCAGGTGACTTCAGAATCCCCTGCAACTCTTCTGGACAATCTCCTTGTTTAAGTTGGTGAATGCTGACATAATCCTTGCCTTCAGTTCATCTTTAGTGTTACAAGGAGTTTTGTTGGTCTGTCACTCAACTGTGTTCCACACATAATGATCAAGGGGGTTGCAGTCTGGAGAGTTAGGTGGTCAGGTTTAAAGAGTGATGTAGTTGTAGAAATTGTCTGACAGCCATGAACGGGTTCTCCTGCTTGTGTAGCATGGTGCAGAGTCCTGTTGCCAGATATAGGGTCCTCCAGCAGCCACCCTCTTGACCCAGGGCAGCATACCCCCTCAAGGCACTTGATGTAGGTCTCCATGTTTACTCTGAGGCCCTCACCAACAATTTCAGGAGTTCTTTTCTTATCAGAACTATCACACTGAGTTTTCCAAGCTGCCATAGTCATAATCCCCATTAGACACATCCAACTCTTTCCAAATCCTCTGCACTGTCCTCAGATTGACACCTTAACACCCTGAAATATTCATATCGGAGCTTCTGGCATGATTGCCAAACAGTAAAGCATACTGTTTACAAATTTCTGGTGGAGTGAATTGGAGTGAATTGCATCATGGTACTCTTTTTTTTTTACAGATGTTGCCCAACTGACTCTACTATACTGTGTAGTCAACAAAATCAAAAACAAATAATGCACATGTATGAAATTAAAAATATGAAATGGTGACAATTTACCCATATCATCCATTTAGTGTATATGTAATGAATGTAATGAATACATCCACACAAGAATTACAACGATTCAACACAGAAATTATATGTATTAAAGAAATCTTACAATCTTCTACCACCACTGAAAAATTCACAGAAATATTAGATTTATTACATAATACAAGGAAAATGAATGCCATAAACAAGTCATCCAAAAAAAAGATAAACAAATTATATAATGGAAAAATACTTCTACCAAACACTAACAACAACTTCATTAACCTCTTACCAACTCACCCCGAATGAAATGGTATTCCTTAATCTTGGACCAAATTTTCACATCACACAGATAACTAATCTAATGCTTAAACAAATGCAAATTGAAGCTTTATACCAACAATTACTTCTATTGCAACAAGATAACCATATTATTACACAGGTAGGTTTAAAAATTTACTTAAAGCTGAATCTATTAAACATGGATACCATACAAATCTGAATGGAATTATAAACACTGTTTTAATAAAAGCAGCTAAGCATCTAAAAAAATAACAACAGTATTGTTATCTGATGAGCTGATAAAACTAATACTTTCACTAATTTAAACAAATATAAGTACCACTCAAAATTACAGGACATTTTGGACAATTACAATAAATTTATAAAGTTAACTAATAACACCACCTCCCAAATTAAAAACCATATCAATAAACTTATTACTGCTAACAAAGCTGAAATAGGATCCTATAAACTTCTAAAGATTATAGGTGACTATCAACCTGGCTATCTTTATGGAAATGTAAAAATCCATAAACAAAGACATCCCCCTGACCTATTATTTCACAAACACCTACACCTGTATATTACCTTTCAAAACCCCTTAACAAATTAATTAGTCCATACCTCCCAAGTAAATATAGTATTAACTCCACAAATTAATTTGTACAAATTTTCATGCTGTAAAACTAAACAACCAAATAATCACATCTTTGAATGTACAAAATTTATTTACTAATGTCCTTGTTCATGAAATGATTGACATCATTATCCATGATGTATACAATCACTCTTCTCTCTCACCCATTAATTTAAACCCACTATTTAAAAAAAATTATTATTTGTATGTACCATCCAAGTAACTTTTCATGTCTCCCTAGGCAATATTTATATTCAAATGGATGGTATTGCAATGGGATCCCCTTTAGGCTCCCTTTTTTCTAATTATTATATGGCACATTTAGAAAATAAAATACTTAATGACACTAATAAACTCCCTATATATGTAAGATACATAGATGACATTTTTATTTTAGCTAAAAATATTGATGAAATTATATAACTTAAAAGCAAACTTGAAAATCACTCTGTCCTCAAATTTACACTATTACAACATTAATAAAAAAAATTCCATTCCTTGATGTACTTATTGATTCTGACACACATAAATTTACTACTTCTCTATATAGAAAACCCATTAGCATTAACTAGTGTCTTCTTAATTATAATAGTGAATGCCAAAATCATATTCCATAAAGAATTACATAACATCAAACAGTCATTAATAATGGATTACCTAATTCCATCATTGATCAACAAATTAAAATGAATCTCAATAAACTTAATAATACCATGAACAAAACTGATAATATTAATAATTGTAGCCACAATAGTGTACGTCAAAATGAACATAATACTATTAACTTATATTATTGTAACCAATTGCTTGATAATTACAAACATGATGAAGAAACACTCAAAAACATAATAGGTAGAAATGTTAAATCCATTAATAATAAACAAGTTAAACTCATCATATATTATTAAAAATTTAAAACAATTGGCCTCATAATCCCCAATAATCCTACAACCACACAACTAAATCCTCTACAAAAAACAAAAAACAAACTATTGTACCAATTTACATGCCCATTCAGAGATTGTATCTCAGATACTAATAATAAACCTACTGCATACATTGGTTTTACTACAACCATGCTCTCCTGTAGATTTACCTGTCACCTTTCTGATCTTAGTTCCATTAAACAACATTTATTGTTACATAGCAAACTTCTATGTAAACAAAACAAGATATCATCTTTGACAGTGAACATCTCTGTTGTAATGTCCATATAGCCACTCTGATGATGGCTCATGTGAGCTGAAAGCTTTGATCAATGAGCAATATAATAAAGAAATATCCAAATGATGGACAGTTTTTGCTTTTATTTTCTCTTGAAACTAAAGCCATTATACAATTTGGAAAGGCTCATGATAAAACATAATAGACATTCAGTGTCTGTTATATTTAACAATATATATATATATATATATTAGCTAAAATTAGACAATAAGAATTCAACCAAACAACTTTTGTTAAATTTAACCAAACAGATCAGTCTGCTTAATTTTTTATTCTATTTTTTCAATTTTCCATATATATATATATATATATATATATATATATATATATAACAGTCCTTTGCTTAAACATTCTATTAAACAGAATGCCTAGGGAATGTCTGTTAAGCTTTTTGTTAAGCTTCATGTCAAATTTCACAAGGGCCCATTTTTGCTTATCAAAAACATTGAATCAATTAAGAGCACTTTATTTGCCATTTTATCAAACTAAAATAATCAATTTCTAGCTTCACTTGATAGTGAAAACTTATTTACCAATGTTCCTATCCAGAGCCAGTGCAAGGGACTTGTGGCACCACTCTAAATCTAGGATTCACCAACTTGAATCTATGATGCCCCCCACCAACTGTACTACATCTCTTAGTATTCATATAAAATGCAAATCTTATTGTAACCTAATTGTGTACAATAATGGATCATATGCAATATAGGTGAACAATCCAACTAGAAAAATTGAAAATAAATGCAGTGTATTTGCATACAAATTAGAAACATGTTATAATGAATAATTCCATCTTAAATAAATTAACAATATTTCGTGGCAATTTTTAACATCAACTTCAGATCTTTCTTGTTAAAAAGTTGAATAATTTTAATACATTCAACATTATAAGTAAAAATTAGTGGATTTAATATAGTTTTTTTTTTGAGACTTAACAAGAGCAAAACAAATTCACAGATTTGAATAAAAAGAACTCAGAATGATGTCAAAATCCCATGAAAAACTTTCATCTTTTAATAGTCAGTTGTGCTTGAATTTGTAACATATATAAATGCAGTCATGTTTCATTGGAAAAATATGAAAAAAAAGCAAATAATAATGGAATTATTTGTTTTGTTTCAATTAATTTGTACAAGGGTATACTTTGTTCCTCAACTTGGTATATATGCTGATGATACATCTAAGTTAATCCTGTCTTAATTTTAAGTTTGATATGTTTCATAAGGTTCAATCAGCAGCTGATCTTGAAAATGACCTTCAATCCAATGTTCAGTGGAGCAAGAAATAGCATGTTAATTTTAACGCCTCCAAAACAAAACTGCTCACTTTTAATCATCCTAGAGAGCCTTTTTTGCACTTTATCAGCATGCCTGATGCTAACCTCTAAGAGAGTAACTAATTCTACCTTCTTGGTCAAATGTTTTCCACTGACATAAAATGAAAGGACTATATCCAATCAATGGCTAAGTTTGCTGCTAGGAAAGTCAGTTCACTATGTTATGCTAGATAGCATTTTCATCAGAATCAATCTTGAATATATGTAAGTCTATCATTGTCTGTGCATTGATTATTACTTCCATATCTGATCTGGTGCTTCTGATTTCCTACATTTTTCAACCGATTTCAACAAAACTTCACAGGACTATGTAAAATTACCTTGCGGTGGTTCTGACAGCACCAAAAATTGGAAAAACACAATTGTTTTTGCACAAAAATCAATTTGAAAACACAATAAAACACGATTCTGGTGCCAGAATGTTGTCATATCCAGTTATACTTATTATAAAACCCAGGTTGGTTGTTTGTGTGTGTGTGTGTTTGTTTATATATGGGATCGGATTTCCTACATTTTTCAACTGATTTCAACAAAACTTCACTTTTTTTTTTGGCAGGTAGTGTTTCTTATTGTCTTGCACACTTTTTTCTTTATTTTTACATTCAGAATGCTTTAAAAATTCCATTTACAAGACAATTGTTTATAATAAAATTCTATTCAATCGATAGACTCATAACAATTGAAAACAATGTTTTTGTTTGAGTTTGGGTTTGACCAATTCGTAAAAAAAAACAAAAAAAATCTAATTAAGACATGTATGTCCGTCAACCTTAAACAATAATCTTTGTCAATTTTATTTTTCAGTTTTTATGATGGTCGATACTTGATCTATCTCTTACTGTTACATCCCCGGGCAACGCCGGGCTCTCCTGCTAGTTCTTGATAAAATCCCAAAAGTTTCTGCGACATTATTGGTGCTGACCTGACATCTTGGCTTCAGTCACTTTCCTATCATTGTAATGTAGCTTCCCTGTGCTTTTTCTATAAATATTTTCAAAGTAATTATTCTGAGCCTTCCTTTTTGGTAGATCAACTTCACAAATTTAAGCACAGAACTAGGTTAGCAGTTAATTTTCATCATTTTACAAATGAAATTGCTAGATGTAACCATAAGTTCTATGCTAACAGTTTCTTCTCTCACACTTCTCACTTATAGAACTCTCTTCTGGTTTCTACTTGTCAATTATGATCTTCAAAAATTTAGACAACATCAATTGCCATCTTGATTCTTGTTACTTTATTGTTCTCTATCCTAATAATTGTCTTTCTTAAATACTTTCATTCTTAGCAACGCCTTGCATTTTAGTGGTTTTATCACCTTGTTTGGGGTGAAATGATTTAAAAAAGGGTATCACCTCAAGTGTTGAAATTTAGTCTTTCTTGAACTCTCATACTTAATGCAGTAAAAAGAAAGAGAGATGCAATGATGTAAATAAAAAGAGAACTAGGTCATTACTAACATGTTACTAAGTTGTAGTGGATTGGTAAATAGGATTGTACCTATTTACATAAGTCGAAGAGATATCAAGGTATAGTAAAGTAAGAGACAAGCTAGAAGTTGACTACTGATCACATGTCATAAGACAATGCAATACAACAATATGGTGTCACTGATAGGATGTTTAAGTCACTTGGATGAAACAAAATTTGTCAAGATCTAGATCAGTGTTTTGCAGCCTAGGCTAGGGCTAAAAAATTAAGAGACAGCCAAACAACAAGGAGGAGAAAATTAAATAACTGACATCTTTCTAGCTTTGGCAAGTTGTGAAATATATGAAAATATATAATGAAAATTTCTGATATGGCATACCCCCAAACATTGGATAATCAGACTTTCATCAAAATTTCAGAAATTATAAAAGGAAGTTTACAACCTAAAAAGAAACTTATCATAGTGGAAAGAACCAAATTTCTGTCCATTAAACAGAAACAAAACAAATCAATTATGCAATATCTTCACAAATTAAGAGAAGCTAGCAGATTCAGTGAATTTGAGAAACTTGGAACTCAAGATTTGATTATTGAGGATGAATTTATTCAATTATAGTTGATTGAAGGTATGGCTGATATATCTGATAAATATAAGATGTTGGAACAATTACAATTGAATAATTTGTCTCTAACTGCATGTGTGGAAGATATACAACAGCTGAAATTGGTAAAAAAAATTTAATTCTAATAAGGACAATGTTGAAATGGACAGTATAAAAAAAGAACGAGACATAAACCTCAAGGTGGAGTGGAGGAAAGTGGTTGTAGAAGGCGTTAAACCTCTTCAGTTCAGGGAGATGTAGTGGATTGGTAATTAGGATTATACCTATATGCATATGTTAAGTAGAAGAGAAATAAAGGTAGAGTAAGGGACAGGTAAGAAGTTGACAATTGATCATGTGTTGTAGAACAATGCAACACAGGTAATGCATTACAAAAATTTATGTCAAAGAACCAGCTTTAAGCCAACTGGACCTATTGTTCTTAATCAGGATCCTATACCATGCAGTGGGGTGGACACTAAAGTAATATATGCTGGTACTGTCAAATATATATGTTTTACAGAGAACAGCAATGATTTTAATTGTCTTCAGAATTTTTTTAAACTCAGGAATGTTTCTGTCTGAATTTCTGGGATGCCATTTAGTGTCATAGTGGTTGTGAGTTAAATCCCTGGATTGGGCAGGGTGTACTTGGACTCAGTGAAAACAGGGTGAGCAATAACTGAACAGTACTAAAAAATAAAACTAGATGATATCCCTAGATATGTGCAGTAGAATGAGAACAGTGTACCCCTGTAGATTAAATAAAGGGATTGATTCAAAATTCCTGGTAGATTACCCAGATCGATGTACACCTGAAGAAGGCTGGAGAGCACATTGGCTGAAATGTTGTGATAACAACAACAAAGATGATAACAATGGTCTGAATATAAATAGTGTAAATCAGAAATTTTTGTTTATATTGTATATATTTTAATTTTTTTTAACTATATTTTAAATAAATAACACTTTAATCACATGTTTTGATTGCTTTCCATTTGAACAGAAATAGAGAGAGAGAGAAAATGTTCATAATAAACATTATTTATACCTGTAAGACTCTTTATCAATATAATATTTCACTTATCACTTATCTTATCTAGACCCCAACTTTCATAGAAAACTTTGTATTCAAGATAGATCTTGGTAAGGAAACTGCTTCCTGCCCCAAACAAAAATGTTTCCTATTGACCCTCCACACACATCACCTAAGGATGGTCTTGCTGTGGCCTGGTACCTTGGATTTCAGTAGTTTGTTTCCCTACATACAAATAGAGTCAAAATCTATGACTAAACTGAGTTTTGATTTTAATTACACAGTGTCAAACATTCTGAATGCTATTTTTTATGTGATAATTTACATTATATATTTTTTTAATCATTTCACCCCAAGCAAGGCAATAATGTTGCTAGCATGTGGGGGTGGGGATACTGGGAGTGGAAGAGACTGAGAAGACTTTAATGAAGAGAAAGGACAATAAAAGAACAAAATTCAGGAAGGCAGATGGCAATTGACACTGAATTTAAATTTTTAAAGAATGTAAGTGACAGGGATGTGCATTGGAAATCAGGGAGCTGAGTTCCAATTCTAGTCGTGTTCATTATATTCACTTACATGCAAATACCCTTGAAAAAGGTATGAATCTACCTCTCCCCAACCCACAGCTATGAGTTGAATAGCAGGACAGACTGGGTCTTATCACCTTGGTTGGCAACCAGTCCACAACATAAAATGGCAGCCTACTGTGAGAAAATGTTTGTTGCATGTGGTACTTAACTGACTGAGGTGGGAGGGAATCAAGAGAGTTCCATAGATAAGAAAAGAAACTATCTGAATAGATCTTATGGTTACAGGTATTTCAGAAGTTAAATGACGAGTCCTAGTTGCCAGTCTAGTAGTATACTAAAACTTGTATGGGTGAGGTGCCAAGGAGGCAAGTTCATTGGGGAAGTTGCCATGAAAATAGTTGTAAAGAAGGCAGAAGGAAGCCAAGTCACAGCAGTGGAAAAGTGACTGAAGTGAGAGTTGATTACATTACCCTTCTTTGGATTTTGTCGAAAATCTCAAGATATATAGTCAGAGTACCAGACCAGATATAGCAGTTATTTTTTTTGTTGTTGGTTGATGTTGTTTAACAGCATATCAACCTCTATGGGTTATTTAATGCTGAAATCTAAATATTTTGAACACAATTTTATCACTTCAACTAAATATATTTTGAACACAATTGTATTCCTTCAACTACAAATAAAATGTATTGTTAGTCATTTTGCTACAAAATGTATTGTTGGTAATTCTACTATAAAATATATTGTTGGTGAGTTTGCTTTAAAATATATTGTTGCTAATTTTACTATAAATATCTATTGTTGGTAATCTTTTATATAAAAATGTATTGCTGGTATTTCTAATATAAAAATGTATTTTTATACTTTCATAATATTTTGTTTTTGTTTTGGGGTTAACTATTTGCCCATAATTGGGACCCTAACAGGTGCTCTCACTCCAGGTCAATTAAGAGGTGGTTCTAAATTCCTCAATACCTCCAATCTCCCAATCAAAGGCCTTACTGCCAGATTGAGTTTATCATCATACTCAAGTCAAGGCAAGCAATATTCAATGAACAGATGAACAATAATTTGATAAATGTGCAAGATGGATTCTGATTGAGAAAAATTATCTGGCATGTCACAGCAAACAAACTTTCCTAGCAGCAGACTTAGCAATTGATTCAATATAATCGTTCCTCTTCATGTCAATGGAAAATGTGAGACCAAGAAGGCGTAATGAGTTGCTCTCCTGAAGGTTAGCATCAGCCATGCAGATGGAGGATAAAATGGTTCTTTATGATGTTTAAAGAATAGCATTTTTGGAGAAATATCCATACAGCTTTTAAAATACATCAATAAGCCAAACTGGTTTTAGTTAGTGCATCAGTCCTCATTGGCCAGGAACAGAAGATCTAAGAGAAGTGACTCCTTCAGAAAAGTTATTTGTGCACTGAAGAGGCAAAGAGAAAAGCAAGAAAAAAGAAGGACTACATCCAATACAAACAGAAAAACAAATTAATTATTTATAAACGCCTATATGCATTTAGAAAGGGCTAGTGTGTATGGGTGATGTAACATATTACATCACCCAATGATTTACGAGATAGGTTTACTGAGTCAGTGTGAGAAAATGAGATAGAATACATCACACACACACACATATATATATATATATATATATATATATATATATAGATAGATAGATAGATAGATAGATATGTAGTGAAATCAGATAAAGTGGAAAATCTCTTTATTGACAACATGTTGCACCCTTCAAACAAATCTATGTGTGTGCTTTTGTAAAACTTTTAATATTTCGTTCTTTCATGCCAATTGGAGTATAATGTATATATATATATATATATATATATATATATATATTAGACACAGATACATAATACAAACACATACATACATATATATATATATATATATATATATATACATAAAGGGAAGAGGTTATAGTTGTTCCGAGAGAAAAGTGTATATATTAAAAAGAAGCGAGAAATCGCAACCATTTTTTATTGTAATGTGGATTTTAAAAAAAATATATTATGCTCTATTTTCCATAATTTTGCTACACACGTTTTCAGTCTTGTGACCATCATCAGGCAAAGAATGGCAAAAATTGCCTGAGCCCCCACTACCATCGGTTGTGCTGGCCTCGGTACAAGCACCGATCATTCTCTCTGGTGCAATGAGAGGGCACAACCTCGAGCAGCTGTTTCCCAGGGCTGGGCACCTCTCAGTATAATTTTCCTCAGTTGCAACTCTGTCCTTTGATGCAGCCACTTCTGAGCGCACATTGCCCAAAGACAGAGACGCAACTGAGAGATAATAAATAAACCTGTTACAAACTACTTGAGAGCAATTTACACGCTAGGTATTCACTATGTCTCCCCACTAAGATGATTTGAGGTCAGGTATGAGTTTGAGGCCCAATACCCTCTTAACGTTAGACCTGGCGAAACTAAGTAATGTAGTTTGTCCAAACATTTTCCATGGTAGTGGTGACATAGCAGTGAGAAACTCACCACGTCCCATCTGTGAGAGAGAGGCTGGAGGGTGGAAAATAATTCTTCTCCAACAAGGAGATGCTTTTGGACTCTGTCAAGACTGGAAAGTGCGGAGTGGGCTGCTCGTGCCCAAATATGGCAACAGTACTCCATGTTTGGCCTGATCTGACTCTTATAAAGGTAGAGGATATCATCAGGAGCCAGGTACTTACTGGAGCGATACAAGGAGACTATCATTTTACCTGCATCTTTATCGATGGATCTCATATTGGAATCCCACTTGAGGTCGGGTGTGAGTTTGAGGCCCAATATCCTCTTAAGGTTAGACCTGGTGGAACTAAGGAATGTAGTTTGTCTGAGCACTTTCCATGGTAGTGGTGACATAGCAGTGAGAGACTCACCACATTCCGCCTAGGAAAGAGAGAGGTTGAAGGGTGGAAAATAATTCTTCTCCAACAAGGACTCGGAGACGCTTTTGAACTCCATCAAGACTGGAAAGGTCTGGGCAACAATACTCTATCAATACTATTTTCAGCCTGATCTGGCTTTTATAAAGGTAAAGGATAGCATGAGGAGTCAGTTGCCTACTGGAGCCATACAGGGAGCTGACCATTTTACTTGCATCTTTAATGATGGATTGTCTATAGCTGAGATTATAAATAAGAATATGATTTTTATCTAGCCTGACTTTGACTTATTAGAAATTCATCATTCATTCATGTTTAACTTTGAAACAGACAAACAAAAATAATGGAAGACAAGATCAGCAACAGAAACAAATTTCTATTTTTTAGTGAGCAAATCACTGGAAAAGTTACTTTTAAGTCATTGACAAGAGATGTTGGCAGCACATGGGCAATGAGTTTTGCAATAGATAGATAGATAGATAGATAGATATAAACTGAGTAAGATATAAAAATATAAAAAGACTGAGACAGATATGGACATATATAGAGATATGAACATGAGTGAGATAGATAGATAAATAGATATGAACACAGTAAGATATATATATAGATATATATATATATATATATATATATATATATATATATATATACTAATTTCAGTTCAGCTCTCTGGGGAGAAAGTGTGAGTTTGTAAACAGTGACTATTACTGCTACTAATGCAATACTCTTCGCTAAAACAAATCAAGTTCTCTCAGTCACTGATATGTTTATCGAAAAATAAACATGCTTAAATTCACCTTCACCCCTGCCATGTGCCAACAGCTTAAGGGTAGATTCTCCAACTGATACCAATTCAACCAAGTTTCGATCCTAGCTAGAGGCGACCAGACATCTAGTCACACTGATGAGGTGTGATACAATGAAACAGTCTGTCTGTGGATGACAATATACATGCTCCTGAAAAATTAATTTTGGTTGAGCTCTCTGGAGAGAAAGTGTGAGTTTGTAAACAGTGACTATTACTGCTACTAATGCAATACTCTTCGATAAAATGAAGCAAGTATGCTCAGTCACTGGCATGTTTATCTAAAAATAAATATGCTTAAATTCACCTTCATCCCTGCCATGCACCAACAGCATAGGGGTAGATTCTCTGACTGATGCCAATTCAGCCAAGTTTTGATCTTAGCTAGAGGCAACCAGATGTCTAGCCACACTGATGAGCTGCGATACAGTGAAACAGTCTGTCTGTGCATCAAAATATATATATATATATATATATATATATATATATATATATGGTGAAACATCAGATTCCTTTTCTGTGACAAATGGCACAAAGCAAGGTTGTGTTATGGCCCCTGTTCTTTTTGCCCTCTACTTTTCTGTCATGCTGAAACATGCATTTGCAGGAGTAGAAGACGGCATTAAACTTCAGTTTAGAACAAGTGGGGGCCTTTTCAATCACCAGAGATTCAAAGCCAAAACTCTGACAAGGATCGGCATAATCCGTGATCTTCTGTTTGCAGATGATGCTGCGCTGGTAGTAACTTCTTTTGAAGGAGCTCAACACCTGATGGACAAGCTCTCTGCTGCTTGCATAGCATTTGGTCTTACTATCAGCATCTCAAAAACAGAAGTTGTTCACCAGCCTGCACCTACACCCAAGCAAGTGCGAGGTGTGAAACAAAAATCTCCTGCTCACGGGTTTACTGATGTACCGATTCGTGTTGGCGGAAATGACCTCAAGTATGTGAAGAATTTCAACTACCTAGGCAGTAAAGTGAATGCAAGTGGGACTCTGGATGACGAAATTGTGAATAGAATTGCAAAAGCGGCTAACGCGTTTGGAAAACTACGCCACCGTCTTTGGAATGAAAGGGGTCTTCGTCTTGTGACAAAAATCCACGTGTACAAAGCAGTTGTCCTCACTACTCTTTTGTATGGATCAGAGGCCTGAACCATGTATTGTAAGCAGATTCAGCAATTAGATGTCTTTCACAAAGGATGTCTCTGAGCAATCTGTGGACGAACCCTGCAGGACAAAAAATCCAATGTCGACCTTCTAACGATGTGTAACATTGACGGAATTGAGAGCTTCCTCATGAGGGCACAGTTACGATGGGCCGGTCATGTTGTACGGATGCAAGATGATAGAATTCCAAAGATTCTCATGTACAGCCAGCTTGAAGGTGGTCAACGGAATGTTGGCCGACTCTTGCTCAGGTTTAAAGATAAGCTGAAGAGTAACCTTGCAGCTGCAAATATTGCACACACTGATTTGGAGAATACTGCCTTGCATCCCAAAGCTTGGAAAAGTGCAACTTACACTGGAATCGAGAATTTTTCGGCGGCAAACGTTGTCAAGCTGCGTGAAGCAAGAGAAAGGAAAAAAGCCTCAGAGGGTGCCAGAGAAGTGCACCCTCTTTGCTCACATGCTTGCCCAATTTATGGTTTTCTTTGCAAGTCATTAGCTGGTCTGAAATGTCACTCTAGATTCAAACATAAAGGTCATTAAAAAGTTGTCGGAACCTCATACGTCGGAGTCGACGGGAGAGTCCATTATATATATATGTATGTATATATTTATAGAGAAAGAGAGAAAGATAGGAACAGTATGAGATAGATAAATAGATATAGACAGAGGAAGATATATAGAGCAAGAGTTGAACATGAGATAGATAGGAACAGAATGAAATAGAGAGAGAGAGTAATATGAACAGAGGTAGATAAATAGATATTGCGAGTAAGATAAATATATAGCTATGAACAGCAAGAGAGAGAGATATAAAAACAAGGCAAGATAGGCATAGAGAGAGTGAGATAAATATATAGATAAGAACAATATATGTGAGAGAGAGAGAGATAATATATAGATAAGAACAATATGTGTGAGAGAGAGATAAGAACAGGGTGAGATAGATAAGGAAAGAGTGAGATATATATATATATATATATATATAAGAACAGTATGTAAGAGAAAGAGAGAGCAAGATAAAAACAAAGTGAGATGAATATATAGATAGATATGAACATCACACGAGGGTGAGATATTAAACAGAGTGGGATAACCAATAAACAAAAGCAAGCAACAAAAATCTTGCTCCAGCTGCTTGATGTTTTTGCTGCATATTTACAAAATGCCTAGACACAAATGCGCACATATGCGCTATTTTGTGAGCATCAAAAGATGATTAATGGCTTTGCATGCTTGCAAATTTTTCTGGTCAATAAATTTTCCACCCACATTGACACAACAGGTGTCATCCGAAAACATCAAAAGCTGAGTTTGAGTGTGTGTGAGTGAGAAGGACAGTTATCTTCCTTTTTTTCAACCCATTTTCGGATATTATTTCCTTCTCTCTTCTTTGGAGCCTGTAACTGGTAGAAATAAAAACATATAAGTCATAATTTCTTTCTCTAATATGTCCTGACAGTGAAAATTAAATTGATACAAAAAATAAATACAGATACACACACACATGCACAGACACAATATATATATATATATATATATATATATATATATATATATATGTATTTTCCTTACTTCTGCTGTCACATGATTTTATGCTAATTAGTTTTTAGTGGTTTTATCAATAAATATTGTTTTGTTTCATTTCCTCTTACCCTAAAGATCTGCTTAGGTCAAACCCAGGTAGGTGTTCCTGGCTCTTTAGGATTTATTATATATATATATATATATATATATATATATATATATATATATATATATATATATATATATATATGATAAAAAATATAAGGTATGCTATATTTTGGAGCAGAAGTGCTCCATATTAATTGGAATTAAAGTGCATGTAAATATAAAAGTTGACAGTGTCCACTTTTATATATATATATGTGTGTGTGTGCGTGTGTGTAGATCTGTCTATATTTCTGAGATGAAGTATTGTACTTATTTATATTATTTACATAGTTCGGACTCATTTTATTGCCATATTCACAATGTTTCAGCTGTTGTATGCTCTGGCCTTCCTCAGGTGAATGGAATTTCAAACTCAATCCTTTATTTCATCCACCAGGGTAGATTGTTCTAGTCCCATGTGCCATGCCTCTTCCAGTTGTCTCAGTCATCTCCCTTTAACTCAACTCTCCAAATTTTGTTCACCACTGCAGTAGTCAGGTATTAAACTCTTTGGGTCAAGTCACTGGATCCAACCAATGCTTTTATCCACTGGGCCATGTGTCTTTGAAATCAACCTCAGGGGTGAATTGCAAAGACAAACTTAATGTAACTGTAATCATTGTGATAGTAATTTTGCAAAAATGCTCTGCTATGATTATTTTAAAATTAACTGTAGTGCTTACAATATTTTGTAAACAAACATTCCTAATCAAAAGGTGATAACCAGAGATGGTAAAATTGCAATGTGGTAAATTTCAAAATGATGTTAAATGTTAGTCAACTCAAATACATTTTAAAACATGACTACTATACTCATTGTTATGTTTTGCTATCTCTCTGCATAGTAGTAGTCATAGTACAATTTTCCGTGTCCTGTACAGCAACCAGGTTTGCTAGGCATAGCCACCCTATGTTCGCCGATTGTTCTCTATTTATAGTTGTCTATCTAATGTGCATACGATACTACACCTCCCTGAATTGGAGAGGTCATATCTATTTTATATTTTAATTCTTCTTTAGTTCTTGCCCCTACACATCCTGGCATATTATTATATTTTTTATTTTTCCTAATAAGACACTTTCAATTGCTTTTTGAAGTATATGGCTCAAAATCTTTACCCCAAATGGTAGATGAGTCCATTTTAGTAAGCCTATAGGAGTGTTTATCATGGTGATTTCCTTGAATTTCTCGTCAATTTCTATTTGGTTGTATGCTGCCATTTTGCAAAGTGTTCCATTTTTGCTAACTCGCATTTTGATATTTGGCAAAGGAAAAGAGTCTGAACATATCTGGTGATTTACCCCTATCTTGTAATTGCCACATATCCTTAAATCTCTGTCAGGTTTCTTTATTGTTACTGTTGGTGAAGCCCAATTGCTACCACCTTGAGTTACTCTTTCTAGTATGCCTTGTATCATTTTGTTTAATTTGGCTACCACCAAAGGTAGGATATGAACTGGAACTTTTCTTGACTCTATATATTTTGGGTGATAATTTTCTTTTAGTCAAATGCTTGTTTTATAGCCTTTCAATAATCTTATTTCATTTTCTTCTGCTTCCATGGAATTGATTACTCTTGCTGTATCTACTTTTAATACATCAATTCCTAGTAATTCGTGATCTTTTTCACATTCTACAACTGTAATGGGAATTATTTCAAAATGCTTGTTGGTTTCAAAAGTGCCTTGAAATGTACCTATTACTTTTATAGTTGTTCTATCAAATTGCTGCTTTTTTTAATTTAGATTCGTCCTAATTTTATCCAGAAATTTTTTGGTATCAATGTGATTTCACTGCATGTATCAACTTGCATGTTAAATATTTGGCCATTTATCCTTATTTTTTCTCTACTTCTTTTTTGTGTATTCATTGTAAATATTTCAGTTTCTTCTTTGGAGGGGTTTTGTACTGTTTGTACTCTATTTTCTTTTCATATTTGCATACGTTCTGAAAATGATCTCTTTTTAAGCAATTTGAGCATATTTTTCCTAGACCTGGACATTTGTACTTGTCACTCTCATGATTTTTTCCATAATATCTACATTTACTTATGGATTTGGTCGAGCTCATCCTGTACATCTTGAATTCTTCTTTTGATTAAATTCTCTAATCAACTCTAATTGTTGTAAAAACTTCACGCTAGCTTCCAAACTCATGCTACTACTCTGTAGACATTCCAGTATTTTTCGTTTGTGGGTTTGGTCTTGCAAGCCTTCAATTATTCTAAGATTAATTCATTTTCTATAGTCATTTCCCGTGCTCCCAATTTTTCAAATTCACAATACTTGGCTCATTCTTTCAATCTACGTAAGTATTGTATTATAGACTCATTGGGTGCTTGTCTGGTCTCTAAAAACTTGGTTCTTTTGGCAATGACCAATCCTTTGTTTGGTTTTATGTTCTTTTTTATAATTTTAATAATTTTCTAAAATGTCATTTCTACTAATTTGCTTTGGTAAGACATTGTCAAAATGTTCTTCACAGCTTTGCACCCAGCGTTAAATAGATCTGTTATCTCATTCTCTCCTCTGTTGGTCTTTGTGACTCTTAATTTTTTTATTCTTGCAAATGCAGCAAAAGTTTTTTATCCATGTTTCTATATGTTCTGGGTTATTCAGTGAATTTAACGATCCTATTGGCGATGCCATTGTTATGTTTTGCATATCCCTCTGCATAGTAGTAGTTGTAGTACAGTTCTCCATGTTCTGAATAGCAACTGGATTTGCTAGGCATAGTCACCCTATGTTTGCCAGTTGTGTATCTAATTTGCATGTGATACTACACTTATAATAAATTTTGTTCAGTTTTTTCTGGTTGCTTTTGATATAGAAGGCCTTGAGTACTTAGGTTAGCAAAAAATACTGCACTTTCCTGGATGAATTTCAACTTAACATCAAGAAGGTAATTAGAGAAATAAAAAAGATTATTATAAAAATAAATAGACATATTATGTTTATATTATTTAATGAAAAAAATGGTTGAATGAAGATATGATATATATATATATATATATATATATATATATATATATATATATATATAGAGAGAGAGAGAGAGATTGAACACCAGTTTCTGTTTGAATTTCTGGGATAGGGTGTTATCATTAGTTACCTTACTTACATGTGTACTACTGTCCTCATCTTTGCCCATGCCAGACCCAGGGATTGAACTCATAATTACAATGTTACCCAATTCAAGAACCAATGCTTTAATCCACTTGGTTTAAAGAATTAGACATGACATCCCTAGATATGGTCAGCAGAATGAGAAGAATCAACCCACAATCTGTTAAGAAATGTATACATTCTCAATCTAATGAGAAAATTCCTCATTTGTATCCTAATACAAAAACAGGAGAGAAATGTCATCTATGTTGGGGTGAGTGTCATAATTTCGAAACAATAAATATTCTACATGTGACATCTGAAAAGGTCAATAAACGGATGTAAAAAGAAAAATATTGTTTAATTTTAGAATTACACACATCATTTATTGTGCATTGGGCTATAGTAACAGTTGGCATTTTATTATAATAACTAATTAAGCAGTACCATTCAAAAATAATGGCAATATTTAACTAATTTT
Source organism: Acanthosepion lycidas (assembly GCA_963932145.1). Lineage (NCBI taxonomy): Eukaryota > Metazoa > Mollusca > Cephalopoda > Sepiida > Sepiidae > Acanthosepion > Acanthosepion lycidas. The sequence goes on from OZ010604.1 coordinate 19,617,768, forward strand.
GCAATTGTATAGTTTAGATCATCTATGTGCGTAATTTGGAATTTTTACCTATACAATTCACTCTATTGTCACATGTAAGCAAGAGTTCTGCTTTTTAAATCATTAAAAATAATAATATTCAAAGGACATTAACACACAGAAAAAAGAAATGAAAACTATATTTTTAATCTCAACTACAATCTCCATTGGATATGCGGAATGCGGAAAGCTCTGAAAGTAGAATAAGCATGCAAATTTCAAATTCTGTCCACGGTTATTGCATTCACTTTTGCATAGGTACCCTTGGAAAAAGTATGAATACTTTTTCTTCCTAAGCTATATTTTAAATAGTAAGGTAAACTAGTCTTTATAGCAGCGGCCCTTAGTGAGGGTCCATGTAACATTACTAGGGGTCCACACAAAAAAATAGCAAATTGAAGGTCCACAGTAATATTTTTATCAAACATGGCATGTGGAACTAGAACAGTCTACCCGAGTGAGCGAAATAAAGGGTTCAGTTCAAAATTCCAACCACCTGAAGAAGGCCGGAGCATACAACAGCCGAAACGTTGTGATAAATATGGCAATAAAGATGAAGACAATAGTCCGAATAATGTAAATAATCTACAAGATTGATTGTAAAAGTTGAATAAAAACTGGGAAAGGAATAATATATATATATATATATATATATTGTGTATATTATGTCTCATTAAATATCTTAAAGGAAAATTATATGAAGATTATTATAATTTATTATATAAATTAATTTAATATATTAACAAATAATAATATTAATCTTAAATATTAATAAAATAAAATATTAATATAAATTAATTAATATGTTAAAAAAAATAAAATAATAATAAAATTAATTTAATGTATGTAATTATATAAGGATAATATATAAAGGAAGGATTAACAGTATTAACCTCTTCAGCAGCAGGGGCAATTTCTAGAAAAAATATCCACTCTAAGGGCTTATATATATAATCATGTACATAAATGTTACATAGAATTTAGTTATTAAGTACAAGTTTATTTTCATTAACTTCAAATTAAAGCATATACATTTACTATTTCTATAATGCAATTCCTAACCTTTTCTATTAGTAAAAAATAAAATAAGCTTTTTTTTTTCATCAAATGGTTATAGGTGTCCACCAAAACGAAATTAAGAGTGAGTAAAAGTGGTCCATGGGTATAAAAACATTGAGAACCACTGCTCTATAGTTTTGGTTAGCAACCAGTCTAGGAATATATATATATATATATATATATATCTATATATATATATATATATATATAAATATTTATATATATATATATATATATATATGTGAAAAGTGTGTGTATATAAATATAAATAAATATATATATATATATATATAATTATTTATATATTATATGCGCGGTACTTATGAGAAAGCGCTCAATATCAGAGATAGAGCTAACATATTTGGTTGGATTGATGTGAGTTTGTGACCCTGGGTTTCAAGCTTTTGTGATCGTCAGATGATCGCAAAAGCGTGAAACCCAGGGTCACAAACTCACATCAATCCAACCAAATATATATATATATATATATATATATATATATATATATATATATAGTATAACTCTGAATTTAAAGGCAGTTGGACAAGGGACTGGCAACTCTAACTCATAAAAAAACCTACTTGCTAGAAAAACCACAACAGTACTAGCATGGTGAGGCTTTGGGTCTATACTCCACAGAGTAAGAATTCTCTCTCTCTACTTCTTAACAATAAGCTATTCTGTTGTTATGATGAGGCATACAATGGTCAGCACATGTAACTTGAAGAGAGAATAATGACATAATGATGATACTGATATTCCACGCAACCCCAAACAGGCAAGGAAGAAAGATCCCCCCCCATCAATGCCATAAAGGGCAATAGCAACTACTGGACTTGAGAATCCTATTTTCCTGAAAAGTTATTTTAAGAGAAACATTTCATAAATTTCAACCAAAAACAGCACTGACTGCTTGATCAATGAATGCCAAATGTACCTCAATGGATGAAATAAAGGGTTCAGTTCAAAATTACTTGTAGAAGGCCGAAGCATACTACAGCTGAAACATTGTGAATATGGCAATGTAAATAGTGTAAATAATTACAATACCTCAACTCAGAAATATAGACAAATCCTGAAGAAGGCAGGAGCATACAACGGCCGAAGCATAGTGAATAAAGATGAGGACAACAATCCGATCAATGTAAATAGTGTAAATAACTGCAATACCTCTTCTCAGAAGTATAGTATCCTGAAGAACGCCAGAGCGTACAACAGCTGAAATGCCAAGAATATGGCAATAGAGATGAGGACAACAATCTGAACAATGTAATTAGTGTAAATAATTACAATACCTCATCTCAGAAATATAGACAGCCATTGTTTGGTGTTCAAAAGCAGAAACTATACTTTGGGATCCAGGTTTGTTAAAGTTGTTATTTTTTCTTGACATCTGCCAAGGTTTTACTTTTGCTTAATTTGTACAGATAAATGTATATCAAATGAAATAAAGTCAAATAACAATTGTATATATCAGTGGTGTTATTTGAACCTGGTTAAATCTGACTTATATAGAGGTTGTAAAAAAATGTAATTATACAATGGACTACATTCTAAACTGGTTTAAACTAATATCTGACATGTAAATCCCCGTTTATTTAACCCCTTCCCTGGCATAGACGTATATATATTTTTTTTACTAAAAGTGTCTTTTTCAGATACGGATGAATAAACAGGCCCAAAGCATAACATTTAAAAACCAGCTACAGATGTGTTTATACATCGATCTTGATTATTTTTATGCTCTTCTGAGCTTGAAACAAGTCCAATTGTCAACTGATACATTTGGTAGAGGTGTTAGTCATGGTTTGGGAACTTCAAAGTGTATCAGTTTCTTAGTTACTATATTAAAAACAAATAAAAAAATTTGTCTGAAAATGCAATGTTTCTCTCAAAATAATTATTGGGGAAGGGGTTAATTATACAGGGTTGTTCAGTTCTTTGAGGAAATTTGCATGAATTTAGTAAAAGATGTATAAGTTATGAAAAATTAGTTTTATTTGAGAAAGAAATTACGATGAATAATCTTGAAACTCTTCTTGAAGTATATACCAATACAAGGTCTGAAATGCTGCTACACTCGAATCAGATGATCTTTATCTATTTTGGACATTGTACTAGTTATGGTGGACTTCAGAGATTTTATAGTGTTATGAGGGAATTGATTGATTTCCTGCTTGACTATGCCTCATATGTAGTAGTACAAAGGATTAAGATATGGTGATCTAGGAGGCCATATGATTGGGGTGGCTTGATCCTGGAGATTGTAAAATCCATTTTTGGGGTCATCTTGGCTTTATGAGATGACAAAATCTTATTATATTATAGGTGTATGGTCTTCATTTGCTCATGCCGTCAATTTCAAATCAGCAGCATTGACACTTATGCCCTGAAGAAAGAAATGGGAAACTTTGTGTGCACAACTGTTGGTACATCCTTAAGGTCTCTGAATAACCATCTATCATTCCTTCGGTTGACCTTTTGGTCCTGATCAAAGGTTTTCTGATCAGAGAAAAACCAAAGCATTCCAGGCTCTTGATATTTTGACTTGTCCAGCAAGTGTTTTGCATGTTTTGCAGTTATCTTTTGTCTTTACAGACATAGATTGATCTCTCTGAATCACATATGACTTGTAGCAAAGGTCCTCATACACAAGTTTTCCAATTAAGTGCCTTGAAACCTTGAGCTGTTAAGTAGTGATGTCAATTGACTTTCTGGAGTTCTGATCAATAATTTGGATGTTTTGATGGTATTAGGACTCTTAGCAAGTGCTTTATATTTGGCTACTGCAATAGAATTTCCGTCAGCAGCTTCTTTGCAAACAATGACGACAAATGTCTGTGCAACTTTCAAGTGAACAACCTCCAAATCACTATGCACTGACTTTAAGGCAATGATTACAGCAAACTTTTTTATTTGCCAAATTATCTTGATGTTTGTTGTTGTAATGTTCAATCAATGGGATTAATATTCCCTATGAAATTGAACATATTGACAAGGAAGGATATTATGTTCAAAAATAAATATTTGAGAAAATAATTTTTTTCCATCATGAGGCTGTCTGTATAAAAATACATCACAGACAAAAAATTTAGAGTCACCCTGCATTTTTTTTAAAAAACACATTCAAATCAGATATTTTTGCAGTTTTTTTAGGTAAAAGATAAAATTTCAGTAACTAAGTGTATTTGCTTTTATTTTTCAATCTTTCTCCAGGTTCTTCTTACTATCAAAAAATTAAAATGTGGATTCATCTGTTCACAATATATTCTGCCAAATTATAAATATATTTTACGAGAATCATTTTGTTTTCATCATGAACCCCTCTGTATACTTTTCAAGGTTACCAAAAGGGTTGGCGATTTCATTCAGGTCAAAAAATCATGAAAAAGAATATCATTCAGATTTGACAAATCATGCTATCATCTGGTTTAATTGGAAAATAAAAAAATCACCTTTCAACAAGACAATTATTCAAAACACTTTTCTAAATTATGTCAAATTTACCTTGTCAAAAAATAACAAAATTTTGGAAAATTATGTTTTGGCCTCCTCAATTTCCTAACTTCTCTCCCATTGAATAAGAGTGGGATGAGCTGGAGAGGAAGTTCAAAGAGAATATCCAAAGAGTAAGAGTGAGCTTTTTTTCAGTGCTTGACAAATGCTTCCATAGGTCTGCCATCTCCTTTTTTTCAAAAACTTTTGGAAAGGATTTGTAAAGTAATAATTAAAGCAGGTGGCGATTTTATTGATGAAAACAAAATATGATATTGAATGATAATTTTTTATTCTCTACATGCATGTGAAAGCACATGTGAAAGCACATGTGATACTCTGCCATTGTCAGCTGCCAGCCAGAGGAAGTAACACAGTTTTGGTGGCTAAGACAGTACTGCCACTCCTGGCACCATCAGCAGCTTTTGCCACTGGACAGTGTATTGTTTTTGTATATGTGTCCATCTCTTGTGATTTCTTTTTACAATTACAACTGATAATTTCAATGTTGTGTTAAAATACACAATGCGTTTGTAGCAACTATTATTAATGATGTGGAATGGAAGGTAAACAGGTAAAATATGTTTCATGTCAGAAATAGCATTGTGTTGTGAGCATGGCTTTATTTAACTTCATTTATTTGGAATCTTGACCAGATTCAACTTGATGCCTGTTGAGCTGTGGTATGGAGACAATGTGAAGCCCACTTTAGATTCCAGCCACTGATGCCCACCTTCAAAAGGAAGGAAATGATTGACTGTCCAAGGAATCCATGGCACCCGACCTCAATAGGTATCACATGACATGTTCATCCCTTTTTCATGCAATCTGATTGCAACGATTCATCACATATTTAAGTGCTTATTTTTGTTTGTCAAAATAAAAGCAAATACACTATAGTTAGTGAAATTTTATTTTTTACACAAAAAAATACAAAAATCTCTCATTTTAAGGTATTTTTTTTAAAGAAATTCAGGTTCCCCCAAACTGTAGTATATATATATATATATATATATATATATATATATATATATATATATATATTAAACATAGTATATTTAGGCAACAATCCTTCGTTTAAACAGGTTTTATTAACTGGAATGGATAGTGAATGTTTGTTAAACCTTTTGGTAAGTTTTCCATGGTATCCTATAAGTACTTTCAACTCTTGTTGGTCATTTTCAAGCAAAGAAAGTGCAAATTGAGAGATAGCCAAGAGAGCATTTATATTTTTAACTGCCTGGAGTTTGAAATAAACATGGGTTCACATGTTTTGGTGGTGGAATAGATTTTAGCATCACATGACTAAATTGACTTTACTGTTTCAAAGGCATTTTAACATGTACCCACTAAAAGTAAAATTATTTTTATTGATGGAGATTTAACATTTTTGATGTGAAGAGACTTTCAAATGTGTAATCTTTTTTTTCTAGTAGAACAGAGTATTGTATTGGTAACCATTATACCATCTTTCTGTTATATCTTACTTATTATAAAACACAGATTGTGTGTGTGTCTGTACGTTTATATATTGGATTGGATTTCCTACATTTTTCAACTGATTTCAACAAAACTTCACAGGACTACGTAAAATTACCTTGCGGTGGTTCTGACCGCGCCAAAAATTGGAAAAACACAATTGTTTTTGCATGAAATCAATTTGAAAACATGATTAAGAGGCATTAATGAAAGGGGGACAACTCATATAGAGTTATACTTATTAATATCAAGTTATACTTATTATAAAACCCAGGTTGGTTGTTTGTGTGTGTGTGTGTTCATTTATATATAGGATCGGATTTCCTACATTTTTCAACCGATTTCAACAAAGCTTCACTTTTTTTTTGTCAGGTAGTGTTTCTTATTGTCTTGCACACTTTTTTCTTTATTTTTACATTCAGAATACTTTAAAAATTCCATTTACAAGACAATTGTTTATAATAAAATTCTATTCAATCGGTAGACTCATAACGATTGAAAACAATGTTTTTGTTTGAGTTTGGGTTTGACCAATTCGTAAAAAAAATAAAATAAAAAAATAAAACTAATTAAGACATGCATGTCCATCAACCTTAAACAATAATCTTTGTCAATTTTATTTTTCTGTCTTTATGATGGTCGATACTTGATCTATCTCTTACTGTTACATCCCCGGACAACGCCAGGCTCTACTGCTAGTCTGTAATATGGTGTAATGGTTACTACCATGAAAATAGAATTGCTTGTTATAATTTCATATTCTGCAACAGTATCTTAGTGGAAGAGAAAAACATGTACCTGAATATCTGTGTTACAAGATATTATTTAGACATGTACATTTCAGGAAGCAGTAATGCTACAATTAACAAAACTCATCAGTGCCACATCTTATAAAATACTGGCAATAGACAAGTCCATTTCCCTATACAACACTGCTGAACAAAGTTCCAATTTCAACTGAAGGATCTTCTGGTTAATTTTTAACTGATTCCATTTGGAAAAGCATGAAACCAATTTTTCCTGTTCTCTTTGTCATCAAAAGGCAGCCTAGCAAAATAACTTGTTTCTGGCATGACACAATATGTTCAGAAAGGTGTGCCAGTGAGATATTCACTAACTGCCCCACACAACAGGATGCAGCACAAGGCCAAGTTTATTGTGGTGTATCTGAGCCCATAGGCTCAGCCAAAAGTTCCCTGTAGACTCCATAAAAACAGGGTAAGGTGTGCCAGTGAGTGATTACTTAGGAAAACCACTTTGCCATAGCTAATTTACCGGCCCAGGCAGTAGCAACAGATTCTTACTTATATAGACAATCATGACAAAGGTCAGTAAAAAAAAAGACACCCCCCACCTATATTTAAATAAAATATATATAAAACCTGTATTAAAGAGATGAGTCATGCACCTCTTTTTCTTTGTGGTTCTCTCCTCTTTCTGTCTTTCTTTTGTTGTACACATAACAAATGTGAGAAGGAAAAAGAAAAAAAGAGCAGAAAAAATTCCTTTGAATAAAAAAAAAAAATCTTCAACAATTGAAATTGACATGGACCAAGTTAGAAATTCTGTTATCATTTATTTTCTCCACAAACCACAGAAAGGAGATTTAAAAGGCAAATTCAGAAACAAGGAAGGCGTGTGATGTTGGGTTAGGAGATATAAAAAAGAGAGAGAGAAAGAGAACAACAATAATGTATCTATAAATAGAACAATGTAAAAGAAAAGAGCTAAATAGGTTAGTAGAAGGAAAAACGTTTTATCTTTTTAATTCATTTCACCCCAAGAAAGGCAATAAAGCCTCCAAGATGCAACAGGTTGGGTTACCAAATATGACAGACAGCATAGTGAAGGAAACTGAGAAAACATTACTGTGCAATAAAAAGGACAGGATACAAGAAGCTGACAATTGATATTGCCTTTAAATTTTGAAAGATCATATTTGACAGGAGAGCAAGAAACCATAAGTCAGTTTTACAAGTGAGATGTTCTAAAGAAGAAACTGTCGGCATATAACTTATGGTTACATGTAGTATTTTTAATAGTAAAATGATGCGATTTAGCTGCCAATTTAGCACTACATTTAAATTTGTGAAGTCAAGGTACTAAAGAGGAAAGCTCATTAGAACAATTACCATGAAAATATTTATCAGGAAAAGCACAGTGGATAGGGATTCCGATATACATCAATCACAATAATAAAAGTATTTTGGAGCCTTTATCTATTAGGTTGGTGCAAAAATAATGACATAATAATGTTGTTTTTTGACGTATTTTTTAACGTCAAAAAACGACATTATTACGTCATTATTTTTGCACCAACCTAATAGCTTGGCTATTGATATTCATCACAGTTAAATGATGTGAAATATTTTATTCTGTTCATCCATGCAAGGAGATCTGTAAGTCCAATGATTAAAAAAAGGATTTAAATTTATATAAATATTATTGGTACTAAATAGACTACTCGACTTCTAAAAAATAGAAAAAATAAAAATTTGGAAAAATTTTTGTAGATAAGAATATTTTAGAACTTCCTTATACCATGACACTTGTCAGAATAAAAAAAATACTGATGTTTTTTATTGTTTTAGAATGGTTTCTCTTTATGGTATCAATACAGTGTAAAAATCGAGTTTACAGAGTTATTGGAACTTAGCAGTTTAAAAATGTCAAGTTTGAAACTGTGCTTTGTTACTGATGTCTGCATACAAAAACAGACTTTTTTATTTTACAAAAAGATTTCTTTTTAAATTTTAATAAATAACAAATATATATATATATATATATATATATATATATATTTATGTTTTATTTTAAGAAAATATTTTAAGCAAGCAATTGTTTGGCAAAATATATATTTTTTTATGTTTTTACAAAAAGATTTTTGTCATTAAAGAATAAACAGATGTACACATTTTTAATTAAAGAACAAAACTTGACATAAATAAACATAGTATAAAAATATATGCAGACATCAATGGCGTAAGGACATTTTCAAGGCATGACATCTGTAAAGAAAAAAACTAGGTGCATGTAACTCTGCAAAAGACAATGACTGATTTGACACTGTTTCAGTGTTATAAACAGGATCCCCTTTCTAAATCGATAAAAATTACTATTTTTTGATTTTGACAAATGGAAGATCTTATGAATCCTAATCTACAAAAATTATTTCCCACCCCAGGAAATTATTCCCTATTTTTGACAAATGAACTAGTCTATTTAAGTTGAGCCAAGATATTTTTCGACACAATTTCTTTGAGAAGGTACTTAATTCAATGGTATTAGTCACATTAAACAGTGGATACATTCAGATCAAAATTCAGCTAATAACTTTCTACTGAGGCTACTCAGTAGGCATTGAGACATTATTAAATGGTCTTATGTAAGGTGTGATTGTTGAATTCATCTTGAAAATGTGCCAGCTCATTCTTCACATCACATGTAGGAGTTTTTGGCAGAACATCTTATCAACAAGAGATGTCAGTCCCCCCACCCCCAAACCACTATATTTGAGATTTGACTCACTGTGATGGCTGGCTTTTCCCAAAATTAAAATCACGGTTGAAATGAAGCTGTTAAATGACCCAACAAGTTTAAGAGTACAATGAAGCAACTGACAGTGATCATTAAGGACAACTTTACAGACCGTTTTAAAAAGTGGAAGAGATGCATGTGGTCCCAGAGGAAATTACTTCGGGATGGACAAAATAACAAATGTTTAGATGATTTCTGGATAAACCATGTCCTGAATAGCAAATGCTTTTTGGATAAACCCTGTCCTGAATAGCAAATACTTTCTGTATAAACCCTGTCCTGAATAGCAAATACTTTCTGTATAAACCCTGTCCTGAATAGCAAATACTTTCTGTATAAACCCTGTCCTGAATAGCAAATACTTTCTGGATAAACCCAGTCCTGAATAGCAAATACTTTCTGGATAAACCCTGTCCTGAATAGCAAATACTTTCTGTATAAACCCTGTCCTGAATAGCAAATACTTTCTGTATAAACCCTGTCCTGAATAGCAAATACTTTCTGTATAAACCCTGTCCTGAATAGCAAATACTTTCTGTATAAACCCTGTCCTAAATAGCAAATACTTTCTGGATAAACCCTGTCCTGAATAGCAAATACTTTCTGTATAAACCCTGTCCTGAATAGCAAATACTTTCTGGATAAACCCTGTCCTGAATAGCAAATGCTTTCTGGATAGACCCTGCCCTGAAAAGCAAATGACTCAGCATAAAACATGTTAGTCCTTGTCTGGCATCTCATCTACAGTCAATTTCTCACAGACGTGCCATCTCTTCCTTCTGTCTTTTCTACAAGTACTTTCGCTGTAAATGCTCGAACAAGCTATTTTCGCTGGTTTCCAAACTGCATGAATTTAAGCATGTTACTAGGTTGGTATCTCAGTCCCACCCTTTCACTGTTGAAATGGTTAAATGTAGCCATCTCTTTCTACTACAATAGCTTCATGTCTCACACTTCCTGTCTGTGGAACTCCCTTCCTCTTACTTGCTTCCATAACAGTTATAGTCTTCAAATATTCAAATGTAATGTCAATCGACATCTTCTGATGCCTTGATCTAATTCCCCCGTCCTTCTTTTTATCCTTTCCTCAGTCATGTCTCTTTACTCTTGCTCACAATCTCTGTAATCCCTTGCATGCTAGTGACACTCCCACCTTGCTTGGGATGAAATGCTTAAAAAAAATACAAGGGTTTCAGGATGAGAATAAACACAGTAGATATGCAAGTATTGCGGTAGTGATGGGTGACTTTGAAACCAGGTCACACAGTTCATGAAGATTATTAATGGTTACAAAAGAAATCTGAGAAAATGTTAAAATGAACAAATAATGATATTTTTTTAAATTATTTTTTTGTGAATTAATTCATCCATGCTTAGAATATTGCTGCCACATACAGTTCACTCTTCCTGTTATATATTATCTAGAGCTCCTTGATAAAATCCAAAGATTCAGCAATATTATTGGTCCTAATCTACCATCTCGGCTTCAGTCACTTTCTTACCACTGTAAAACTGCTTCCCTGTGCCTTTTCTATAAATACTTTCATGGTAATTGTTCAAATGAACTCCTTACTATGGTACCTGGACTTTATGAATTTAAGCACAGTACTAGATTCGCAATGAGGACTTATCAATTTACAGTTGAGTCAGCTAGATGTAACTGTAAATTCTATGATAACAGTTTATTTTCTTGCACAAAGAATCCGCAATATTATCAGTCCTGATCTGACAGCTCGCCTTCAGTCATTTTTCCACTACCAAATATTTTGGTTTTGTAGTAATTTGTGGTGTTATGTGAAACTACCCCAGCACACATGTTCAATCACTGGTATATACATAAATAGCCTCAGATTCAAATTGGTATATACATAGATATTTATATACTTGGTGCAGATGTTTTTTATGAAATGAATATCACAGTTTAATTGAAAATTGGAATTTTTGATAGGACTAGACTAAAGCGTATATGAAATATTAACATAAAACACACACATGAATGTAACAGAGATACAAGCACATAGAACTTGGTTAATAGCTAAAACACATGCATAGGATGTGTGTGTAGTGTAATGGGTACATGCACCTAAATTGTAATCGACAAGCAGCATTCAAATTCAAAGATAGTCATTCACTTTCACACAAATGCTCTTGGGAAAGGCATGATCTCTTCTTGCCCCCCACCAGTTATGAATTTAATAACAGGGGGCTTTCTAGCCTTCTTTACAACCAGTTTAAGGGAAGGAAAAGACTGGAGTCCCCCTCTTCTCCTCCTCCCAGATATGAATTAAATAGCAGGGTAGACAGGGATCTCTAGATAATAATCAGTCTAAGAAAAAGAAAGCTCTAGAATTTCTCTCTTCTCCATCACTTTGAATTAAATGGTAGGGTAGATGGAGCTCTCTAGCCTTGGATGGTAACCAGTCTAAGAGAAGAAAAACTGTAAATACCAAACCATAGAAGTGAAAGCAACAGGGAGTGGGGAATCAACTTCCCTATCTTTCCACAGAGGGTATGGCATGTCACACATAACAAAAGTAAAAGGAAGAGCCATGATCACCTACGTCCCAAAAGAACGTGGCATTAGAAAAGTAAAAAAAAAATATGCATAACGTGTAGTAAATTATGAGCTAACATTTTCAAACTCACCAAAATAAAAAGTTGATAGAAAATCTAGACATAGGCATGACATATATCAGCATATATATGTAAGTGTATTATCCCCCCACACATACACACACACATTAAAACACAAACAGAACAAGGCCCCTGTAGTATATTATTAGTGAAATTCAATATATGACAATGGGTTTGTTAATTTTTCCCAGAAAACCAGTTCAAGGTGAAGGTCACTTAAGTCCCTGCTGATTTGACTGAGAATTACCTGTCACCATTTATTCTGACACTGGCAATTGAGTGGAGTGGGGCATGATGAGAGAATGGAGATCTGGAAGAGGGGAGCAGAACAAGTGGGATCTAAGTTGAGGGGAATACAAAGAGTGAAGTGTGTGGATGGGGAGAGGATGGTACAGCAGATGAGTCACTCAGTGTAATTACTGGGTCTTAATGACCCAATGACGAAAATGCCAGAACTCTGTTGAAAATGTTTTTAGGCTGCGTGTTTTTTTTTTATACGATTAATAAATCAAATCACTAACACTCACCAGACATATAGAGTTAAAATATATATATATATATATGTGCTATTCATTTCCCCCAAGCAAGGCAATAAAGCCACAAAGATGCAAGTGTTACTCACTGAGGGTGAAAGAAACTGAGAAATCATTATTGAGAAGGGAAAGGACAATAAAAGAATAGCATTAGAGGAGGTGTAAGTTGATGACTGATGCTACATTTTTGAAGATTGTAGTTGACAGGAAAGCAAGGAGCCCGAAGAAAGACAAGAAAAGAAACTATTGGCATAGAACACATAGCTAGCAATTTCAACAGTAAAATGATTATATATATATAATTTTTATCTAAAAAATATTTTACATCGTGACAGAAATTTTGATGTTTTGGAATTTAAATCTGTTCCATTATCAGGCGAAGTTGGTAACTTTTGGTGAAAATGATTTACTTTTGAAAAGAGAATGGTAATTTATTTAAGAGTTAAGAAGGGTGGAACAAGATTTCAAAATTTTTTATGAATATGTCTTCTTTGACCAATGAAAAGACATGTCAAAACTAAAGCCGAAAAGTGTAACAATGTATGTAGGTTAGGGTGTGTGTGTGTGTGTTATTCAAACTTATCTAGATGAACCGTAATTTTTAGACATGTCACCAATTACATCTGGGTTAAGAATATGATTTTTAGTTTTTTTTAGAATTATTATTGTTTATACTTTAGAACTATCTATATATATGTGTGTGTATGTGTTTGTGTGCATGTGTAAAAGATTTTAGATAGAGTATATCTGTAAAGGGACAATATAAGACAGAGACAATTTCCTTTCATCTTTATTCATATATATATATATATATATGAAATACACAAATGCAGAATGTGCTTTGCAGGACATTGCTGAGTAAAACCTAGAACTCCTAAGTGATCCACTGCTCTGGACACCTAGCCAAGACAGGTTGGTCACTCAGAAACCACTTACATTGTTATGACACAGAATCCCACCCTAATGATCTTCAGACCATGACAGATGACTATCATGGTTCATGGGATAGACTCATAAATGTCTGAGCTAGCTCAACCAAATAAAAATATATGTATATATTTATATTTAAATGTTATTTTTAGTGGATACCCAATATATGTGTAGATTTTAAACAGTATGTTCATTTCTGCCTACCAACCTGAATATTCAAAAAGATTTATTAAAGAAAAATATGTACCCTCTGGCAGGATTTGAACTGTTGAGAAACTGGAAAAACTGTCATTAAAATGGATCAATAAATAAAAAATCTATTACATATATATATATATATATATATATATATATATATATATATATATTATATATATATGTACACACACACACACACACTTCTATATAGCATCCTTGGTATGACGATAAACTACATCCACGTCCTGGGTATAACAATAAATTATGTCCAACAACAAGGCTTCAGATAATGTTTTCGGAAAGATAATGTTGCCAGCTATACGTTTTTGAAACAATAATGTTGCCAGCTATACGTTTTTGGGAAACAATAATGTTGCCAGCTATGCGTTTTTGAAACAATAATGTTGCCAGCTATATGTTTTTGAAAAAATAATGTTGCCAGTTATACGTTTTTTGGAAAAAATAATGTTGCCAGCTATACGCTTTTGAAACAATAATATTGCCATCTATGCGTTTTTGAAAAGATAATGTTGCCAGCTATATGTTTAATAGTACTGTATATTTAATATATGTATAGGTATATGTGTATGTATGTGTATATGTGTATATGTGTGTGCATGTATATATATATATATATATATATATATATATATATATATATATATATATATATATACCTTAATTTGGCATTAAATGACCTACAGTAGTTGATATGCCATAAAACCCAACCAGCGAACTTCTATATATATTTAATAACTTAGGTAAATAAACATTTTTTACACTATTTACATTATTTGAACTATTGTCCTCATCTTTGTCACCATATTTATTACAACGTTTCAGCCGTTGTATTCTCTGGCCTCTTCAGGTGGTTGGAATGTCGAACTGAACATTTTATTTCGCTCACTGGGGTAGACCGTTCTAGTTCCACGTGCCATGTTTAATGGATATCAGTTATCAGTTATTTCCTGTTAATTCCACTCTCCAAGTTCTTCACTGCCTTAACCATATGGCACAGTGGATAAAGGTGTTAGTCAAATCCAGTGACAGGATCCAAAGAGTGTGAGTTCAATACCCAGTTAAGCCAGTGGAGTACTTGGAGAGGGGAATTAACAGGAGATAACTGATAACAGACATTCATTAAACATGGCACGTGGAACTAGAACAGTCTACCCCAGTGAGTGAAATAAAGGGTTCAGTTTGACATTCCAACCACCTGAAGAAGGCCAGAGCATACAACGGCCAAAACATAATAAATATGGCAACAAAGATGAGGACAATAATCCAAATAATGGAATCAGAAATATAGACACAAACATTTTTTAGTTCACCTAAAAGAAGGCTTGAGAACCACTCAAGGTAGAGGTAGGTGAATGAGGTGCAATATAAGTGCAAGATGTGGTGGTAGGAAGATGGGGAGGCTAAAGTGGATAATTTGGGAGAAAAATAAACGGCATGGTTACTTTCAGGTTACATTTGAGGAAACCAGTCTGGAAATAAAATAACAGAATTCTTGAGATGAGAAATTTTGGTACAACAAACTGAATCAATATCTAAATTTGGAATGATTTTACAAGCACTATTTCCTGATGAACTTGTGTAGCAATTTCTTACTCAACTACCAAAAATAGATTGCAAGCAAGCACAGGACATGTCTATCCACTGTGAATGGTATAAACAGGTAATTTTCCTTCCAACCTAACCTGGAATCAACAAGTCATTTGCACTTTACCTTTTTATACTTACAGAATGGATAATGGTGCGGTAGAACTGTCTTATTTAACCCCAATTTTGGGTTCTTATATAAAAAAGGCTATTATCTTTTTGCGCAGTTTTGGTTTTCAACTGGAGATCTTGCATTATTATAGGCGCTCCCTATCAAGTTGTATGAACTTAGAAGAATGCATTTTTGTAGAATATTTGTCATGCCAAGTTTATTTTTTTAATCATTTCCCCCCAAGCAAGGCAATAAATCCACTAAGAGGTAAAGACTTAAAAATCAGAACATAACAACTGATTACACAAACTTCTAAGGACATAGGACACAGAACTTTATTCTGATTTTCTCAATGCAAGATTTTAAATTTACTGTTACAGACACCATTGTTCCAATGATAACTGGGGCAAACCTGAATCCCCCAAATTCTGGCAACTTAAATCTGGAGGGAGGGGGGTCTTGAGCTTGTTAATTATTATTGAACAAGTGAGCAGCACATCAACAAAGTGATGTTGGGGTACAAATATACAAAGCGCAATATACCCATCACGACACCCAGTTATGAGGGTACACCAAGCAGATGCATCACAGCCAAGTGTGTGCGATATGGTAACAAGTTTTAATAAATGCAGTGCCTGCCTTGCAAGTAGGGTCCAGTTAAAAATAGCCTCAGGTCAGACAGATAGCCTAGTCTGCTGAGACGGTCTCCAATTGAGGGTCTTCTCAAGTACAGAAATGTGACTTGGTTGCCTTATCCCTCAAACTTAAAACAAATAAAAACAGCAACCCTCTTGACACCCAGCAATGCTTCTCCCCCAGTTTATGAACAGAGATGCACAGTGTGTCCACTCCTAAGAAGGACATACCCAACTGCTTTAGGTCAGGCAACTGTGGTATTTGGCAGGATCTTTAAAGTAGCCCATAATATAGCCAATGTCTTCTTTTTTTCTATTATTATAATCTTTTGCTTTCTGTTTCATATGTGGGTTGTCCCACTTACCTCTACCAAAAGCACTTGCTAATGGGCACTCTTTAAGCTGGTAAATAGGCAATGATATTTTCTCTCACTCTCTTTTAGCCCTTTTAAACTCTAGCCTTCAGATGTAGTTGCATGTGGGTAAAGTGCCCCTCCACTGGAACAATTTCATTTTCATGGTTTCCTCTCTTGACTTTTGTACTCTCTCTCTTTCACTCACGTACACACACACACAAAGAAGCACATTCTTATTATATTAGGTTGGTGCAAAAATAATATCGTTTTCTCTCATATGTTACTATGTGAGAAAACGACATTATTTTTGCACCAACCTAATACCTAGTTTTATGTTTTATCCTTTTCATCACATGTAATTCCTTTTGTTAATGCATGCATTATCATTTGTTTTATATTTATTGTTTTATGTTCCTTGTTTTTACCTGATGTTGCTTACCTTTGGTGATCAGCCATGAGTCAAGGTGAATGTGATATGGCTGTAAGTCTCATACTTTGGTTCAGTGGAAGAAACAAACAAGACAATAGTGAATAAGGCCAGAGCGTATTAACTGATACTAAATATGCCCTAAGCATTAGAAAGCTGGTCTGAATAGCAAAGCAGAAAATAAGAAGAGACTTATAAACTGAGGGAAGACAAAGTATCTTAAATCGGCTATCATATATAGATTTTTCACTTTCCTCAGGCATACTTTGTACTTCCAATCTTCAAAGTGATAATAGTAATATTAGCTGTTTCCTTATTAGAAAACATTTGGCATTCTTTGAGCAAGCAGATAGTGCCACTCTAGCTACGCTTTTCCCTGGACATCATACTGGGATCAAAGTGTAGTATTTGTTCTATTACACACACACACACACACATATATTATATATATATATATATATATATATATATATATATATATATATATATATATATATAATCAGTTGTATGGATATGACTTTGTAACCCTGGGTTTCAGGCTTTTGCAATCATATATATATATATATATATATATATATATATAGTGATTTTCTAAGCCTGGCTTAGATGTGGCACAAGGCTGAAAGTATTGGGCACTCACTACTCAGTCATAATTGATCTAGCAAGACCAGCTTTCTAACCATTACACCATGCCAAGGTGCCCAATATATATATATATATGTATTTGTATATATATATTTTAATATTTTAGTGTAAGGTTCACCCTGTACAAGGCACAGGGGCTACTTGAGGTAAAGGATTACATTAAGGGCAGTTTATATGGATAGGAGGGGAAGATAACGGTTATGATTGTAATGAGTGAGGAAACATCCTCTTGGGAGTCTGTTCCAAAGAACAGTGGTTTGAGGGAAGAAGCTCTTCAAGTGGAATTTCTCACTGATAGAGGACGGACGCAATGTAGGTGGTTTCCTATAATGTAAGAAGCATAGCAGGCTCTAGCCATGAAAGTTAGACCTGGCAGGATCAAGGAATGTATTTCGTCTGATCACTTTCCATGGAAGTAGCAATAGAGCAGTGACGGACTTGCCATTTCCTACCTGAGATTAGAGGGTGGGAAATAATTCTTCTCCAACAAGAACTCTGAGATGCTTTTGAACTCTATCAAGATTGGAAAGTGAGGACTGGGCAGCTTCCACCCAAATATGACAACAGTACACCATTTTTGGCCTGATCTGGCTTTTATAGAGGATATCTAATAGTAATGGTAATTTTAGCCATTTTCTTATGAGAAAACATTTGGCATTCATTGAATAAGCAGCCACTGCTAATGTCAATTGAAATTTGTAAAATGCTTCTATCAAAATAGTTTTTCAGAAAAATAACTTTCTGAAATCCACTAACTGATGGGGGCTTCTTTCCTAACCATTTGTTTGAAGTAGTGTGGAATGTAAACATCTTGATTATGTCATTATTTTCTCTTCTCAAGCCCAGTAGCTGTTATCACTCTTTCCAGTATTGATGGCGGTTTCCGTCCTAACCTTTTGTTTGAAGTAGTGTGGAATGTAAACATCTTGATTATGTCATTATTTTCTCTTCTCAAGCCCAGTAGCTGTTATCACTCTTTCCAGTATTGATGGCGGTTTCCGTCCTAACCTTTTGTTTGAAGTAGTGTGGAATGTAAACATCTTGATTATGTCATTATTTTCTCTTCTCAAGCCCAGTAGCTGTTATCACTCTTTCCATTATTGATGGAGGTTTCCTTCCTAACCATTTGTTTGAAGTAGTGTGGAATGTAAACATCTTGATTATGTCATTATTTTCTCTTCTCAAGCCCAGTAGCTGTTATCACTCTTTCCATTATTGATGGAGTTTTCCTTCCTAACCATTTGTTTGAAGTAGTGTGGAATGTCAACATCTTGATTATGTCATTATTTTCTCTTCTCAAGCCCAGTAGCTGTTATCACTCTTTCCATTATTGATGGAGGTTTCCTTCCTAACCATTTGTTTGAAGTAGTGTGGAATGTAAACATCTTGATTATGTCATTATTTTCTCTTCTCAAGCCCAGTAGCTGTTATCACTCTTTCCAGTATTGATGGCGGTTTCCGTCCTAACCTTTTGTTTGAAGTAGTGTGGAATGTAAACATCTTGATAATGTCATTATTTTCTCTTCTCAAGTCCAGTAGCTGTTATCACTTTTTCCAGTATTGATGGGGGGGGGGTCCTTCCTAACTTTTTGTTTAAAGTAGTATGGAATGCAAACATCTGGATTATAACATTATTTTCTCTTCCCAAGCCCAATAGCTGTTATTGCTCTTTCCAGTATTGATGAGGGTTTCTTTCCTATTAATTTGAAGTAGTGTGGATTATCAATATCTTCATTATGTCATTATTCTCTTTTTGAATTCAGGTGCTATCCTTTTTAGTTGTTGCTGCTGTTGAAAGTCCTCAAATGATGCAGTTTCTGTTATCAGGTATAGTTCTTTATATGTCGTTTTGTAACACCAGTCAATGACATTCAAAGGAAGATGCTCCTCAATCAAACAGTTCATGCTTCACTTGCTCACAGCTATTTTTAACAAAAGGAGCCTGGAAGCAATGAAATTTGTGTAGATGCCTCAGAGAAGTGGTCACACACTTATACATACATGATTTAAAGTTTTATGATATTAACTAAGTGCAGCTTAGAAGTCACGAATCTTCAAAAAATAAAAAGAGAGGAAGACGCGAACGCTTAATGGCCCTCGGACATCATCTAGAATAAATTATCAGATTAACTTTCAATACAGTGTATTATTTTTATTTTTAGCAGCTTTTATTATGATCAAATGGATAAAATAGTATTTTGAAATCTGTGGTAGGAACTTCAAGCCAATAAATGTTCACCTTGTGTATATATTATATATTTTTCTTCACTGCCTGGTCATTACTATGTGTAATGGTAAGTCTGATTGGTTTCATAATGTCAAATTGGCAACTGATCTCAAAAATGACCCACCATCTGATTCTAACTGGTTCAAGAAATGGCTTGTTAATTTGAATGCCTCTAAAGCAAAACCACTCTCTTTTAAGCATCTTTGAGAATTGTTTTTGTTTTCCATCTTGCTCCAGAAGAGTGACTCCTTGTGCTTTCTCTGGATAACATTTGCTGCTGACATAAAATAGAAAGATTATGTTACTCAGAAAGTTGGTACACTATGTTGTGCTAGAGAATTTTTCTCACCAGAATCTATCTTACAAATTTATAAGTCTACCATTTCTCCAGGCATCAAATATTGCTGTCATATCTGATCTGGTGCTTCTGCTATGTATTTAGAGATTCTTGATAAAATATAAAGAAGAATCTGTAATGTTATTGGTCCTGGGCCTGGCATCTCAGCTTCAGTAACTTTCCCATCACTGTAACATAGCTTCCCTGTGATTTTTCTATAAATATTTTCATGGTAATTGTTCTGATGAGCCCTCCTCTTTCATTTTTCGACTTTACGAATCTAAGCACAGTACTAGATTGGCGGTAAGGACTTATCCTTTTATAGTTAACCTTTAACACACTGCATTATTTTTCAAGGCTCTTCTACTGTACTACTTAATTTCTGTTGCCATAGCAGGATATGACAACACAACTACACAATTCAAATACACTATCATTTGTTCATCTGAGCCACTTGCAATGGCAGGATAACATTTTTCTTTGCAAACAAAATCACCTCCAGAATGTTTAAGCTTAAAATGGCTAGATGTAACCATAAGTTCTATGTTAACAGCTTCTTCTCTTGTACTTCTTGTTTGTGGAACTCTTGTGTGGCATCTTGCTTCACAGTCAAGTTTGATCTTCAAAAATTTAAATGCAATGGCAACTGTTACCTTCTGTCTTCTTAATTTATGTTCTTTTAGTGTTCTCAATAAATTTTTCTCTTTCACATATTCTCTCACACTTAGTAGCCTCTTGTGTCTTAGTGGCTTTATTGCCTTGCATGAGGTTAAATGATTAAAAAAATTATAATAAATAAGTCTTATACTCGACTTCTTCCCTTCCAGTGTTGCTCTTAATTAAACAGTGAGAGAGAGAGAGAGACATTTTAAATAGCCTCTAAGGAAGGAGAATGAGAAACATTGTAAGCAGCAGAGCATGAAGGAGTTTGTTCTGCATTACTGCTCACAAAGTACAAACGCAATTGGACCTTGAAATTCTACACTTATTGATGTCAATGTTTGCCACACACATCCAACACCCTCCTCACAACCAAATGATCTAATCATGGAATCAGGATGGAAAATACCTGTTACTTCAAAACTGAATATCTGTATGAACACCTGTCCCTACCCTACCAAAAAAAAAACAAAAAAAAAAAACAGAATACTCTTAGTTAAATAATAAAGATTAAATCAAAGATTTGTTATGAGTTATAAATAAAGTTGTAAAACTTATCATTGCTTATTTATAAGTTATATAGAGCAAAAAAATTAATACTAATAATATTTATGTTGCGTCAAATTGTAAAATATTTTTCTTATGGCGTCAAAATGTTTTTAATTATCTAGATCAGTGGTTCCAAAAAATTTTTTTTAGCTGTTGCCCATTTGGCTCCCAGCACCTTACCAGTTCCACCCACACCCCTATGAAGACACTTCATTTTTGGTATACTCCAATTGCAAAACAATCTAACACTGTAAATATACATATGTATTTTCACTTTCTTTAGATACCATTAGATAAGATGCTGCCAGATGAACATCCATAGCTATATAGTTACACCGCCAAGCCAAGAGCATTTGCTCCTGCTATTGTGGAGTCGTTTCACAGTGGAGGCTTGTATTTTAATAAGTCGTCCTAAATTAGGTTCGACATACAAAACATTAGGAACTAGGAAATAAAAGTTAAGGACACAGCAATCTAGTTGTGATGGTTGATACTTTAATGTCCGATATCATCTGACTTGCTCAACACCACCTACCCTGAACTGGCGACCGCTACTGCTACTTATTGTCTCTGGAAGAGTCCATTACCATAGAATAGGTAGTATAAAATTCCCCCCTAAAACTTTACTCCGCCAGAGTAAAAAGTTTTCAGTATTTACATTAAAGAGTTTTCTTTATTTGTTTTTCAGTATTTACATTAAAAAGTTTTTTTTATTTGTTTTTCAAATTTTTACAGAAAATATGAAGAGAAAAAAAAAAAAAAATTTTTTTTTTTTTCTTTTTTAGCAATATCGTAGCTCCTACGTTTTTGTTATACACTTTTAAATGATCAGTTGCCTTTCTTTTTTTCTTCTGGATCGGCATACCTTAGGTAAAATTATTTGCAGGGGTTATTAGATCAAACTTATTGAAAATCAACTCTATCGGCGTTTCTTCATCGGGACCACTGTCGACCACGTCTGAAGTACGTCGCCTGATCTGGTTAATGTGCCTTCTACATGTTAATTTTTCTCCTTTCACCAAGTACGTCATATAGCCAATCTGTTTTTCTATTTTTTTTTTATATCTCCATAGTGTTACCAGAAATAACCTTCCGCTTTGAACTTCTTAAAGATGGACTCATAGTTTCTGTAGGCTCTTCTTGTTGACTGAAATCATTTAATAATACAGCATGTCCTTGGTTGCGTGTAACTTGTTCCTCAATTTTTCTGGGTGTCGGCTTCATTTTTACTTTCTGAAACTTGTTTTTCACGCATATTGTCGGTGTTAGCCATTCCACATTTTTAAATACACCGTTTTTCTCTAATCTGTCCAATTCTTTATCTATCTGTTCAATTGAACCAAACAGCACATTCCTTTTCTTTTTGAATACCGCCTGAGCATTTTGTTTTGGCTGTAATTTTGCCTCCATCTTGGTACACGTTCCCAAACCTGGAGAAAAAACAGTAGGAAAAATCCCCTTTAGTTTTTGTAGTAATTTTTGGGCTTCGCAGTTTAAATTTTCAACCTTGTAACAGAAAGAATTTATTGGTAAATCCCATAATTGAAATTCTGTTATACAATCCATACCAAGTAAGTTTGTGGTATTTTCTATGACAAATAGTTTAGCTTTTCGCATTTTTTTATTTAACGTGACATTTGTAACAAATTCTCCAATAAATTGTATTTTTTCTCCTGTCACTAATCTCGCGATTTTATTTGTCTTCATTAAAGTTGGTTTCCCCAACTTCTTCCACGTATGCAAATTTATAATAGATAGGTCAGAACCAGTGTCGAGTTGCATTTTTATTTTTTTATTACTTATTTCGACGGTAACAAATTTTCTAGTTATTCCGTCGTTCATTTCGTCGGACTTTAATTTTCTTATTTTATTGTTTTTATTTTTTGACATGTAGTGCAAGCTTTTATGCCTCACTCTTTCACAGTTGAAACATTTTTTATTCCTAAAATTGCAATATCTATATCAGTGAAGTTCACCGCAAGCAAAACATGGCTTTGGGAGTTTTTGTTTATTTTTACTTGGTATTTCACTTTTTGTTTGATAATCCGCAATTTTAGAATTTTTTTGGTAGACTGACTTTCTTTTTTATAGCATATTTTCCTTAAATGTGAAATGCCAGACTGTTCTATCTTTTTCGAGTCTTTCTTTATGCTAACATATCTTGTGCAGTCTTCTGCCAAACTCTGTACCGAAATCCTCGGTTCGTTTTCCAATTTTGAAAGTACCAATTTCCTTAATTCTGCGTCTCTTTCTGAAACTAACCCTTGAACAAATACTAAGCACTTAAAATTGTCAGCGCTTAATTCTGCTAGTTTGAATTCTTCACAATGCTTGTTCACATTAG
Source organism: Acanthosepion lycidas (assembly GCA_963932145.1). Classification (NCBI taxonomy): domain Eukaryota; kingdom Metazoa; phylum Mollusca; class Cephalopoda; order Sepiida; family Sepiidae; genus Acanthosepion; species Acanthosepion lycidas. The sequence continues at coordinate 19,641,548 of OZ010604.1, forward strand.
CTGCATACGTTATGAAGCCTTGTTCATCCTCTTTCATCAGATTCAAACATTTCCACCTCTTGTGAAACAAAAATGTCTTTTTACTAAATAATTCACTTAATATATTTACTGCCTCGGTAAAAGTCAACTTGCTAGTTTTTTTCGGTAAAATGTAGTTTACCAATTTGTTATGCTCAGCAGTTCATAACTTGCTTAAAAGAAGTCTAACCTTCTTTCCTTCAGACCACGTGTGGCAGTCCTCATTATACACATCCATATATTTTTTAAAATACTCTTCAAAAGTTATCTCTTTGTCTGGACTGTATGTGAATATTTCAATCGAATTCCATATTGTATTCTCTGGGAAAGAATCATTTCGTAGATTTTTCTCTTTCCTCTTCTCAGTTATTTCCAGAATTTTGTTTTGAAACTCCTTATGCATCAGTTCCATTTCTTTTTGAAACTGTATCTGTCTATTAAAAGTTTCCTCCTGAAGTTGCATGTGGAATGTTTTCTGTTGTTCCAATATAGTCTTCTGTTGTTCAGTCTGGAACTTAAAAAATTCCTGGAATATATTTTTGCATTCCTCCATCTTCGCAAAAAGTTTACACAATGCTTAAATATTGTAGAGGGGGGTCCAAAACGAATTTGTAATTCGTGACCTATTTGAGCAAACTGTCTTATCGAGAAAAAATAAAATTATTTTCTCAGTTGAGAATACGACTGATTTTTCCGTCACTAAGTTGACGTTTTGTCTTTGGAAAAAACTTTGCCAAGTTTTTTTTTTATATGACTCTTAGTTGTTGTCACCGAAAATTTGATGAGCAAATTTTTTTTCTTTCGTATAAAAAACGAATTTTGTCACTAAATAACATAAGCGAATTTTTTTTTCACTATATGAAACGCAATCCCATGTACGCCACATTTATTATGACGGGTGAATTTTTTTTTTTCACTTCTGGACGAGTTACTAATCCACGTTGACAAGTGTTGCAGAGTGAATGCAAAAATTTTTCTTCGTATGTTTCGAATTCTTGTTGCCAAAGTTAGGCGTACAAAAAGTTTGTTTTTTTTTTCTTTCTCCGTCTGAATTTCGAGTCACTCATTGCCAAAAAATTTCGTTAGGCGTACGAAAAAGTTTTTTTTCCTTTCTCCGTCTGAGAAGCGAATCCCTCGTCGTCAATGTTGTAGTAAAGTAACCGAAAAATTTTTCTTTTCCCGTGTGAATTACGAATCCTTCGTCACCAAAATGTACTGTGGCGAACAAAATTTTTTTTTTTCTCTTCCAACGTATGAGTCCGAATACCTCGTCGCCAAAATATACCGTGGCGAACAAATTTTTTTTTCTTTTTCCACGTATGAGTCCGAACACCTCGTCACCAAAATATGTTGTGGAGTCGTTTCACAGTGGAGGCTTGTATTTTAATAAGTCATCCTGAATTAGGTTCGACGTACAAAACGTTAGGAACTTGGAAGTAAAAGTTAAGGACACAGCAATCTAGTTGTGATGGTTGATACTTCAATGTCTGATATCGTCTGACTCGCTCTCAGCACCACCTACCCCGAACTCGCGACCGCTACTGCTACTTATTGTCTCTGGAAGAGTCCATTACCATAGAATAGGTAGTATAACACCTGCAGATGTTGGCCTTCTACCCAGGTGGTTAGAAATAGATAGAAAGTTAGTAAGAAGAGTTGATCTAGATTTACTAGATTGTTCCATGTTCTATTGGGTAGGCTATTTGAACCATAACCATGCCCTGTGGGCAACAGACAATGTGTGGGGTGTTTTGGCAGCATTTCTAAAACCAATTTACCAGGAGCCTGGTCTCTGTTAGCAAGAGTTACACAGCTATTTAGCTGACTTTCCCTGAAATTCATCGTCTGAAGCAGTTGCCAATGAGGGTGAGATCAGAGGGTGAAATCAGTAAAACATTGAAGAAGGTTGGCAGTGGCAAGTCTCTAGGACTTGATGGTCTGCCCTACATGTTTGTGCTGATTTTGATGGTGGTGTTCAATAACTGGTCTTGGCAGGGGTCCATCCCCGATCAAATTTCTAGGTATGTGATCATGCTGTTGAAAAAGGACAAGCATGGTGGGAGGGAATTAAATGATTACAGGCCCATAACTGTGCAAAACACAGAGTTAAACATTTTGGCCAAGATCTTAATGGAGCATTTGCAGTCAGTTGCCATGATTCTGTTGAGACTGGAGCTGTGAAGGGTCAAACAATTAAGAGCAACCGGCATCTGATCTGCATGATCATAGAGGCTGTAGAAAATGAAGAAGCCACACCAATCCATTTAGATAAGTCAAAGGCATTCGACAGGGTCAACCATCAGACCCTGACAGCTGTCCTGCATGTTGCCAGATTCCATCTTGACTTCTGCAAGTAAATTAATCTGTTGTATCACTCCATCAGTGTGGAGGTACAGGAGAACAGAAAGTGTTTGGGCATTTTTGCACTGTCACAGTCATCTCTCTAAGGATTAATTGAAAGCGCTTGCTATTCCTACTCTTGTGGGGTGGGAATAAAGCCAATGGTCCACAGAGAAGTCTGTATCCAGTGTCATTGTTATGGGAACATAGAATGTAGCCCTTCTGAGTGACAGACACACCTTGCGGCTGTTTTTCCTATGCCATGTATTGACTGAGGAGTCACTGTGAGTGAGTAGTTTTAAGGGCACCTTCCCTATCCTTACTATCACTCCTTTCCATTCTTGAATTGAGTGCCATCGAGAAGCTATCCTCAGCAAGATGCACATGTCTCCTTAGTCCAGCGAACTTTTAAGACCTAGGTGAACATTGTATTGGGGATTAGTGGAAGGGGTTGCATTGGACTTGCACTGCAGGTGGCTTGTCTTGTCGGTGGGCAAGTTGCCCTCTTACTGGTTCTGGATATCAGCTGCAGAATAAATCAGCAATTCTGAGTTTTCACTTACCTGACCATTGATCCAGAATATACTACATATTAATGACATGTACTTCAAGGTGGACTTGGCAGAAATTCTTGATTTTCACTAGTGTGATCATTGGGTGAAAAAAGTGTTTGAGCGCCCCTTCTATCACTGTCCACTGGTACACCTGTTCTGGGATCATGTTGGCAAGTTGATAGTTCATATTAATCCCAAACATCTTGCGTTCATTGATCTTGTAGATGTGCATGACAATGTGTTTCTTTTGTAGTCTGAGGTAAAACAGTTGGTGTTTGTCATACTGCTAGCCATGGCAAGAATGGTGGTGTGGGTGATGCAAATGGAATGAATCTTACATGATGAATGCTATTCTCATCAGGATCTGATTGGATTCTTTGGGAATCAGCTCAGAATGAAGATCAGAACTGATAGGAAACGTTTGTTTTCGGAAGATTTCAGCAAAAGTTAGGTGCAAGTTGCAAGCCTGGTTCACTTCAATTTAGACAATCTTGATTTCCTTTTTTAAGCCTCCTAAAGTCAACATGGGGCAGATCTCTGTCAGATCCCACCACTGGTCAAGCTAGTCTCTTTTTGTTTACCTAGTTAATGTGAGTGACTGCTGTTCCCAGCCTGGGCCTGGATTTCTCTTTTGTTCTGCTCCTTATCAAGATTCCCATTCTCCCCAGGTTTTATCCTTATTTTTTAGCTTGATTGAATCAGCCTTATATATTTTCCCATTCCCAAATTGATTTGTTTTACCCATGCCACTAGTGAGTGAGTTTCTTGATTCTGATTATCAGCAGAATACAGCAGCCATTCTTCTTTTTGTGAGTTAGATGGTCCATATTAACACAGTAATAAAAATAAAAGAAACAAAACATTCAAACAGAAATAAAAAAATAGTTCACCCCCTCCCTCTTCATTTCATGTGTAAATTTTTACAAATTTTTTAAATAAAATTTTTAAAGAAGAGGGGAAAAAGATTTGTACATATGAAGGGAGATGCCCAGTGGAGTAATGGATAGTGGCAAGGATTGAGGAATCAGAGAGCCAAGTTCGAATTCCAGTCAGATCTCCTACATTCACTTACATGCTAATACCCTTGGGAAAGGTATGAATCCTCTTCTCCCCCCAGCTATGGGTAAATAGCAGTACAGACCGGGTTCTATAGCCTTGTATAGCAACTGGTCTACCGCAGAAAGAAATGGCAACCTACTGTGTGAAAAAAATCTGCCTCGTCAGTCATTTATTGAAAGATGCATGATCACTTAAGCATGTATCACATCTGGCACATAACTGACTGACATATGAAGGAATTTTTAAAATCATGGGTGTTTTATTAAGATCCTTGAAAAGATGTGGTGCATGTTGGATTAGACAGAGAAGGATAGGTTCTTGTGATAATTGAGGAAATTATTACAGTGAACGAGTCATGAGTTTTATCTAAGTGTAGGATAGACAGTGTTGACCAGCTTTTCTCCACTTCCCCATCCAGCCTTGTGCCACAAATTAATGTATCCATTGTGAACAGATTGTAAAACTGATATTGGTGAATAAAGAGAACTTCTTAATAACTTCACAACATGCAAAAAGTAAAACAATTCTAGAAACTACAAAAATGATTGGCAGGTCACACCAAAGTGCAAAGAAGTTCACTGAAGATCTTGGATGACTTTGATGAATGCCTGATAAGGACAAGTTAAGGATTTTAACATACCGATCTGCATTCTTGATCATTGAAGAAGTTTAAAAAAATCAGCTTTTGTCAAGCTCAGAAATTTTTAAGAATTGTGGTAATGAGGAAATGTCAAAAAGCACAGGTCAACTTATAAATCAAATGGTAAAAACATGCGAGAGAAATCAATCATAATCATCAGTTCCATGATCAGGTGTGGCCATTGAGTCACTGCACAGCTGAGCACTTGACCAGTTCCTTCTACATATCTGAATTGAAAGTCAGAAAGGTTTCATTCATCTGTAATGTTTCTTAGGCAAGCAAACCTGGCAGAGCCCATCCTTCTCCAGGTCAAGCCACAGTCAATCTTCAACTTGAAGACCTCCCTTTGTCACTCCACCCAGCAATGTTGTGTCATCACTGCACTGGCTGCATATGGACCCCAGTCTACCGTAGTGTGCTAGACAGCCATTGATCCAACAGGAAGGCTCATCTACATTTTGACAGGTCTTGTTTTTAATCCTGCTACCCTCTTCACCAGAAAATTCTGGTAGGAGGAGGGAACGAATTTAGTTGCTGGTGATGTGATCATGCTGCAGGAAGTACTAGATTACATAGAGTGACCTGATATAATTCCATAAATGGGTGTCTTTAAAAAAAGATATTCAGTAATTTTCTCTGCATAATGTGATGGCATTTTGTCATGTATAAGAATCTTCTTCTTTGGGAAAGTTTTTGGTTTCTTCTTGAACAAAGTCCCCACAGTTGCCTTCAAAAATCAATGTATATGTAATCTATCATTTTAACACCACCTGAAATTCACCTTGAGTCACCATTTCACCAGCTATAACCACACCCCGCAAGCATCATACCAATTCTATCTTGCTAACATCTCTGTGAGGGTGGTTTCTGCCAGTAGTCATCTAGCCTTTTCTTCATCTCTTTGGCCTATCAAAGATAGAATGGCATTCATTGAAAATAATGGTTTAAAAATTGGTAACTGATATTCAACTGGTTATTCACTCTCTCTCTTCTCCTGATTTAATTATCATCTGTTTCCCAACATGAAAAAAAAAACACTTGGGGAGGTAGCAGTATCCCAATGATGATAATGACATCATATCTGCTGCTGATGACTTTTTTGACCAACAGGATAAACTGTGTTATTTGAACAGTCAGATGTCAGTTTACCTGGGAAGTAACAATGCAGTTATTAATAAGAAGAGTTGAAATGAATGCATGCAAGATTCACAGCTCTAGCACCACTTCCTTTACAGTCAGCCTATGAACTTTTCAGCCACCCTCGTATACTACACAGGAATATTTCTCCAGCTTTCAACACAGATATATAGAGGGAAATGGTCAGTTGCTCAGCGACCCTATGACCACACCCAGTGATGGAACTGATGATGATGATGTTTGATAAAATGGCTGGTTTGTTTGCCTGACAAATAATTGGACTGAAAGCTTGTGGAATAATTCTGAAGAGGAAGGTTTACATTAGCAGACAGGAATTTACCAGCAAAGATGAACTTTGGAATGCTGTCCTGCATGGTGTTAAGTCTGCTTCTTAAAAAGCAATGCAACAACTCACAAAAACCAATGAATGAATGACTTGTAAAACTAGTTTCAGAATATGGAGCATATGTGTCACCTTGATATTGTTTTTTATAGATTTACTACAATGACATTGTTATTAGTTTGTTTTGTTTTTGTTAAGAACATTGTTTTTGTAAACTTTCTACACATTCTGTAATGATAATTTTTCATTACAATGTAATTTTTCTTCATGTGTCAGCAACTTGACTTATGATGTGAGACTTGTAAAATC